>CXYZ01003352.1:2361098-2422315 GCA_900006705.1 Sonneratia caseolaris | reverse complement strand
TATAATTATTTGTATATAATTAATCAAAATTTTTAATTTTTCTTACACTTTATATATATATATATATATATATATGTAGATTAGTAGGTTGGATAGGGCAATTTGGGTATTTTGGTCAGAGGAAAAAAACTATTAAAACACGCTGAGATTTTCATGAAAAGGTTTTAGGCTCCACAAAATAATTCTCGACATATTTTAGTTAATTATTGAATGCGATGGAAAAGGTCAAAGAAAATGATATTAGTGGTGGTGGGCCTTTGTTGAAATTTCTCCCACGATTGACTGATAACTATTTCGAGGAAAAGTAACTCAATATTAAGTGAATTAATAATAAGGTTCGTACATATGGAAACCTAAATTAGTTGTAATTTATTGAATATGTACATAAAAAAGAATAAGGTCCATATTGATGATGATGGGCATCCTCTTGATATATATATATATATACTTCTTGTAGCCTTGATTTCATCGAACATCGAGGCACAAAAAATTGAAGACGAGATGCTCCGTGGTGGTCTAGCAGTTCTGCCGTCGGCTTCCTTCGTTCTCTTCTTGTTCTCTGCAGCTTCTGCTCTCGGGAAGCCCACTTTGCCCCGTGATGAAGGTTCGTGCAATATTGATCCCTGCCGTATATATTCACATAATTTAGTGGTACATACCAGTAGTCACAAGGGATTATCTCCTCGATCCATTCCCGATATGGGCGTTATTCTATTAGAGAAAGAACTTAAGTCCATAACGTGAGTAGTACTGTGAAAGTGTTCAAAGACAGGTTGGTTTTGGATGAAACCATGAAGCCGACCGTTCTCTGTTTTCCGACAAGATCGGGAACAGTCTGCCATGATGATGCTTTTTCTCTGCTTGCTCACCACTGCAGCACAAGCCCTCAAAGATATTGCAGCAGCACTGAGAAAAACCGACTGGAATTTCACTGCGGATCCGTGTTCTGGACAGTACGGATGGGCCGTCGACTTATATAACAACGTCAGCTGCAACTGCTCTTCCACCGTCTGCCATATCGTGGGCATGTGCGTATGACTCTTCTCTTCGCTCTCTCTATCTCTATAAGGCAGTGTTCATGCAAGTTTGGGCTTCTTGTGTCTCATACGTCGAGTTGTTGAACATCTTGGGACTACTGCCCGGTACCTCAGATATGCAACGGTCTCATCATGTGAGAGTGGTTAGGTGGTATTGCGTGTTTATACCGTCAAATGAAATCTTGATGCTAGTTAATTAAATTTACGTAATTGGATTCTTATAATAATTACTTTTTAGGGTTTATTTGATATTTTATTAATTACAAATAACATTTATCAAAATTGTATTAATTTATTACATGTGAAACCAATATGCAAACTCACCGTGAGCGTGGTCGAGTGGTTCAACACTCATCATTCCAATGGGAGGACTCGAGTTCAAGTCCCACTTGCGGCGGGGAGCTCTTAATCCCTTAAATGGGCTGATCCAGTACTATCTGAATTAGTCAACTGGATACCGGCGGTTTATACCAAAAAAAGAAACCAGTATACAAGATATTTTTTTACCCGTACATATTACATAAACTACCGAAAATATTTTCATAAAACTATTTTTCTTCATAAATTTTCTTAATTTACGCTGATTGATCCAAAAATCATAAACAAATCTGCCGTCGTTTCATCAACCTATTTTTTAAAGTCGAATCCTATATTAGTGTGTGTATATATATATATATATTTTTTTTGGTGAAATGGTAAATTTCATTAATCATTAAGAGTAAAGCAACATAAACCAAATCATATTTCTTTTTTTTTTTTTTATAAACCTCCGGTATCCAGATGGACTTTGTCCAGCTAACTAATCCGGATCGTCCCGGGTTGGCCCATTTAAGAGGTTAAGAACTCCCTGCCGCAAGTGGGACTCGAACTCAAATTCTCCCATTGGTATGATGAGTGCCGAACCACTCGACCACGCCCACGGGTCATATTTCAATTCTCTGCAAAAGCACGTAAGCGGGAAGGCTTTGTTAACGATGACACCTCTAATTGAAAGTTCTCTGTGGGTGAGATAATGGATGGAAGCAGAACTCTCTATGGTCAATCGCTACAGGGATCTCTCCCCCCAGATTTTGTTAGGCTCCCTAAACTTCAGCGTTTGTAAGTCTTCTTCTTCTCAGCCGTCGCTGCCGCGTTCATCACGTTTCACCTTCTCTCCCTCCTTGCACTCTGTGTCTACTCTCTTTCCCTTCGAAATGTCATTCACCCGCTCCCTCTTGTGCAGAAACCTTCGTCGAAACTACCTGAACGGCACGATCCCTCGTGAATGGGTCTCCATGGCAAATATCCAAAACATGTACTCTCCCTCCCCCATTCTACGTTGTGTCCAGTTATTTTTCTCAAGGTAGTAGTAACCATGCCCATAAGCTTCTGCAGTACCTTGTCTGGAAACAGATTGACCGGTCAGATCCCTAGAGAGATAGGAAACCTATCGACACTCGTGGGGCTGTGAGTATTTGCCATCTGGTGTCCTCTTTAAGAGTATGCGCTTTCTAACTATGGAAGAATCAATGGAAGTTTTCTTTTTTTTTTTTAATCTATGCGTGCAGATACTTGGCAGATAATCAGCTCGAAGGAGAACTTCCTCCAGAACTCGGGAACTTGCCCCAAATCCAGTCTCTGTGAGTGTTCCCACTGAACATAGCGTGTTAGTTTATCATAAAGTTACAACCCTCTTACTGGATGCATTTCGTGTTTTCTTGGTTGTTTTTAGGTTGCTACAGTCGAACAGCTTTACCGGAGAGCTGCCTTCCACGTTTGCAAATTTAACGACATTGAAATTTGTGTCTGTTTTCTACTTTTTTTTTTCCAATGGTCTTGTTAAAACGACTGTCCAATCTGCAGTCTATATGCTTTGATTTTGACAGTTCACTTGTTAAATATACTGTAGATTGCTTGGTGATAATAGATTCACTGGAAAGATACCCAGTTTCATTGCTAATTGGTCAAACCTTCAGTCAATGTGAGACCTTAATTACCATATCGTGTTTCAGGTTAGTGCAAGGATATACACATCCGATATTATTTTGCTAATCCAAGATTCTGTGTCTGTAGACTGATTCAAGGCGGTGGCTTCTGGGGACCAATCCCTTCTGGCATTGAAGTCCTGCATAATTTGGTCTATTTGTTAGTATAATGTTTATGTTTCATCCTAATCAATTGAATGGATTACCCTATCGTGATTGTAACTAGTACGAATTTCAATGAGCAGGATTATCACTGACTTGGATGCAACTGAAGCAACTTTTCCCAACATTAGCAGTACAACCATGCAAGCAGTGTAGGAGAAATCCTCCTCTACCAGAAGATTAAATTTGTAGAAACATGATCTGTTGACTTTTCCACTTTGTTTGACAAAATGCTCTGGCATTGGCAGCATCTTGAGAAATTGCAATCTCACTGGAGAGCTTCCCGATTATCTTGCAGGATGGACATCTCTAGAAATGTTGTGAGTATAGTGATCAGTGTTCTCCCCATATTCACCTTTAACTCTGGATATTACTCAGTCGTTTTTAGATAAAACTGAACACATTGATGTACGATGAGGATCTACTGAGGTCCTATATAACTTGTATATGGGGTGGTACAATGTGCTTTGATTTGTTGTTTCGGTTCTATACTCAGGACCACGAGGAAAGCCAACACTCTCTCTTGTACTCTCGTAGCATTGGATAAAGATCTTGCCTTAACTGCTGCTATCTTATTTTTTTTGTCAAATCTTGTGCAGAGATGTCAGCTTCAATAAGCTCCGTGGGAAAATCCCAAGCGACTACGCCAGACTGTCATCTCTAGCTTATCTGTAAGCAAACAACATTACATTTGCTTTTCCTTTTTCCTATTTGGGGATAAGGTCAAGAATACATTTCACTCTGAATATCGTGACCTCACAATTCTCAATTGATAGTACTCTTTCTTTTTCCTTGCATAGGTATCTAACTGGAAATCAACTTACTGGATTGGTACCCAACTGGATTTCCACTAGAAGATTGAATGCGTAAGGGACTTCATTTGTTAACCTCGATCTGTTTCCTTCAGAATGAAAAATCTAATGGAGGAAAATCCTAAAATTGTCATTTTTTTTTTTACATCAAGTCCCGTAATGTTAACTTTAACTCATTCAATCGGATAATTTCTATTCAGCAACTTATTTAAGTCCAAAACATCGCGTATCATTGAATGGGCGGTGACATTCATTGAAACAAAAACTTGACAAGGACACGTCAAATAGAATTGACATGTTAGCATGTCCATGTCAGAAATAAATGCACCACATCATTATGATTTCATGCTATTTGTCCAAGTAATGGCTTAATCTAATTTTTCATAACATTTATGACTTAACTTAATGGAATAGAAGTCACGGGATTGAAGCAGACAAGTTTAAGTAATAAGACTTAACCTCCATAATCTTTGTTTCATTTCTATTGGACCTTACATGGCAATAAAAAGATTTTTTCCCCCTATCTTGTCCCTGCAAATGTCATTGAATGAAAATTTTCGTGGTAAGTAGACTGACTACTCATCTTTCTTTTTTTTAATTCAGTGATCTTTCATACAACAACTTCACGGGAATTTTTGATTGTCAAGTAAATAATGTGTATGTACTCTTCCCTGAAAATCTTGTCTAGCTTGATCAATGTATCTTCCTTATTATTCTCCATTCAATTGACACTTCTTTTCTTGTCCAGAAATTTGTTTTCTACCTCATCCGTGGACAACAACTCGTATGTTGAGACCAACTCTTAACTTTTGGGATTTTTCCTAGAATCATTTCAGTTGTCATACCATGCTCATGTACAGAACCATCATCATCAACACCATATATTTTAGATATATCAACCATTTTGTCTTTTGTTGTCTAATAATTGGGATTATATTCTTGAGTATTCTCAATATTATTTGATTCAACCAGGGGAATCCCTTCATGCATGCAAATTTCTCGCTGTCCCCAGAGTAAGTTTGATGGGCTGAGCTCATTCTTAAGTTTTTAAAAAATATATATATTATGACAAAAATTTGATCAACATTTAGTGTCCATTTGTTCTTACTTGAAATGAATTTACTTCTAGAAATTTCAATTTGCTTCTTTATTCATCATAGGACAGTACAATCTTTCCATTAACTGTGGCGGGAAAGAAGTTATTGTTGGGTCCTCTACATATATGGAAGACACAGATGAAGGGGCACCTGCTAAGTTCTACACAAAATATGAATCTGGCTGGGCTTATAGCAGTACGGGCAACTACGTGGATGATACCCCAAGGGATGACAATTATATTATACGAAATGCATCCTCACTTCCCATGGATGATCCGCAATTATACTTGACCGCCCGTGTTTCTCCTATCTCTCTGACTTACTATTGTTATTGTTTGGTGAATGGAAACTACACAGTACGTCTTCATTTTGCGGAGATCGTGTTCACGCGTGACGAAACCTATAGTAGCTTAGGAAGGCGCTTCTTTGATGTTTACATACAGGTACTATTGCATCTTAATATCTTCACTGTCTTTATAATATGTGGCTCCGGTTCGTAGGTTTCACAAAGAGGCATTTAAGTCCTTCTTGAACATGTATTTGGAGTGACATGGAAATTTGACTGCTGGTTATTTGGGACATCATTCGGTGTGTTTCTAAACAAAATAATGGTTGAGTTGGATTTTCAGGGGAATCGAGTGCTCGAGAATTTCAACATCGTAGAAGCAGCGGGTGGAATAGGGGTTGCGATTATTAAAGAATTCAATGCTGTGGTTATTGGAGGCTCTCTTGAGGTTCGTCTATATTGGGCAGGGAAGGGGACAACTGGTCTTGCATCTAGAGGACACTACGGTCCTCTTATTTCAGCTATTTCTGTTACAAATGGTACGCCACAAGTAGATACTCACCTGCTGTTTTTCCTGTAATTTTTTTCATGATGACATTGAACTGGTTGATTTCATTTTCTTTTTTTCCTTTTTTCCTTTTTTGATGATTGATGTCACTTTCTTATATTTATTTATTGTGCAGTTGCTGTGCCCCTAAAAGAACCACTGAATGGAAATAAGATATCCTCTGGTGCAGTGGTTGGGATTGTGGTTTCGGTGGCATTCATCATACTTCTGATCATGTGTATCATTTGCTGGAAAGGGTGTCTGGGCCGCAGACTAAAGAAAGATTATAATAATAATATCAGAGAAGGTATCATTATGAAGTAGAGCAATCGACTGACAATAATAGTTAGATGTTTGCACTCATAGAGATCATTGGCATTTCTCTTGCGTGGTTCTGATAGAAAGTTGGTTTCTAATAGATCTGAAGAGTGTAGACCTACAAGCCTGGTTCCTCACCTTCAATCAAATTAAAGTTGCCACCAACAATTTTCATGTCAATAATAAGATTGGAGAAGGTGGTTTTGGATCAGTATACAAGGTAACTAGCTACTACACCATCAAGCCACTCCCACAATGTAACTGCATCAGCTTTATTATTGCGAGCTAACTCTATTCCATTATGGAGGATGTGATACTAAATCTCAATTGCAGGGCATATTATCTGACGGTACAGTAGTTGCAGTGAAGCAGCTCTCTGCTAGATCAAAGCAAGGAACTCGTGAGTTCGTTAATGAGGTCGGGATGCTTTCTGCCCTTCAACATCCTCATCTTGTAAAGCTTTATGGATGTTGTATTGAAGAAAGTCAGCTGTTGCTGATATATGAATACGTGGAAAATAACAGTCTTGCCCGCGCTCTTTTTGGTAAGGTTTCCATTCCACTAAATGATCCTCTTTTTTTTTTTTTTTTCCTTTGCTTCTATGTCACCGAAATTAATCTTGGAGACCTGATGAATTTTATAGGTCCAGTAGAATTTCAATTGAAGCTGGACTGGCAGGCAAGGCGTACAATTTGTTTGGGTATAGCAAAAGGCTTGGCTTACCTTCATGAAGAAGCAAGACTTAAGGTAGTACACAGGGACATCAAAGCGACAAACGTGTTGCTTGATGAGAATCTCAATCCTAAAATTTCGGACTTCGGCTTAGCAAAGCTTTGTGAGGAGGATAATACTCATATTAGCACGAGGATTGCCGGTACCCTGTGAGTAGTCTTTCCTTGACTAAGTGTGCACTATGACAAGCAAGTCAACGATGACATTAGATTGCACGGTTTCATAGTTGTAACCAGATTGATCTTTAACTTGCAGTGGATATATGGCACCTGAATATGCATTGCAAGGTTATCTAACTGACAAGGCAGATGTTTATAGTTTTGGCATCGTTGCATTGGAAATAGTTAGTGGTCAGTGCAACACTGTTCATCGGCATGGAGAGGAAAGCTTGTACATACTTGAATGGGTGAAGCAACCTGCTCCAGAGTCTTTCATTCTTATCGTCGTTTCTCATGATACAGCAAGATGTTTTGTTTGTGTGTGTGCCTAAATTCTGTTCATATTATCTGAATAGTGTATCCATCTCTTTCCTTAGGCTCATCTTCTAGACCAAAGCGGGAATCTGATAGATCTAGTCGATCGGAGGCTGGGCTCAGACTTTGACGAAGATGAGGCGATGGCCATGATTAAAGTCGCGTTACTTTGCACGAATGCCTCGCCATCAGCTAGGCCTCCCATGTCTTTGGTGGTAGGAGTGCTTGAAGGCAAGGTTGCAGTTCCAGCATCAATCCCTAATGACTCTGCTAATAATTCTATGAAGATCAAGGCCATGAGGAAGCATTTTATGGGAAGCAGTGAAGATGATGAGACCAAGGCTCTGACTCAGTCAGAGAGCACGGCAAGCCAAGGCGAGACCTTCACATATTATTCTGCACCTCTGGAAGATCGCTCGATGATGATCAATGATTCCGCCTATCTCCAGAGGAGGGGATTGACAAGTTGACAATTTGTTTGGGCTTCTTTTACCTCTTAAGAAAGGCAAGACCCGGTGCTGGAATTTGAATCTCTGACACCCATTCCAAATTTTGCATTGGCCTGTATGAAGTTCCTGGATGGTAACATTTTTCTTGGCCTTTTAGTTTGCTTCCACATACTATGATATACCCCATCCATATCTTTGCAACCATTGTGCCGCCTGGTGAAGGATCCGTGCTTTCCAACCAATCGTTTATGGAACAAGTGAAAGACTCATCTCCTCTACCATTTCTAGGCGAAGAAAATAACCCATTGTCCATCTAGTCCTGCAATAATTCACCCCGTTTATTGCTCGTAAAAACAAAGGAAATACTTGTCTTCTACTGATAGAGCCTGACCAAGAGGGGGATAAAGAACACGAACACTGCCTCATTACGAAGACAGATTTGAAATGGGAAGAGGAGGAGAAGGGAGAAGTAGATCAGATGGTAGAGGGAGGGAGAAGATGAACACACAGAGGAGATAGGGGAAATGGACTAATCTGTTAGTGCCTGCCCTGAATCGATGATTGCATGAGTATATAACTGCGCTGCTCTGATGTTAACTGCCTGACTTCACGGGTGGGCCGTAATCAACTAATAGATCATTTAGTCCTATTTCCATTTTGCCCCCTTTTATTGTTCTTGTAGTACAAGTAAGTTCGGAGAACTTTAGGACAAGTTACAATTGAGTCCTGGTGCACAAGAACTACTAATGAACTACGATAAACAAAATGTCAGTGACATTCTAGGCCGCAGCTTCTTCAGCTGTATCATGTTACGAATGTATAACAAGAACTTTCTATATCCACCCACTGCTTGGAAGTTCTTAATTGCCTTGAGTTTTTCACATAGGCTAAGTATACTTTGTGCTTCTGCTCCGGAGTATCAGAGCAGAAGTGATTCCTCCAATGGCATATCCCTGCAAGATGGTCCAGCAATACCTCTCAAAACTCCTCTTAAGAGTATTTAGTAGATCAACTTGCCTCAAAAAGGGCATTAAAATTAGTGAATGAGAAATTGTCAGGTAAATTTGACATGGGTTAAAAGTCTTTAGACTATGAAGAGCTCATAAAACTGAATCTCAATTGAAACTGGATTGGCAAGCAAGGCGTACGATATGTCTGGGTATAGCAAAAGGCTTGGCTTACCTTCATGAAGAAGCAAGGCTTAAGATAGTACACAGGGACATCAAAGCGACAAATGTGCTGCTCGATGAGAATCTCAACCCCAAAATTTCAGACTTTGGTTTAGCAAACCTTTATGTGGAGGATAACACTCATATTAGCACAAGGATTGCCGGAACTTTGTGAGCCCATCTCCTTCACTATTGTTGCACACTCATAAGAAAGTCAGTGGTGATATCCTATGCACATTATAGTGGTAACCTAAACTGATGTTTAACTTTCAGTGGATATATCGCGCCTGAATATGCGCTGCATGGTTATCTAACGGATAAGGCAGATGTTTATAGCTTTGGCGTTGTTGCACTGGAAATAGTCAGCGGTCAGAGAAACACTGTTCATCGGTATGGAGAGGAAAGTTTGTACATACTCGACTGGGTAATGCTACCAAAGCATCGATTATTCGATTATGTTCTATGGTGCGTGAGGATAGATTATGCTTGTTTTGTCTAAATACTGTAGATTCATCTCTCTTTGTAGGCTCATCTTCTAGAGCAAAGCGGAAATCTGATGCATCTAGTCGACTGGAGGTTGGGCTCGGACTTCAATGAAGAGGAGGCATCAGTCATGATCAAGGTTGCATTGCTTTGCACGAATGCCTCTGCTTCAGTTAGGCCTCCCATGTCATTGGTGGTGGGGATGCTTGAAGGAAAGGTCGCGGTTCCAGCGTCAATCCCAAATAATCCTTCAAAGGATTCTATGAAGATCAAGGCTATGAGGGAGCATTTTATGGGAAGTAGAAAGGACGAGGCTGAGGCTCTGTCTCAGGCAGACAGCATGAGAAGCCCAAACGAGACGTTCACATATTTTTCTGCATCTCCGGAAGTTTGGTCGATGATGATGGATGATTCCACTTATTTCCGGGAGAGGGGATAGACAAATCGTGTAATGGTTCAGGGACTCAGTTGCACAAAAATAAAGTTGTAACAGAGAGAAAAAGAAAGGGCTGTTCATTGCAATTAGAGGGGTAAATTGTAATTTGGCCAACCGAGGTTGTTGTGACAGTCGTGTCCGACTGAATATAACCAAAACAGAGCATTGTAGCAGGGGTTATGCGACGAATGAGTAAGGGTTGCCTCTCTCTCCCTGTCTTCTCTACCTGTTCTTCTTCATCTGCCTTTGGTGATCATTCTTCTGCTTCCACTTCAATTCAGCTTCTTCATTTTCGAACCAATACATTAGCCTCTCTTGCACCTGTGATGGACACATGAACTCAGGAGGTAGAAACACTTGTTTCCAATCAAGGACATCAGATGCAGGAGTTGCACGACGAGTCCCAAATGGTACAAATTGAGAGCAAAAGTCAGTTCCAAGAGTTGCGCACCGTAATTTTGGGGTTCACAGGAAAGAAACCATGCTTGACGATACCACCTACTTCCAGTCAAGCAGACTTGGCAAAATCGAGTTCCCTTTGGAGATGATGTCGATGAATGATGGTTTCCGAGTCAATATTTCTTCCAATTGGACGGGAAACCGGAAGAGGCTCGACTGAAATTGGTTGTATCCACTTGGAAGGCCATGCCTTTAACGGGCACCAAAGTTTTTACGAAGAATCAGAGAGCCCTGATGAAGTTCTCAGATTGTCAGAGTATGCGGAGCCCATCACATGAGTGCTCGTTTCACGGGGCAGCTTTTCGAAGACCCTCCTTCTGAGCTCGGAAACTTGATCCAAACTGGTGGTTGTAACTTCTCATGTTCTAGTTCTTACAGTTCATGACGTAGCCTAATCTGATCAGTTCATGGCAAAAGATCGTCTCATGCAAAGGATCTGCTCTAGTTCATCGAGGCACAGTGATGAAAAAGATTTGTGTCAGCCAAAGTTTCTTTAGAAGCCTGGAATGAATTGGAAAGAGGCTGAAGGTCACAGGCCCAAAGGTGACTCTCGTGTCTCTATTGATCTCATTCTCATCTGGTGTTTTTTTTCCACCCTGTGTAGGAAAGGAAAGGGCAGGTGCTAGTTCTACCGCCACGTTCGTGAGGGTAGCTCTGGAGTTGCTCGAGGATGGTGTCTTCGACAGCATCATGAATGTCAATTTTCTAAACCAGACGTTTTCATCTTCGTAACTCATAAGCCAAGCTATGATATACCGATCACTGTGACTGATTCAGAGTGCCTGGAGCTGGCCGAATTGAAGGCACAGCCCCGGCAGCCTTTACAGGTGAAGGAATTCACCCTTCCTTTCTATCAGGATTTATCGATGGCCTCTTGTTTTGTTGATCTTTCTAATCTAAGCGGGGACATCAATGGCAAGACTTTAGATCCAATCCGATTCAATCGTTCTGCTTCATAGGGACGGCTCCATTTACTACAGGATGCAACAGACAAGAAAGACGGGCCATCCATTTTTGGAGAGGCCGAAAACACCTAATAACTGGTGGAGTGTCGTCTGACTAAAAGGGAAGTTGACTTGTTCAATGGACAAGGCTGACTAAAAGGGCATTCCAGAGATTCATATCACTGAGACTGATCCAGACTGGCAAGACCATCGTTGCAGGTTGAAAATTGACCGAGACTTCTCTCTCTCTCTCTCTCTTTTCCTTTTTTATTATTGAGCGTGCACAATTGAAGAAAGGAGACTTGGTGTAATTGTCATTACTCGCTGTCTTGCACAAGAGGTCTTGGATTCTATTTCCGTCAATGAGACGTCTTATATCCCTTATCCCCTCTTCACCTATGCCTTTAGTTTAAGTGAAACTCCTTAAAGAAGAAAAAATTGAAGGAATTGACTGATAAATAGCTCGAGGAAAAGTAGGCTCCAAATGTAGAATGGGCAACGGGCTGGTAGATTTGCATTAAGGATGTGAAGCCCATCCAATTTAAAGCACCAAAGGGAAAGTCAAGCTACATGCTCTTGATATATGTTTCTTCTAGTATTGCTCTGTCCATCGAACCCTGGAGCACGGAAGACCAGAAGATAAGATGTTTCTCCGTTTGCTAGTTCTTTCATCGGCCACCTTCATTCTCTTGTTAATATCTGCAACTTCTGCCCACGGGCAGCCCACTTTGGCCGCTGATGAAGGTTTGTGCAGTATCTCCATTCTTGCCATTTTGTATACATGTCTATATATAATCTATGAGATAAGAGAGAGGTGTCAATAGCTCCTAAAAATCCGAATTCCTTTTGGAAAGGAGCCGAGTGATGTGGTCCGTGGACGGATTCAGAATTTGGATTAGGGGGCTAACGAGTACGTACAGGGACAAATCGGAAGTCAATTCTTCCCTGCCCGAATATACACAAGCTCTGTCGCATCAAAACTTTGAGTTCATAACATGAATAGTGTAAGGAAACGCGAGTTTCAAATGAAAACGAGTAAATCTTTCTTTGTTTTTTTGGGCAAGTAAGGGGTCCTGGTGCATGTGTAATTTGGTTTAGTGGACTAATATATCTCTTCCAAACTATCTACTTACCATATACAGTACAAGCCCTCCAGGATATTGGAGAGACACTAAGGAAGACCAACTGGAATTTCTCTGTGGATCCGTGCTCTGGAAAGTATCCATGGGTGAGCGAGGACTCTGGGAACAATGTCAGCTGCAGCTGCTCTTCCACTGTCTGCCATGTCGTGAGCATGTACATACAATGTCTTCTTTCTCCCAGCTCTCTCAATCCCTATATGGATATATGGTTATGTATTGACTGAGATTACAGGTATTACTCAAATGTTTTTGTCCCCGTGAAAACTAGAGAGCAGCTGCAGCCTATTCCTGGTCGTTGGAGGACAATCATAAGATACTTTATAGCAGATTCAAAATTATGTAAAGATACTTTTACATTCCAAATTACAAGGGAGTCACTGAATTTGATGGGTGTAGTTTGGACTTTGGAGCTTTTATGCCTCATCCTGTGTTATTTACTTGGCAACGGACAATAGATCACCTAAAATTTTTTTGAGGAATAAGCTTTACTGACTTTTTCATGTGAGATTTAACGATTAACGACCCCTTTCCACTGAAAGTGTTCTGTTTCTGTGAGAACGAAAGCAGAGTTCTAATGGGTCAATCGCTCAACGGAAGTCTGCCCCCAGATTTGATTAGGCTCCCCTACCTTCAGAATTTGTAAGTTTTCCTTTTTCCGCCGTTGCTGCCTTCTGCACCACACTCCATTTGACTTCTGCTCCTACCTCCCTCTTATGTGTACGTGTCCAACTCTCTTTCTCTCTGAAATATCAATTCACCCATGTGTCCTCCTGCACAGAAACCTCAATCGGAACTACCTAAGCGGCACAATCCCTCGTGAATGGGGCTCCATGCCAATTATTCAGGAAATGTATCCCCTCTCCCTTTCCTGTTGTGCTTGTAGGTCTTGTCGAGGTAGTATTTATGCCCTGTGCTCATGCAGTTCCTTACTTGGAAACAAACTGAACGGTCTTATCCCCCGAGAGATAGGGAACATAGCAACTCTTGTGAGTCTGTGAGTATTTGCTACCAGGATCCTCTATGAGTCTCCGCTTTCTAAGGGTAGAAGAAATAAACGTTGGAATTTCTTTTCTTTTTTTTCCATTTTTTTGGGTGTCTTTCTGTGTGCAGGACATTGGAAAACAATGAGTTTGAAGGAGATCTTCCTCCCAAACTTGGGAACCTGACCCGTATACGGAGGATGTGAGTTTTCTCATAGAATTGTTGGTGCGTGAATTCTAAACATTATAGCAACCCTCTTACATAATGGATTTCATGTTTTCTTGGTTGTTTTTAGGCTTCTAAGTTCGAATAGATTTACCGGACAGCTGCCCGCCACATTTGCACTGTTAACGAAATTGGAAGATTTGTCAGTTGAACCTACTTTTACCCAGAAGTCATTTGTTAAGAGGATCGGTCATCGAGTTTGTTGCGCATAACTTTGACAGCCTCTCCTTGTCAAATATATTGTAGACGGCTCAATGACAACAGTTTCACGGGGAAGATACCCAATTTCATCGGGAATTGGGCAAATCTTAGAAAACTGTGAGACCTTAATTGCCAAGCATCATGTTTTAGATCAATGAAAGGATATGCACATGCAGTATCTGTTCACTAATCTAGGATTCTGTGTCCACAGAGTAATTCATGGAAGTGGCTTGCAAGGACCGATTCCTTCTCGCATTGAAGCCCTCAAGAACTTGGTCGATTTGTCAGTACAATGTTCATATCGCACTCCTAGACAATCAAATAGATTTCTCCTTCTGTGATAAGTTGCATTTCATTGAGCAGGAGAATCAGTGACTTGGATGGACCTGAAGCACCTTTTCCCAACCTTGGCAGTACGGCAATAAAGACAATGTGGGAGAATTCGTCCTCTTGACAGATTATTTAATTAATCGAAACACAATCCTTTTTACTTTTCCACTTCTCTCGCGTCGGCAGGATTTTAAGAAATTGCAATCTCGTTGGAGAGCTTCCCGGTTATCTTGCAGGATTCCAATCTCTAAAAATCTTGTGAGTATGCTGACCGATATTCTCCACCCCACCACCACCTTTAACTTCCGGGACTAGTCCATGCCTACACTGCTTGTGGAACACATTGGTTCAATGAACTTTTTCATTTAGATTTACACTTAGAGAGACAGGGAAAAGTCAATAATCTTTTTTTCCTGTGCCCTAGTGCCATTGGATGAAAATCTTGTCTGAACTTCATCTTGATGGCAATGGCATCTTATTTCATGTCGAATCTTTGTGCAGAGATCTCAGCTTCAATAAATTCAAGGGCGAAATCCCAAGCAACTATGCTTCTTTGGCTCAGATATATTATCTGTAAATAAACGAGAATATATTTCCACTCAGAATATCATGAACTCAGACTTCTCAACCAGTAACACCTTTCCTTCGTCGTTTAGGTATCTAACTCATAATCAGCTTACGGGCTTGGTGCCTAATTGGATTGGAGAAGGGTAAGTAAGCTTCTTAAGCTTTCCTTCTTTCTTCCTTGTCCCTGCAGATGTTATTGTAAATAGACGGTGAAATGTTTTTAACAAAGTAGACACACATCTTCATCTCAAAATGATGCAGGGACTGGGACCTTTCGTACAACAACTTCACGGGAAGCTTTGATTGTCAAGTAAAGCAAGTGTATGTAACGCATATACGACCGTGCAAACTCTCCTGAAATCATTTCGAGTGTGAAGAATGCATGTTGTTTTGTAAATGATGATTAATCCATACTTCTGATTATTTGCAGAAATCTATTTACCACCACATCCGTGGACAAGAACTCGTATGTCGAGATCGACTCTTATTTGTGGAAGTTTTCTTAGATCATTGTTGTAATCATGCCATTCTTAAGAACAAACCATCATCAACATCACATATCAAGCATTGTGCTTTTTGTTTTCATTTGGGATTATAGTCTTGCACATCCTAAATGTTACATTTTCAAGCAGGGGAATCGCTTCATGTATGAAAATTTCTCACTGTCCTCAGAGTAAGTGCGTTGAGTTCTTTGTTAAGATTTTCTTAACATTATCCTAAAAGAAGAAATTACCAACCTTTCTTACTTGACATGAGATTACTTTCAGAAATTTGAAATCGTTTCTCTGTTCATCCCAGGAAGGCACAATCTTTACATAAATTGTGGTGGGCCAGAAGTGAATGTTGGATCCTCTACGTATACGGAAGATAAAGATCCAGGGGCAGCTGCCAGATTCTACACGAGACTTGAATCTGGTTGGGCTTACAGTAGTGCTGGTAACTTCATGGATGACGACTTCACGGAAGAGAGTTATATCAGAAGAAGTCAACAAGTACTTTCCGTGGATGATCAACCGCTGTACTCAACAGCTCGTGTTTCTCCAGTCTCCCTAACTTACTATGGCTATTGTTTGGAGAATGGAAACTACACAGTACGTCTTTATTTTGCAGAGATTGCATTTACTGGTGACAAAAACAGTAGTAGCCTAGGAAGGCGAATCTTTGATGTTTATATACAGGTACTACTGCTACATCCTTGTATATATATTTATATATATTTTTGGGTCAATAACCTTGTATATGGTTCTAGTTGTTAAGTTACATAAAGAGGTACCAATTGTCTTCTAGATTTTCATATAAGTCTGGATTTCTAAACACGGAGATTTTACTACCGTTTAGATGGAATATTGTTCCCTATATGTCAACAAGGTGAAAGTTAAGTTGGATTTTCAGGGGAATCGGGTGCTTGAGAATTTCGATATTGCAGAGGCAGCAGGTGGAATACGAGTTGGGACTAAAATAGAATTCAATACCGTTGTTAATAATGGCACTCTCGAGATTCATCTTTATTGGGCAGGGAAGGGGACTGTTGCTATTCCTACAAGAGGAGTCTACGGTCCTCTTATTTCAGCTATTTCAGCTATTTCTGCTATTTCTGCTGTGAATGGTATGCTACGCATATCCATCTGCTTCCTTTTCTCTTTTCTTGTAAATGGAATTGCTTGCACACAGGACAAAATGCTGTCTTCATGCTAATTCATGGATGCCTTGGTAGCTCAGTGTCATTCCACACTACCGCTACACATAATGAGTTCGTGTAGTTCTAGTTCCTCATGAATTACATATTGTATGAGTAGATTTTTATGTCTAGAGTTGAGTTCTTGATCACTAGCTATGGCATAATAAGTATTTTCCTTCACAGTGATTTATCATGAACATCTTTAATGTCTGCTTGCTTATATCGCACCACCAAACTAGTTGATTTCATTTACCCATCTGCGTTTTGCAGATAAAGAACCGCATGGAAGTAAGATGTCCTCCGACGTAGTGGTCGGGATTGTGGTTTTGGCGGCATTGGTTACATTTCTAGTCATAGGAATCGTTTGGTGGAGAGGGTGTCGGAGACGCACATATAAATCATACCATGGTAAAGCAATCGAACAAGGTATAGTTGTAAAGCAGAACAGTCGACCAGTGACTGTCAGATGCTTTCACTCATTGAGATTACTCGCAGTNAAGCCACTCCCACAATGTAACTGCATCAGCTTTATTATTGCGAGCTAACTCTATTCCATTATGGAGGATGTGATACTAAATCTCAATTGCAGGGCATATTATCTGACGGTACAGTAGTTGCAGTGAAGCAGCTCTCTGCTAGATCAAAGCAAGGAACTCGTGAGTTCGTTAATGAGGTCGGGATGCTTTCTGCCCTTCAACATCCTCATCTTGTAAAGCTTTATGGATGTTGTATTGAAGAAAGTCAGCTGTTGCTGATATATGAATACGTGGAAAATAACAGTCTTGCCCGCGCTCTTTTTGGTAAGGTTTCCATTCCACTAAATGATCCTCTTTTTTTTTTTTTTTTCCTTTGCTTCTATGTCACCGAAATTAATCTTGGAGACCTGATGAATTTTATAGGTCCAGTAGAATTTCAATTGAAGCTGGACTGGCAGGCAAGGCGTACAATTTGTTTGGGTATAGCAAAAGGCTTGGCTTACCTTCATGAAGAAGCAAGACTTAAGGTAGTACACAGGGACATCAAAGCGACAAACGTGTTGCTTGATGAGAATCTCAATCCTAAAATTTCGGACTTCGGCTTAGCAAAGCTTTGTGAGGAGGATAATACTCATATTAGCACGAGGATTGCCGGTACCCTGTGAGTAGTCTTTCCTTGACTAAGTGTGCACTATGACAAGCAAGTCAACGATGACATTAGATTGCACGGTTTCATAGTTGTAACCAGATTGATCTTTAACTTGCAGTGGATATATGGCACCTGAATATGCATTGCAAGGTTATCTAACTGACAAGGCAGATGTTTATAGTTTTGGCATCGTTGCATTGGAAATAGTTAGTGGTCAGTGCAACACTGTTCATCGGCATGGAGAGGAAAGCTTGTACATACTTGAATGGGTGAAGCAACCTGCTCCAGAGTCTTTCATTCTTATCGTCGTTTCTCATGATACAGCAAGATGTTTTGTTTGTGTGTGTGCCTAAATTCTGTTCATATTATCTGAATAGTGTATCCATCTCTTTCCTTAGGCTCATCTTCTAGACCAAAGCGGGAATCTGATAGATCTAGTCGATCGGAGGCTGGGCTCAGACTTTGACGAAGATGAGGCGATGGCCATGATTAAAGTCGCGTTACTTTGCACGAATGCCTCGCCATCAGCTAGGCCTCCCATGTCTTTGGTGGTAGGAGTGCTTGAAGGCAAGGTTGCAGTTCCAGCATCAATCCCTAATGATTCTGCTAATAATTCTATGAAGATCAAGGCCATGAGGAAGCATTTTATGGGAAGCAGTGAAGATGATGAGACCAAGGCTCTGACTCAGTCAGAGAGCACGGCAAGCCAAGGCGAGACCTTCACATATTATTCTGCACCTCTGGAAGATCGCTCGATGATGATCAATGATTCCGCTTATTTCCAGAGGAGGGGATTGACAAGTTGATAATTTGTTCGGGCTTCTTTTACCTCTTAAGAAAAGCGAGACCTGCTGCTGGAATTTGAATCTTTGACACCCATTCCAAATTTTGCATTGGCCTGTATGAAGTTTTGCTTAGCCTTCCACATACTCTGATACACCCCATCTATTGCTCGTAAAAACAAAGGAAATCCCCGTCTTCTACTGATAGAGCCCGACCAAGAGGTGGATAAAGAACACGAACACAGCCTCATGATGAAGACGGATTCGAAAGAGGAGGAGGAGGAGGAGAAGGGAGCTGTAGATCAGAAGGTAGAGGGAGGGAGAAGATGAACACACAGAGGAGATAGGGGAAATGGACTGATCTGTTGGTGCCCTGCCCTGAATCGATGATTGCATGAGTATGTAACTGCTGTGCTCTGATCTCAACTGCCTGACTTCCCCCGTGGGCCGTAATCAACTAACAGATCAGCGGGTCCTATTTACATTTTGCCCCCTTTTATTGTTCTTGTATTACATGTGAGTCCAGGAGAACTTTAGGACAAGTTACAATTGAGCCCTGGTGCACGACATCTACTAATGAAGCGCACAATAAACAAGACGTCAGTGACATTCTAGGCCGCAGCTTCTTCAGCTTGTATCATGTTACGAATGTATAACAAGAACTTTTTATATCCACCTGCTGCTCGGAAGTCCTTAATTGCCTACAGTTTCTCGCTTGGGCTAATTATATATCTCGTGCTTCTGCCCCGGAGTATCAGAGCAGAAGTGATTCCTCCAATGGTAGATCCCCGCAAGACGGTCCAGCAATACCTCTCAAAACTGCTCTTAAGAGTATCTAGTAGATCAACTTGCCTCAAAAAGGGCATTAAAATTGGTGAATGAGAAATTGTCGTGTAAATCTGACATGGGTTAAAGGTCTTTGGACTATAGAGAGCCCACCCGTAAGAATGAATCCCTTTTAAGAGCACATGGATAAAAAGCCCAAGAAGAATAGCGAGAACTGAATCCGCAATGGAGAGACCAGAGAAAGGAAGACTAAATGTTACATATATTCTAAAAGGGGAGCTTGTATGGCCAATCTACACATCGAAGCATTCATTACACGATGAGCACTCGCCTCATGAACACATGTAAGAGGTGCAGTCGGATTCCCGATCGAATTGAACTCGTTTGTGCTGGTGTGACCCCGCGGCACTAATATGGCCCCAAAAGGAGGAGGTCACAGCCACCAGTACTTCTATATTAGCACGACCTTTTGCTGTCAATTTCTAATCTTCTTAGAATGTTGAAGCCTCGAGGCTTGATGGTGAAAACACATGGCAGCCAGAATTCCTTCAAAAGCGTCGAAGGAGTTGGATAAAGGCCAAAGCTGACAAGGCCGAAGGCAGCTCTCATGCCACTTGGTTGAACATGACATAAATGAAGAACTCCTTTCTTTTCTTGCAAATTGATCTCATTATTAAGAACTCTAACGAGGCAACGCATCCCCTTGAACAATATAACAAATAACATCCAAACCCATCTTCTGGCCCCTCTTGACCGCCGGTAATAATCACCAAACAAGAAACGATCTAATCCGAGTCGGGTCATACATTACTGTGATGACAGGACTCTGTGTTGCTGCAGCTGGCATGACATATCAAACGGGGAAGACTTCAATGTCCTATATTCGGATGGAGTAAGGAATCAATAAGACAGTTGAAACCCCCACTGATCCAATACGGTTATATTCCGTCACAACTTCAAGTCATTGACATCATGTCCTCGTTCACTGGTAAACTGGGTGCTTCCACTAGTAAATTTTTCTGGAAACACGATACTATTGTATTTGATAAGTGTATATAATTATTTGGAAAATGCACAAATTAATACTATAATAAATTTATGCAAAGGCTATAAAATTGATTGCGATCAAATTGTGGGTCCAGTCTATCTCTAGATGGCAAAATAAGTAAGCTAGCAATTAATAAGTAAACAGTTGCAGATACATCAAGGTGTATATGTCTGCAGTTCCTAAGAGCTCTATTAGAAAGGAGGGTACTTTCAGATGTTACCAGTGCCAGCTGCAGCCAATGACAATCCGATGCTGCAGAAGCATAGACATTAATGAAGATTCTTCGAAAAGGAATTTGAACTAAGACAACATAAGAAGCTGGGTCGGTGAGACAATCTCTTAGAACAAGAAACTACGAATCAGAGTCAAGACTGTAGCCACTCACATATATGTTCAGAAAAAAGGAAAAAAGAAATGTTGCAGCACTGGATTAATAACATCAGATCAGAACTACCTACAAAAATGGAAACATTACATGAAAATAAAACCAGAAAACAAAGAGCTGGAACTCTTTCCTCAAAAGCATATCCCAGAAAACCAACAGCCTGTAGCTTAAGTTTTCTCAATACTACTTGGCAGAAAAAGAGGAAAGAAAAAGAAGTAAATTAGAGAATAAAAATGCTTTACAGATCAATCTTTAAGTCATCCAATCGTGAGGCAGGAAGAAAAGAGGATCTGGGAAAATGGCTTGTTGTTAGCTGTGACTAACCAAGCCAGCGAGCAATTCCGTCATCACCAACAGCTGCAAGAATCTCAATTCGTACTTCCAGCACAGCCTACAAATTTTCATTGGTGACAGCTGTCAAGTGAGAGAAACCCCAACGTGAAATGGTGCAGCAGAAGCTTTACAATTTCATCCATAACAGCATATGACTAAATTGGTAAGATAAGTATTGCATGCATACAACATCATTGGGTATCACGATATATGATCACTGTACAGGTCAGTTCATATAAGCTTTCTGGAAGTCAACTAATAAACCATGCAAGAAATAGAAATCCTCGAGAGACCAAGCACAGCATTCACAGGCATTTGAATCTATCCATAAGCCTCAAGGTGTAAAAAACCTTTAGTCATAAAAATAGCAGAAATAATTAAAAAATCACCACTACAGCTAAGCTCCTTTTTCTGAAAAAATAAAAAATATATATCATAATGACAAGTAACCATGCAAGAGAACTGCTTCCCAATGTTAACAGTGCAGTGTGCTGAAAGCCCAGAGAAACTTACAAGGGGATTTCGGCTGTTGATAAGCCTACATTCGTCAAAGGAACCTTCCAGTATCCAACTCTCCCAAATATCAAAGCTATAGCTAGCAAAAATGAATTCCATTCTTCTATTAATCTGCCCAAAAAAAAGGACAAATCCAGCAAGTATCCATCAAAACTCAAACTTGAAGAACAGAAACTCTAAGGGAGTAACTGTTATCAAGAATGCCAAGATAGATGCACATTTCAGATACTGCAATTGTAAATAGAAGCCTAGATTTTAGCTAGATAATATCCTGTAATTGGATTTTGAGTTTAATTATACTTCCACTTGGTCAAAATTGTAATTTGTTTAGAACAAAGTGGAGACAGATGTATATCTTCTGTATATTTTGAAAATTAATGAATTACAATAATCAAAAAAAGAAAAAAGAGTGGAGACAGTTATGAAGCTCACTCATTTCATAATTAGTCATTTGATTTATCAAAAAGATCTAAACAGTACCTGCAACAACTTTCCACCAGAAGCAAAAGACCGTAGACCAATTGTTTCCTGCAAAGTGTAACACTATGGCCATTCAGCGAATAGACACAACAGGTTCCTGGCAGAGTATGAGTTCTTACTATGAACAGCTGATAGGGCCACATGAGCAACAAAATGGATGCGATAGGGGGTGGGGGGGTTGTGGAAAACTCGAATGTACAAACCTTTTTAAATGAGGCGACAAGAAATTGTGCGGCAGGATCCCTCTCAGTCACATTGGAAACTGCATCCAGGAACCAGCCACCTCCTTTAAGCCTTTTTCTGGCAATATAGTGAGCAGGACGATCTTTGGCATATAGAGCAATAATGTGCCCATCTTTGAGCAGCTCCTTAGGATTCCCAACAATACACTTGCCTGATTTTTGAGGCTGGATCATGGCTAAATCTTGCATTGATTCAGCTGGCAATTTCCTACCTCTTGATTCTTCAGGGGAAGCAAATTGAGAACTAGAACTGACTTGTTCGGTTCCACTCAAAGCAGTGTCATCTTTCCAGTTAGATGTACTCTCCTTGTCGACAGCACGAGGGTCGTCAGGTTCTTGTTGCGACTTTTGATGACCACGCCTCTTCTTCGCCTTCTTACCTGATCTGCTGCGTCTTCCTTCAGATCGCCCAGTAGTATTATGAGATAAACCTGAATTTTCCATCTGGCTGTGAGACTCTTCTGGTTTACCACCATCAGCTTTGTGGGAACTGTCAGTAGTCATCCGAATATCATCAACCAGCTGTTGATCCATGGACACCTGAAGAGCCATTTCTATCTCGTTCTTATTTATCAGAGCATTTTCATGTGCTATTTCACTTTCCTCAGCTTCCTCGTCAGAGATAGCATCTTTTGGAATGATACCATTGAAGAAGTATGTCTGTAGAATGGAAATAGCTTTTTCCCTTATCTCCATCCACACTTCTTCACTAAAATCAGCACTATGTGGAAGTATCAACACATTGGGCATCTCCCTTACCTACAATGAAGAATTACCAAAAGGGTAAGAGCCAGAAGACACATAGAAGCCCAGAATCCCCCGTAGTTAACCCATAAAAATGGTTCTATTTGCCTGATACCTCCTTCCCTCAGAAAACAGGAAACTGGGACAGTCTTATGCAATGCTACAAAATGCAGCTGACTGAAGGCAGTAATTTTAGTTCTGACAATGAAAGGAATGGTAAAATGCAGATTGAGCCAATGAGAAGAAAGAAAATAATAACAAAAAGATATATTACACGAGCCATAAAAAACAACTATAATACCCATGCTTCTATCCATTGTGGCCCTTCAGCACCATCCAAAGCACAGCCTGCTAAGGTGCCATCAATAAGAAGCCGCTTAGTGGCACTATCATCCACCAACTGACAGCTGCCAGTGTTCACAAGAAATGCCCCTGAATGAAGATAACAATTTTCAGTCTAAAAGAGAGCAAGAGGAATCAAAAGCATTATTTTACAGACGATCTCACAGCAAAAAAGGGAAGAAATAAATACCAGGCTTTACATGCCGCAAACATTCTGCATTAAGAATTTGCACTGTTTCATTTGTTAGAGCACAATGAAGGGAAATGATGTCACTTGCAGCGAGCAGATCATTGAGAGTCTCTATTCTTCGGGCAGAGGCAGGAAAAGCAATAGACGACCTGGTTACTTTCCCATTTCCCTGAATGACATATCAACAGATAAACTTAATCAAGAAAAGCTTCCTCATAAAGCATTGTAATAAAGAATTGAGAAGCATTCGATCATTGAGTCCTGTGCGCTCAAATTGCATGAGGAAAAAGTTTAGCATTGCATTCCACTTCAATCAATATATCTGCATGAGCTTTAAATTGCATATACGAAAAGATATACTTTGAATATCAAAGTAGGTGTAATCTCGATAGCAAGGCTGTACTATTAACTAAATGCGGTTCACAGAACCCCTCTCCAAATATATGAACCAGCTCCAAATATATGAACTGAACCAACAAGAAGTATCTCATGCCTGCTATTAACCAGCAGCAAATAGCCAGAGGATCTTCTCTAGCGACAATAACATCACCGGAAGCAAGGAACAATGTTGCCCACAGGATACTCATAGTAGACTTAGCAGAAGTTCAATTATCAAAGATTTGAGATTCTTACATCCAGCACATCGAAGTAGAGCACGCTCATCTTGAAAGCCAGGCTGCGGGTGGCCAACGACCTTGCGGAAGCAGATCTACCAATGATTCCCAAAACCAAACCTCTGCATCTCCTCATTCCCCGACATAGCGGTTGAACTGCGCCTAGCCACCCCGAAGCTGAGAGAGTGTGCCGTGACAGCAGATGAGTGCGCCTAAGCAGCCCTAGGATGAGAGCCATTACAGAATCTGCTACCTCCTCAGCTCGGGAGGTGTCCACGTGGACAAGGCGGAGGCCGAGGTCGGCCGCGAGGGCGGAATCAACAGCGCGGTCGGCAGAGCCGAGGCAGAGGACGAGCTGTTGGGGGCGCAGGCGGCGCTGGGCGGCCCGAGGGAGGTAGGCGAGGGAGTGGATGAGCACGGCGGAGGCGGACTCAATCGTCTTATCGGAGGAGGCAAGGCGGCTGAGAGGTACGTGCTCGACGGAGGCGACTCTGGAGAGGGACTCCTGCTCGAGGGAGCAGTCCTCGATGCAGTTGAGAGCGACGACCAAAGGCCTGCTGCTATTAGGCATTGCCGCCGCCGAGGACCTCGCCATGGCTGAGAACCCAAGCTACTGGCGGTTATGGTAGTGGTTGATTAGGGCTCAGTGATGCGACCAGAGGATTTTCATGGCTTCGGGACGGGGACTGACAAGCAGGTAGCTGGTCAGTTGCGGAGGAAGAGGACGAAGGGTAAGCTCAGATGTCTCCTCAAGCGTAGGCTTCAGAGCTCAGATTCGACCCGGTCCCTTTCCAGTCTACGTAGTACTACAAGCATTTTTCACCTTTTTTTTCTCGTATTACTTACAAGTCCCTGTAGTTCCACTCTCTACAACATCGTCCCAATTCAGTAATTCACCGGTCCCCCAATTCTCATATCTTGCATTTCCCCCCCTCCATTTCTTCTCAAGCTTTTTTTCCCTCAATAGTACTTGGAATAACCTTTCTGGTGTTGTATCATTTCTACTTCACACATTACCTATTATCTAAAAGTACAACACGCTCTAACTAATTCAAAATCAACACGATCACGAAGCAAGGAATAAAAATCTTACAAATTCTTCTAGTATGAGACTCAAATTAAAAGTAAGATTTAAATTCAAAACATTGCTCGAAAATCCATTCGACGTTCATATGGGTGGATGGAAAGGCATGGAATCCCAATCTTTCCCGAGTCTATGGTTTCTAGTAGATGAGATGCAAATATATGGGTGCGTGGTAAGGGGGAGGAGATTGCATTAAGACCACTTCAACCTAAACAAAAAAGACTAGTAACGGCTAGGCTCATGCCTTGTAACAAGAATTGTTACTATTGCCATTTATTGAACACTAGAGATGTTAAACGGTTCGGATTGGCCTGTAATCGAACTATCCAAACTTATAATTGACCTAGATCGCTACTAACCTGGCCTGTAACTGTTCTCAGTTGGTTTGGAGCGGTTCCAAAATATGAACTCATTGAATAGTAACTGACCAAATTGTTACCTTGTTGAACTAGCTCGAAACCTTTAAAAACCAGTTTGAACTGGCAAAAATCTTGCAAATTTACAGTCGGATTTTGTCGAGTCAATTTAAATTTTTAAAAAATTTTAAAAGATGGAAGGTTCGCGGGCCAAATTGGCCTAGACCATTAACTAACACGTTTATAAACGGTTCCGTGCCGGTTTATATTTACCTGAATCGTGACTCGTAACCGGACCGGTTTGTTAAGCAAACTGAGGAAACTGTAACTGGGTTAAATGATTCAAGTCTCGTTTTGAACCGTACTTTTAATAACACTATTGAATGCCACTCTCAAGGCTACGCCTCTTCACCCTGTAAAGTCTTGATTGGTTGCGATTGTCTCTGCCTGTTCCATTGATGGCTCAAGCTCCTACCTTTTTTCAGGTTTCTAGTTTGTTAATGGGGATTGGCGAGTTTTATTCTTTCCTTGCCATTTCCTTCTCCTTTTCCACCTTAATCAAGACCATAGCTCTCACAGTACTAGGTCGTCTCACCTAGAAGTGGAACTTCAACTGGGTATGGAGTGATGTGGATCCACCATTATTAGTAGAGATTATAAACAGGTTAATTTGGCTTGTAACTGTCAAAACCCATAGTTGACTAGTTAATATTTGTAACCCGCTTAGATTGTCCCCAAAACGGTCAATAACTACGCTTATTGAATTAAAAGGCATTTANTTTTGTTGAGTCAATTTAAAATTTTAAAAAATTTAAAAAGATGGAAGGTTCAAGGCCAAATTGGCTTAGACCATTAACTAGCACGTTTATAAACGGTTTCGTGCTGGTTTATATTTACATGAATCGTGACCCGTAACCGAACCGGTCTGTTAAGCAAACTGACAAAACTGTAACTTGATTAAATGGTTCCAGTCTCGTTTTGAACCGTACTTTTAATAACACTATTGAATGCCACTCTCAAAGCTACGCCTCTTCACCCTGTATAGTCTCGATTGGTTGCGATTGTCTCCCGCCTGTTCCATTGATGGCTCAAGCTCCTACCTTTTTTCAGGTTTCTAGTTTGTTAATGGGTATTGGCGAGTTTTATTCTTTCCTTGCCATTTCCTTCTCCTTTTCCACCTCAATCAAGACCATAGCTCTCACAGTATTAGGTCGTCTCAGCTAGAAGTGGAACTTCAACTGGGTATGGAGTGATGCGGATCCACCATTACTAGTAGAGATTATAAACTGGTTAATTTGGCTTGTAACGGTCAAAACCCATAGTTGACTAGTTAATATTTGTAACCCGATTAGATTGTTCCCAAAACGGTCAGTAACTACGCTTATTGAATTAAAAGGCATTTATGAGCGACATTCAAAAAATAAGCCTATCGAACTGAATCTAGTTTAATATGTTTTCTCATTGAACCAGTGTGAAACTATTTGAAAGTTGGTCCGAAACCATTGCAAAATCAACCTGGACTGCAAAAAACTTGCAAATCAACATCATAATGAGTTCAATTTAAAATTTTAAAAATACATAAAATATTCATTCTAAATATTTGAAAAAAAAATTTAAAAATGAAAAAAAGTCACAGTTCCAACTTGCCTGTTTATGAATGGTTATGACTATTATACTTAACGAGTCAAACCGTAATTGAATTAAACAGTTTCAAACCAGTAACCATATCAATTTCAATGAGGTTGGCACAACCAACCGTCGATGTTTCTCTTTCCCTCCGTCATTCACAATCAGCATACTCCGAGTTCTAGCTGGTGTGGCAGTTTCTTGCCAGCCCTGGTAGCTGGCAGCACATTCTACCAGGGATGGGAACAGACAACTTCGAGCTGTTTGATGGTCATGTAGCACTTGGATGTGCTTTCTTGTCCACAGATCTGTATAACTGAATATTGTAATTAGCCCTCTAGTTCCACCAAAGAAATGTACACTCTTGTATACTTGCTTACGCAGAGAAAAAAGACACTTCCCCTAAAGACTAACTGTTGGCTTTTTACTAGTACACTTCATTGCTCGTAAGCCCCACAAGCAACTAACAACTGAAGACCGAAGACCAAGACTCGAGTGCAATTAAGTCATTAAAACTTTGTTTAGAAACAACATGAGCAGCGAACAGCAGGAACAGAGAGACAACCAGCATCACCAAACACCCGTGATTACATGTGACATCTGTACACATAGTACAAGATTTCTACAGCATGCACAATGTCGTGTCACCTATATACACACATCTTTTAAGGAACAGACTTGGACCTGACACATTGTTCATGAACAAATTACCACAACCCTCTATTCATCAATGATATCCAATTTTCTAATATTAGAAACTTAATATACAAGTCACACTAAGCCTGCAACAAAAGACTCCAACAACCCATCACTGTATATATATTACCAAATCTCCTTCATAACTCGCACATTCCAGAGTCAACTAAGAGACAGATTTGGAGGTCTTCCATAACTAGCAAAGGTCCATGAGTCACCTGTACCACTAACTCCTGCCACATTATGCAATCTGAGCAGCCAAATCAATAAGGGTTCTAGACCTCATTAAACATTCTTATATTTCCAGACACTTTTGACTGAAGGAAACCAGTGCAAATTTGAAGTATGGGGAAGTTAAAGTCCATAAAAATGTCCTCCTAAAGCTCCTTGTAGTAGTGGCTTGATATGTGCTCATGAGAAACCCAACACCAATACCAATTCCAACACACATACCAAGGCCAATCCCAACACCAACCCTTACGCCAGCATTAAACCATGACAGTTCATCATCTTCACCGTTGTCCACGGGTGTGGGGGTAGAAATGATATCCAAGTTTTCCATCAAAATCAATCTCATCAATTTCTGCTACCATGTACTGCACAAAACCAAATCATAATAAGTAACAGAAAGGTGGAAAAATGCATATTGAACTGCAGTGAAACAGGTAGCATGGAAACAAGAGTCTGAGAGAAATGCTGTGGAACATAACGTAAGCATTGCTATATGCAGATTCAAGGATGAAGAACTTTCAATGCAAGACAAAATATGACAAGGAAGCATAAAGTGAAATGGATAAACAGAGAAGAAACTGCACCTTCTGCATAAATAATTAAACTAACAAAGTCTCCATTCACATAAGGCCCTAATAAAATCAAACAAACAGAATCTTAAAAACATCCTCGACTAAAACATCAAGATTTTTTATGCATAAATCTACATTTGGTCTAATGGGAAGTCTTATAAAAAATCCAAGTGTTGGTAAGAATGACAATTAGTTTATTCAGATGGTACTAATTTAAAAATGAAAATGTTAGTAGTTCCATATATATCATGTTAAGGTCTCTCTCTCTCTATGACCAGAGTGTGACACAGTTCCTCTGATTCGCAGACATAACAGAGATGGAATACATCTAACCAATTCTTCAGCACGCTGCTCTTCAGATACATGCATAAATGGTGTAAGATAATAAACTTCTCCAAGAGCTTAACCAAATCATAAACCCAAAACCAACAAAATGGCTCTCTTCGAATAGACAAATCCTAGCGTGCGATACTAGGCATAAGATCCAAATAAGTTCACTCCACCTCATACTTGTAATAATTGTCGTGTCATTGAGCAATAACACAGTTAACTTTATAAATTTGTCATGATATATATCTAATCAGCTCAGAATATGTTCTTCATTTTCATCGATAGAACTAATCCAAGCAACCGACTAGCTGAAGCTAAAACCAGCAAAGAAGTTTGCTTACTTGCAGGTTTCGCTGTCAAAAAAATCAATTACCAATCTTCTGCTCCTTCCAGATCTCCTCATCCTCGGGTATTGCATCTAAAGCTCCCTGCTTCGAGGTTTTCCCTCTTGGACTGTTCTGTATCGTCTTTGTCAATATCACCGGCACACCTGAGCAACACCCAGCGATACATACCTCCACAGACCTTGAAGAGTCCCCCCAACTTCACTAACAACAGTCCATAGGCCACCCAGCCGTCTTATAATCCCCTTCTGGCCCTAAGCTCCATCCACTCGCTCCACTGATCCGCACAGGATCACGTCCCCACCCTCCAGGATCTCGAATTTGATCCCGCCAGTGATCCTGACGCTATCAGTGCCGACGTAGGTCACCTCCAGTCTCCCTTTATCAACGCGATCATGCTTTAGCGCCAGGGACGCGGGGCTGAGCTCGGGGACGTGAGAGCCATTGACCTCGAGGGAGACGTCGAGATCGCGGTGCAGGTGGCGGTGGTCAGGTATTTGGGGACGGCGATAGACGGACGTAGAACAGGCAGACCTCGAGGTAGACTGATCTGTGGACGTTGATCGAAGGGCGATGTGGACGGTCATCTGGGCCCTCTTCTGCAGAACGGAAANAGACGTCGAGATCGCGGTGCAGGTGGCGGTGGTTAGGTATTTGGGGACGGCGATAGGCGGTGGTCATCTGGGCCCTCTTCTGCAGAACGGAAGATTTTGATGCCGGTCTGGATTTTCTTCGACCTGTCTGGTCTGGTCTAATCAACACATAAAACAATTGTGATACCAAATCTCGGACGTCAACGAGGCGAGAAGGCATGAAGCTCTTAACCCAAAACCGAGCCGCTCGGTCCCTAGGGAAAGCTAGGAGAATGAGGGCTGTCTGATCGGTTCAGTGTAAGTAGGGAATCGAACTATTTTCGNCCGAGCCGCTCGGTCCCTAGGGAAAGCTAGGAGCATGAGGGCTGTCCGATCGGTTCAGTGTAAGTGGGGAATCGAGCTATTTTCAACCTCTTTTGGAGAAACTAAAATCGAACGGAGCTCTATAGAACCGAATCAAATGAAACCAAGATATTCCGGTTGGATTTGATTGGTTCCGGTTAACCAAAGATATTTTAAGACAACCATACTGATAAATTTGAAAAGTTAATCGATAATTTTTTTTTTAAATATACTATATTTGATATTTGAAATTATAATAACTTTTTATTAATGAAATTATGAGGTGGGTTGAGATTGTGTAGGCTGTCTAATTGAACTGCTAACGAGATTCTGTCTGAGCAGGTGTCATTGTACCCTTTTTGGTCGAGGATTTATTATGGTTGCCTCCCTCATTATCAGACTGGACCGGTTCGTGATTCCGGTCTTTTCTTGTGTTTCGGTTCTGGACGGTTTTGTGGTCTGTGCCTGGTCTTAATTCGGTCTGGCCCTTTACCTTATCCCTCTCCTTCATCCTCCGGCCACAGTTGAGCGCGCGGGTTCTCTCCTCAGTGCTCACAGGTCTCTCTTACTCATCAATGGCTAAGCTCCACTTAAGTCTTCGTTCTCCGTTCTGCAACATCCCTGCTATACATGTGTGTATGTATTAGAGCCGGCAGGATTCGGCCCGCCTTCTTCACGTTATCTCTAGGCAGCTTCTCGTTCCTCTAATCGTGCAGCCTGCCTCCCTCCTGCGGCCAAAGCAGTCCACCGATTCTCGTCTACAGGCTCGCCCCCATTGGCTCCAGGCTGCTGCTCAGACTCGAGTCGGTAGGGTAGGCAATGGTTGCTCTCATCTACCTCATCATAAGTATTGTTGATTGATCAGCTGCAGTCCATCTCTGTTCATTCGGTGCTTTCCTTTCGGTGGATTCCTGAGCTTTTGAGATCTTACTTCAGTGGGTGGAAGAAAAGGTTGCTTTCCTCATGATACCTTTTCATTAATCTGCCCGGTTCTTTAACCTCTTTGCACTTTTGTTAAAGATTTAGACTTTATAGGGCGATGATTGTTCATGCGTGCCTTTTGATTAAATTAATCCCTCTTTGTGGAAGTAGAGTGATTCTGAGGCCTAATTCAATTTCTCATTTACCGGTTACTGGCCTTATTGAATTTCTTTATCCTTCTGATCATTAGTGACGGAATTGATGGTGGTGATGTCACTTCAGTATGTAATCAACACTGTATTTTAGTAGTTAGAGATGATATATATGGAGAATGACTTGGGATTTCTGGAATTAGAGCAATGGAGGTTTCAATGATTAGGAATTGGTGCTTACTATGCAATTCGGGAAGTAAATTGAGGTGTACTGTATGAAGTTATGGAAAGCAAAATTAGCAGATGTTGCAGTGAGGGGAAAAATGTCCTGAAGATATTCTTGAAGGAACATTGGCTTGTAGAGATAAGTTGAAAGCTGCATAAAAGGCTCGACTGCCTTTTCTTTCCATATATTTCCTTGTCCTGAATCCATCACGTTTACGGCAACATGATTAAAATATTGGCAGAAATTACTTCTGAAGAGACAACAAGATTGAAGCTTAATGCTCAAACACTTGTGATCTCGCCACATATTGATTGAACCAGGCTGTTGCCATCATAATTTTTTCCCTTTTTCTCCTTGCAATCAGTATGAACATTTAAAGAGAATCTGCTGCCATTTTGTGAGCATACTGATAATTTTCATTATCTCGTGTATACAAGTGCCTTGATGGGTAAAGTGTCTTCCTATGTAAAATAGATATATATGGTTAATGAAAGGAGAATATAATTTTACTTCTAAGAGTTCGACTGATACTTGCTTTTGATTGTAATTATATCATGTTTTGATAACAGAACCTTTGCATAAGGTTAAGAAATCAATAATATTTTATTCTTGTGCACAAACTGATGTTGATATTATTGGACTTGTAGGAAGGGGAGAAAATATGAGAGGAGGGGCAAGTAAATTGGGATAAAGGGGAAGAGTTTGGTTTAAGAGTTAATAAAATATCTAGGAAGATTGTTCGTGGCTTGGGGAGGATAAACTCCTCATAATAGAACTGAAAATTGAGTAAATTCTAGTGAAAAGAATAAGGAATTCCAACTTGTGCTTTGTTCTTATCGGGCTGTGCCTGGGCCTTATAATATCATGCCTCAGTGATATTGGGCTGTGCTGGCATGGCCTGAGTTTCCGACTCTAGCATATATGCATTTGGTTGTGCCTGTGGTGGTATTTAGACTAATGAGACTCAAATTGTGAAATCTAAATGTGAATAGACCTTTCATAACTAACTTTAATTATGGTGCGAATTGATAATACGGAGGATAAGGGTTTTTCTTGTCAATTACATTTATTTCTCTGGAAGGGTGAACTAATGCAGAATCCAGAGAATGGTGTTTTCTGCGGAGGCTACTTCATTACCACTCAATAGTCAAGAGAGCTTTCTGTCCTGTTTCTGCTAAAAATGGCGTCAGCTTTCTAACACTTGAGTGATGAAGAATTGTGTCTCTCATCTGGCTTATCCATCTATTAGCTCATGTTGGTTTTTTGGAAATAAATTTTGGTTTTGCAGATAATTTCTCTCTCATTTGATTCTCACGGTAACCAAAAAGAGCATTGTTTTAGAACTGATATACCTTTTTCTTTTTGCAGGAAAGGAGTGAGTGGTTGCTTCTTCCTACAGATCATCTAATAGGCATCCCAAATGGCATCTCTACTATTTAGAGGGATGCTCACCCACCCTCCAATACTAAACAGCTGCACTGCTTTGTTTAGCCGAAATGCTCATGCCTATTATTGTAGAATGAGAACCATCACTCGAGCCCAAGTAGCCACTCAGGAAAGCCAAAGCCCCCAATTAAAGGTTCCACCAAATGCTAGGAACCATGCCCTTGAAAATCTCCTAAAAGATTATGAAGCCATAATTGGGATAGAGACACATGTCCAGCTCTCCACCCTCACCAAGGCCTTCTGTAGCTGCCCGTACAACTATGGGTCACCACCAAACACCAGTATTTGTCCAGTATGTATGGGCTTGCCAGGGGCTCTGCCAGTTATGAACTCTAAGGTCATTGAGTTTGCGGTTAGGCTGGGACTTGCCCTCAATTGCAAGCTGTCCTTCAACTCAAAGTTCGATAGGAAACAGTACTTCTACCCGGACCTTCCAAAAGGTTACCAAATATCACAGTTTGATATACCTATTGCTCGTGCTGGTTATATAGATTTGGATCTTCCTGTGGAGTTTGGTGGAGGGCATAGGAGGTTTGGCATCACAAGGGTTCACATGGAAGAAGATGCGGGAAAGCTCCTTCATTCAGGGAATGGTAACTTCTCACAGGTAAATTCTTTTTCTCATTGATACCCTGGTTCTGTTTGTGGTTTGTGGGATTCAGATAGGAAGTCAGGTGGTTAATCATGATGTGTTGGATTATTGAGCATGGCCCTTAATACATATGGTTGATACACATTTTTCATTTACCTGAACCTAAGAATTGGTTACTTGGATTTGTTTGTTTTGGTGTATTGTATGAAATTTTATCTTTTCATCTAGAAAGGGAAGGTAGCAAGTCCATAGATGATACTGTGTGTTTTCTATCAAAGCTTCAAAAATTCTCTGTTTTGCTAATATTTGTAGACAGATGTGATGTAAGGCATTTTTATGTCAGATGATACAATATCAGAACCATTCCTTTAAACCAAAAAGCTTGTATGATGAATGAATATTTTCCTTATTTTTCTGTCTTTTTTGCTCTCTCTATTCCAAGCTTTTTTCCTTAGATGAGTCAATTTGGGATTGCATGTATCGATTTGTTGAATCATGCACGGTGAATATTGTCGATGCACCTTACTACCAACTTCTAGTACACATTTTACAAAATTTTTCCCTTAGAATCAAGTATATTTGTAGGGCTATCTCATGTTAGTTACTTTTTTATAACCACCTTTTCAGGTTGTTTTAGGGTTTTCATGGTCATTAATATGCAGCTTAGAGTTGATTTATTAGTTCTACATGTAGGTTGATTTGAACAGAGCAGGGGTCCCCCTACTTGAGATTGTTTCTGAACCTGATATGCGAAATGGCACTGAAGCTGCAGAATATGCGGCAGAGCTACAGAGGTTGGTTAGATATTTGGGTGTGAGTAATGGTAACATGCAGGAAGGCTCACTCCGCTGTGATGTTAATATTTCTGTCCGTCCTCGTGGACAGTCAGAATTTGGGACAAAAGTATGTGTACTCTCTTCTCTTAATGTCTTTTGTTCCTATTGTGGGATAAAATTTTCTTTTAATGTTGTGTATTTCTGTTTAGGAAGCTTTTGGGATGTTTTGCATATGTTAAGTGGTGTCAAAAGGAAATAATGAATTCATTGGTAATTGGGCACTTTCCTTTATGGCATCAAAGTAAGGTCATTATACTTTGTCCTTTGGGTTGAGGTTAAGCATAGTTCAAAGCATTTTGAATGTTATGTTTAAAGGCTAGTTATATTTTTAGTTATTTTTTATATGATAAAAGGAACATATGCATATAAAGTAGTCGGGATTTGTATGTGATTCAGGTGAGCCTTGCTTTGCATAATGCCATACCAAACTTTTCCTTTGTAGCTATCACGTGAGGCTAAATTCAGCTGCAACTTCTGTGCTTAATTGGTGATTCTAATATGTATAACCCCTCTCTATTAGCATTTTTCTGTTGTCACGCTTTGCAGATGATTGCTGTATAGAATATTCCATGTTAGAGTTCATTTTTTGTTTACCTAATACAGTGAACTGATAGGTTAAGTCCTTAAGGTCATTACCGTTAGTACATTTTTTTCTGCTGATTCTGTTGCCAGCAATGCCCAGTGTATTTGATTTGCTATTCTGGTAGTGAATTCTGACAACTACATGTGCACATGCTTATGTTGTCTTCTTTTTGCAGGTTGAAATAAAGAATCTCAATTCCTTCTCTTCGGTGAATAGAGCCATTGACTTTGAGATTTTGAGACAGGCGCTTCTTCTAAGTCAAGGACAGGATGATCAGATAGTCCAGGAAACTCGTCTCTGGGAAGAAGGCTCTCAGGTGTTGGCATTGTCTTCTTTGAATTGTCATTTCAAATATGAAGTAACAGCATATTATGCATAACTTTAATGGGCTTGCCAAATGCTTAACGGAGTGGATAAAAGGAGAGTGACCCATCTCAAGTCCTGCACTCCATCCCTCATTTAATGGAATATGTTCACCTATTGGGGCTCTATGAAGCCAGATTTAACTGCATCCTAAGTCTAATGGAGCTTCAGGAGTTATCCATGAAACCATGAGCCCCTAGTTAGCCCTACAGGGTACTCCCCATATGAAGATCACATAATTCTTTTTGAATCAATGAAGAGTTACATTGGGTTGTCTGTTAACATTTTTGACACTTTTCAGAAAACAGTTACAATGAGGAAAAAGGAGGGCATTTCCGATTACCGATATTTCCCAGAGCCGGACTTGCCTGAAGTTGTTCTGACAGAAGAATTTGTGGACAAAATCCATGGTTCTTTGCCTGAACTTCCAGAAATGAAGCGAAGAAGGTATGAGGAAATGGGCCTCAGCATGCAAGATGTTCTCTTCCTTTCAAATGATGTTAGAGTAAGTCCTTTCGAACCAGTGTTACTAGTTCAGGAGGCTGTCATGGTTTTACAAAATGCTCTTCGGTTATAATTGCTACAGAAACTCCCCCTGGATCTTTCTTCTGGGAAGTGAATCAAATTTCTAAATTTCTAGTATTAGGGTGAAGATAGAACTTAAATTTGTTTTTTGGATGATAAATGAGAAGCTATTATTAATAAAGAGATCAAGAAGATGCAGCCTCATCATGCAGAAATTTAGATGAATTATATGTGTGTTGCTGGTCATTATTGACCCTTTAGCTTGCTCTCAGGGGTTTCAACTTTGATGTTCTTTGATTCAGGTAAGATCTAAAACAATTAGAAGAAGCATTCAATTAAAACTCTGTTATAAATCCTTCAGAACCGTCCATGTCCTTTAATTAATAAGGTGGTACAATAATCTGGAACATTTTTTGCTCATGAATGTAACAGGTGGCAGAATTTTTTGATGCGGCTATTGCAAAGGGTGCTGGGGTGAAGTTAGCGGCCAACTGGATAATGGGCGATATTGCAGCCTACATGAAAAATGAGAAGTTGTCTATTGATGAGATCAAGTTAACTCCTCATGAGCTCGCAGAATTAATAGCTACAATCAAAGGAGGAACCATCAGTGGGAAGATTGGGAAAGAGGTAAAAAGATCATCTGAGTGTTAGCATATCTGAGTTTCAAATGATTAAAATCTCTTCGATATTTGCTTTGACAGTAGTGTGAGCAAAGCTCAAGTTTTTTTCATGGTGAAGAACTGGGAATATGTCCAGTCGTTCATATTCCCTTTCTTGAAAGAAAAAGGGAAAACTGAGAAAAAGATTATCTTAGTCTGCACCTCAAGAAAATTTTTCTTCGAGGAAAATATGATAAAAGTTTTCCTCTTTTCCAAGAGAGAGAAGGGGATCCAAGAGGACTGGAAAAACTAAATGCCTTCTTGCAGGTGAAAATGTAAAATTTGGAAATGTTTCCATGGTCTAGAGCTGCTATCTCCTTTTTCTTTGGTATGTAGTCTTTTTATCCATGACTTGTGTTGGGAAGAGTGGTTGATAGTGGTTGTAATAGTTGATTCTCAACTCAGTTCAGATTCTTGTGGGCAGATTGTTCTCTTTGTTCGCATGATTTTATCAGTGGTGCTCATGACATAGGGACATATAATAGGATCTCTTTGTAGTATTTATTTCTTTGTAAATTATGCGCATCTCTTAAATTCCCCCATACATGTACAGATACTCTTTGAGCTACTGGCAAAAGGTGGAACTGTCAAGAAATTGATTGAAGAGAAGGACTTGGTTCAGGTAAATACTAAATCTTTTTCTCCTGGTTAATAACTGGTTTGTTCAATTAATTTAAAGATTTAGGGTCCTACCTGGGCTTCTAAGATGTGTTTTACAGCTTATGAGGACCTTCACATCATGTGAAGCAACAAATTCGTGAAGTTCGAGTACTCCTTCCAAATTGATCAATAAATTTGTCGAAGTGTATGAAAATCATATCAATGGATGAACTTTGCTTGTAATTAGTGTACGATTAGTAACAAAAGCACTTTGATGGTGCTCGATATGCATGCTCCTCATCATACAGTTGAGACTTGGCTATACCATTTAGTGAACTAGATGAACCTCTACAAATTTACATTTTAAGAATATACAAGAAATTTTTGGCAATGATGTTTGGTAGCAGAAGGGAACCATTGCTCACTTGAAATTCATCTTGGTTTCATTTGTTCTGTTAAAACCAGATAACAGATCCTTCTGAAATCGAGAAGATCATAGACAAAGTGCTTTCGGACAACCCAAAGCAGTTGGAACAGTACCGAGGGGGCAAGACTAAGTTGCAAGGTTATTTTGCGGGGCAGGTATGAAGTGAAAAAATCAAGTGATTTATTCCGTTTCTTTTTATTTTGGATAAAAGAATGAAGGGATTTTATATCATTTACATATTGAAATTTTCCTCTTGTCACCTGTATTTCTTCGGACTTTGGTAACTTTAACTTCTCAATCTGATGAACTGCAGGTAATGAAAGCGACCAAGGGCAAGGCCAATCCTGGGCTTTTGAATAAGATTCTTCTCGATAAATTAAATGCCAAGAGCTCATAATTTTGATGCTGTTTACATCAATCATTTATGTAACAGCGTATCATTTTCTTGCCTATAAACAATTTAGATATCAGGATGTAGATGCCACAAGAGAAGCCATCCTTTTTGTGTTATTTATGTGGCAATTGCATGTGTTCTAAGTATAGAAACTAATTGTCCTTAATAATTGTAATATCAGCATCATCAATAATTGATGGAAACCATGATTAGTGAAATTGTTCTAGTGGTTAACTGTTTATAAATGATGCATTGCTGCAGATTATTTTGTAAATTAGAGCAAGTAGTGCCATTGCTTGCGGAGAGCCGAGTCATAGAAGGTCAGTGTTCTTCTCCATACTGTGCCTTTGATGTGTGCTGTTTGAGATTGATGCTAGGATTAGTTATGGTGATTAGGACTGAACCTGAGAAATCAAGTTTTGTAGTGGGAAATGACCAACAGGGTTGCACCTCAGCGCTTGGCTGCACATACTTAGGGTTGATCGTAGCTGCATATATTCTGTTTCAGAGTGTTCATTTCCAAGTCTCTGTTCCTTTCCATTCTCTTCCCTCCTTCAATGCTTTCCTATTGAAAAACTTGGGAATGCAGATTTGCTTAAGAATCACCACACCTGTATCGCTAGCAGTGTATTCATTGCATAGCGAATAGTTATAATTACACATGAGAATACTACACCAATATGTAAAAACATTAAATCACGCAATTATGATATATATATATATATAAATCCCTATGATTGATGAATCTTATAGCCTTATGATAGTAGTCTCTCTGCAAGCACAAGGGAGGTCACGAACATTGAGTCTGGACCGAGAATAAGTGAAGCTTGCGGTAGAAAGTCCTTTGGTGAGCCCAACCTGNGAAGCTTGCGGTAGAAAGTCCTTTGGTGAGCCCGTCAACAACCTAGTCGTCAGTCCGATAATAAATAGTATTATTAATAAATTTACATAATATTACAATTTGAATATGATTTATAATAAAAATCGTTAATATGACCATTATATTAAATAAAATTTTATCATAAAATATAAATATAAATTTAATAAAATAAAATATGTACATTATAATATATTTTTATTTTTTAATTTTAAGTCAGCCATTTTTTTACCAGTTCAATTAGGTTCACTGATCGGTTTAACTGGAATTAATCTCTTTGAAAGTGTAATTTGGTGTTTTATAGGAATTGGACTGGATGAGTGGTTGGTTTTCTGTTAAACTGGTTGAATTGACCAACTCGATTTAATTTNAAAAACTCATAATTTGTTCCATATTTATTTTACATTTCATAATTGATAAATAATAGAGTTTAAGTTTTGATCCAAATTTAGTTTATTATAATTAATTTTACGTAATTCTTTATTTATTGAATGTTTACATTAAAAACATATAAGATTATAGAATGTTTTAAAATGATAAATTCGGGAATATATAAATAATTATTGTGTCAACCAAAAATTCGTTGAGTTATAAGTGAAATGGCACAGATGATATAGAAGTTGATTCAAGGAATTATACAAAACAACTCTTTTCGATTGTAGAAATTAAAAATAAATTAATTCTCAATTTTTTCAGTTGAATATTACTTAAATTTTATAAAAATATTCCTAAAATACGCCTACTGAATTTATTCCTACTGCTTATAGATCTGCACAACTTCAACTTATATCCAGCAGTCGTAGTGTTCATGTAATCTAACATCTGGGACTAGATTGAGATGGAAATTAGTTTTTTAGGTGGTGAAATGTAATTATTTGAACATTTGGAGGCCAACTTGACAATATATCGATAGACTCCAGACATCAGCGCGGCCACTGGCCATCATTCCTCCCACAAAACGACGTCAGATGCCGGATTGATCCCGATTCTTCTCTCCTCCTGGCTCCATTGCCACAGATCTCTCTCTCTCTCTAACAACGATGGCATACCGTTGCAGATCTCTTCTTCTTCTTCAGTTGTTCCTGATCCCTTCGTTTCTCTCTATTCGATCGGAGGTAAGCATCGGTATGAGGTTTGAATTTCATCCAGTTGGGAGCAGATGCTATGCGGGACATAGAAAACGGATGTGTATTTTATCTTCGCCTAGTTAATTCGTTTGGTTTTGGGGATAGGCGGAAGCGACTGGCTCAGTTTTCTTCATCGACAGTGCCACTCACAAGTATCTTCGTGCCCGGTCACCTGACGATGTTGTCGAGGTATTTCATTAGAAGTACGATCAAATTAGCGTCAGATGAAATTCCTGGAATTTTCCAGTGTTATATTGACTTAATGCTAAAATTTTAGAAAATGAATGAACAGGTTTGAAGTTTAGCTCAATGACTATAATGACTGCCTTGTTTTTATGTGGGCAGGTTGTCCCTAATATTATTGAAAAGGTTCGAAGGATAGATTCTTTGCTTGAACATGCGATGGTCTAACATTAAGTTGCTAATTAATATGGGTCTCTTGATCACTCTTCGGTGTAGTCCTTGTAGATTGAACATTAGGCGGCAGGTATCCTAGATGAAGTTTTGGGGAAAACTGATGATGAAGAAAATGCAGGAACCGTAAATGTGATATTTCTCTCAAAGTTTGCTGAAGGATGGAAGAATACCAATTCTATTTTGAGTTTAGATGTATAGGGAAAAAACGCATTCAAACTCTTTAGAGTAATTTGCATTTGGTGGTGATGTTTTCAAAATGTGCTGTAATAAAGGTTGCTCATACCCTATAAATTGAGGTAAGGAAGTGCTGTAGTTAATTTTTATGGGATGAAGTTGAGGACTTTGAAGTTTGAAAATTTCTACAACTTAGCTGACTGAGGATGCCTTGATAAACTAATGCACAGGCAATAATGGATTAGGACTACAAATGAGTGTCTATAGGAGAAGGTGGGCTGTGTGTTGTGGCAGATAAGTGAGAAAAATCCTTTAAGGAAATATAGTCATGACATCTGGAAACATACAAAAGAGTAACCTTGTTAGTGGATATGATTTTAGGAGAGCAGCTTTTCTACATTGGTTAGCAGTACATGAGAAGATGTGAGTTTAGATCTTTTCTAAGTCCTCTTATTTATGGATGTAGATGATCCTAGTTTTAACAGATTTGTAGTTTATGTGACTTGTAATCATTATCTATGTGATTGAGATCATATTGTTATAAATTTAAGATATCTCACATTGCACTGTTATTTTTAAGTTTATAAACTGGCCATACTACCCGTCTTTTTGTCAGCATAATAAAATGTCACTTCCTGAAGTTGGTGCTGCAGTCTCTGTCTTGCTTGGCTTGCCTCCACCTGCTACACTTTCAGCTGCTACATCTTCTAAGGTGGACAGCTTGTGTGAATTGAGTTTTTTCCCTTTTGTTATTAAGAATATAATCATGTAGATAGCCTTAATATGCCAATTCACATATTTTCAGTTGAATGAGGTGCTCAAGCCAAATCCATTTGATAGACCTCGTGCTGCTTTTGTGTTCGAAGTTAGAGGAGTTCAAGGTCTTTTCGTTACTCCTATAATTTTAAATCTCCTAAGGTGACTTGTGACTTCTTGTATTAAACTAAATGTTTCTCTGTGTAGATTCTGATCAGTTGGTTGAGTCAGATCTACTCAGTGGTGCACAGAGGAAGGTCATTTTTACCTCAGAGATGGCCAACATTCAACTACCAGGTTATTAGCATCTACTACTAAAAAACAGGCATGCAACCTATTAGAATCTGCCATAAAGTTGTTTGATTTTTACAATTTACAATTCGATGCCCATTTGATTGCAGATGATAAAGTTTCAGTTGTTTCTGTTGATGAATCTGTCTCTCTGAATTCTGATCCATTCACTGATGAAGAGATCCACTCTTTTGTAAGTCTATACTTCAAGAAAATAATATTTTACATGCTTACCTTTATAAGTCTTGTGCATCTGGCTAAATATTGTTTGAATTAGGCATCTTTGATGGGTGGATCATATGTTCACGATGGCATGGAGGTGCTTGTTGGCAAGTTAAACATTCCGCTTGGAAAGCATGCCAAGATTTCTCTTTCTATGTCTAAGGTTGAATTTCTGGACCATTTTTATCTTTCTTTCTTGATTTTTTTTATGTGTGTTTTAGACCATTTCCTTTTTACTTAAAAATCGGGCACATTTCTTATGTTTGCAGAAAGCTGATAGAGAGTTCACTGCTGGTCTCATTTCTCTTGTTCGCAATATTAGAAGGGCAATTGAGATGCATGAGGATTTATCACAGGGCATGGTGAGACCTGCTGAATTAATCAAAGGCTCATTTGATGTCATCAAGGTAACAAATTATTGTTCCTTAATCCTTCTTTCTCAGCAAAGATTAAGAATTGTACAGTCTTAGCTTCCAGAGAAAGTATTTATTTTGGAAATTGCATTTATTCAATTCAGTAATCAGTACACTATGCTGTATGTTTATGAATGTAATTATCCTGCACAACAGAGTGAACCTCAAGAGAACAATCTAAATAGCAAATGCAGCTTTAATTTAAACCATTGGATTACAATGTAGAGCCTTCTACAACAGACAGACCATGGGCTCTCGAGCTTAGGTCAAGAGTGTCACTGTAGCTTTTCGCCCTGGTGTTAGGTAGAGCCAATTCTCTGTATTAAAGTCATTTGCTTGTGCTAAGAACTATCTATATAATAATGATGAAGAGTATTGATAACCTTGAATGATGGAAACATTTTGCTATGTTTTCTTTAAATATGCTACCTTAGCTTGTATATCTACTTGTTTTGGACCAAGTTCAATATCTTGCACGTCACACCTATATTCATCTTCACACACTGTGAACTTTGAAATAGATATGCCAAAATGAGTATCCAAATTTTTTGAGAATCCAGGTTTTGAAGGTTATGGAAATTCTCTCAAGTTCTTTTTCTGCATAAAGTTACTGGAAATTGATGCCTTGCTGGTGGCTGGTTTGCTTTATTTTCATTCTTTAAGGCCATACCCATGCTAAGCAGTCTCTAAGTGGGGATGGTATCTGGAGATGAAATGTTGATGTAAGATTGTCATGGAGAAGTCCAGGTTTTTCTTGTGTAATTATTTAAAAAAAACTGATAATCATTGGATTTTAAATTCTGTTTCGTGATAATTTGCACAACTATCTTCTAAAGATGTTCATCAGATATTTTCCTATAATTCATAAATTCTAATAGTCCATAGTTTGCTCCTGATGTGAAGGTTGGACTAGCTGCCAAATTTTACTTCTGAAATGCAGTGAGAAACCAATTTTGGCTCTCTCTCTAAACAACTCGTTGAAACCACCCTGGGACACTGCACCAGTTGTTTTGGACATTAGGAGGCAACTGTCTTTTTTTGATGCCTCAGGATAGAATGAATCCTTAGGAGTCAGAACATGAGTTTTCAGGACTTACACACTTAGGAATGCGGTCCAGCTCTGACCACTTGTGTATTCGGAATAACTATGCATGTACAAACTCCATTTTGATGCTTAAGATATACTTGGATTACTCAGCCAAAAAACGGCTAACGATTGTTTCTTGACTGTTTACCTATACTTACATAGACAAACAATAAATTTTTTGGTTGAAGTTCAGGATGTATCATCTATAGAAAATAATGGCATATGTATGATTTTGATTGATAAAGCAAAGTCTACATGGTTAAAGATATTTTATTTTGATACTATTATGGATGATTAATTTTCCTATATAAATGATATATATCTTCCTTGAATATGTCACACGCCAATCCACTTCTAAACATGGATTAAATTTAAGCTCTTCCTTCTTTATTATAGGTTTTGCAAGAGCACTATGGTCCTGATGGTGTTGCAGAACAAGGAACAAGATTATTGCTTGCTGTATTGGCCAAGATGTATAATTCATTGCAGGCTGCATATGATGGTAGGTCTCTTTTGGGGGAGGAGAGGTTTTTGCCATTTTGTATTCTTTGCAGTAGGACTGGCTAAACAATAAAACAGAAAGTGGACTATTCAGCTGGTATCTTGATTATCTTATACTAGTCCTATTAAGGTGAAACAAAAAATTTATAAAATTAAATCTTAGTTTCTTCATCTATCAGAGAATTTATTTTATTCTTCCTTCAATCTTAATCTTGAGATGCACTATTTGACAGGTCAAATTGTTGGGATAATCTTCTTCAACAATGATGTTACAACAGATGCATTAGTGAATGTTGTTTTCAACTCCCAGCCATCTATTCGATTCTTAGAAGAAGAGGAAAGTTCACCAAGTGCTGCTGATGTAGAGAAATTGCTGGTTAGGCGAACCCTTGCGTGGCTAACAGGATTGATTCTGCTCATATCAACTCTCTTGGGGGTAAGAAGTTATATTTGTGTACTCTTTATTTTATTCAATAACCAATTCTAAGGTTTATTATGTTCTTGAACTTACTTGGTTCATTATCTTCTGAATGTAATTCCTCTAGTTATAGATGCTTTTCAACTTCAATTTTAAAACCAATAGCTTCTGTTGGCAGTTTTTCACTTGTATACTATGTATCTGGAAGAAACTTTTAGGCTCAACCTTCTTTTATTCATCCTTATAAAAATGGAGGAAGTGAGGTTTAAAATTATTTTGGGCTGTGTTTACAAAATATGCTGGTCTGCATAATATCAGAAACGGAGTGGAAATTGCTTTTTCCATTTTTCCTACTTTTGTGTGTTTTCCAATGAATAATTGAAATGAGGGAAACCTTGAATGTCTAATTTTCAGTAAAAAACAGAAACACCTTGTAATACAAAAACAATATAATTTCATATGTGGATAATGGTCCTTAATCACGAGTTTTCCATGGCACTTTTTATCTTCTTGTTCATCACCCTTTTTTTACAGATTTATTTCCTCCTCAACATGCCGCTCACGAAGGACACCCTTCTATACTCTAACGTCAAGCTTGACTGAGCATTGCCAGGAGGGGATGGACATTCTCAATTTGAGCAGAAACCCAGGTTATCAATTTTTACTGTATTCCCTGTCAGTGCTCTTAACCTGCACGACCTGGGTTATTATGTAAAACTCCATTCTCAAAATAGCTTTTCTATTGGATAAACATTATCAGGACTAGCAGATGTTGTTTTCTCTTTGCATGATGAATGGTTTTGCTCCCCGTGAATAAAAGTGCTCTTTCTGTTCCATCTTTAGGAGCGTTGTCCATGTAATCCAGAAGAACCATTTATATGAGGTGCAGAGCTCTTATTAGTGAATTGCTGAGTAGGTGCAAATATCAGCTATGATCATGCAAGATTGAGGGGTTCAACTTTGTTTATACAATGTCTTGTCTTTGGTGGACCTTAAATGAAGTTATTAAGGTTGTAATGTTCGGATGTCTGGATTCATTTTCTGCTAGTAAATAATTGCTAAATGCTAAGAACTAAATTCAGCTCAGCTTTTTCTGGTTCTCATGATTTGTCAAGCTTACTTGCGAAGCATGGAATTCTTGGTCAATCCTTTCATTCGTTTCTTATGACGAAAACTGGCTATCTCTTGCCTGCTTAGAGAAGTTTCCAAAATTTTACCATGGCACGTCTCCGAGCTTTGTGGAGGCTAACTTACTAGCCTTGTGTGGCTAGGTTCTCTTCCCTATATCGGAAGATATCAGTGGTTATGGCTGGATGACCAATCATCGATATACTATGTTCTAAAATAGTCATACTACTCATATAATGATTTTGCAAGTATAAAAATATATTAAGAGTTAGTCATACAATGAAAACTTGAAAGCTGTTGCAAAAGCGAGAATGGATTTGCAAGAAAGCTCGAAATGTACATCTATCACCCGAAGGGGATAATGACCACCGTTTGCTCTGTACCGGACAGACTAGATATGCAACAGGCGGTAGTCTCACTGGGCCCAGGTGGGATGTCATGTCCGTTCTATCGAAAGCATTGGAACATTGTCGGAGAGGATGTGGTGGCTGTGACGCAGAGTTCCTTTCAAGGTGACCATCTCCTAAAACAACTCGATCACACCTATATATATTGCTTTGATTCCCAAGATGGATGATGCACCCACAGTTCGTAAAATCATCTCTAAGATTCTAGCTACTAGACCTAGAAAGCTTGTTGCATAAAATCATCTCTCCATTTCAGGCGGCATTGATACCCCAATAGGAGCCATTCATGACGATCCAATTATTGCACATGAAATTATGCATTTCCCTAGGAAATATAGAGGCAAGAAGCACTTTTTAGCGATTAAGATAGATATGGAGAAGGCCCCTTCGACCGACTTGAATGGCCCCTACTTCTTCTACAAACAGTGAAGAGTCTAGGTTTTGGAGAGCAATGGACCCAATGGATCTCGCAATGTCTTTCCACCGTCACACACTTGGCTCTAGTTAACGGGAGCTCCCATGGCCTTCTTAAGCCAACGAGAGAGATGATTAAGACAAGAAGACCCATTATCTCCTTTCTTGTTCACCTTAGCATTTGAGACCCTCACGAGACTGCTAATCAGGGAAGAAGCACAGCGCAACATACAGGGAATCAAGATAGGGAGAACAGGTCTATCATTCAGTCCTCATTGTTCTTTAGTGGCAATACTCCCAATCATCTCAGGAAGACAATCTGTCAAGGACTGGCACTAAGGAACGGCATAGCAAACTCCAAATACTTTTGAGTCTACCTCTCCATGTCCTAAGAGCTAGCACTGAGACTTTCCAACCCATTCTTGATAGAGTAGATAGTNTACTTTTGAGTCTACCTCTCCATGTCCTAAGAGTAGATAGAGTAGATAGCGGACTAGACACTTGGAAATCCAAAGTCTTGTCACGGGCTGCTAGGGAAGTGCTCATACGGATGGTAGCAGAGTCCATTCCATCATACACCACGAGTACATATTCCTCTTGCCAGAGAAGAGAGCATTTGTACCAAACTGGGCTTTCCCTCTTTGCTAATTTTTGGTGGGGCTACAATGCGGAAGGCAAGCCGAAACCCCATCTAAAATCATCCTATTTCTGGCGAGGAATTACAGAGACAATAANAAGGCAAGCCGAAACCCCATCTAAAATCATCCTGTTTCTGGCGAGGAATTACAGAGACCATAGTGATCATTGCAAAGGATTAGCACTAAAAAGTTGAACCTGGAAGCTGACTTCACATCTAGGACGATATTCCTTGGGTCATCCAAATCAGAGGAGGCTTGCCGCCATGCCCCTTAGAAGGACTTCCAGAGGAGATGATCTCTAATTTCACTTGGGTCCACCAGCTAATCAATTGCGACACTATGGAGTGGAGAGAGGACATCATATATGAGCTCTTTAATGAAGCCACAGCTCAAATGATAATACATATCAGACTGCCACGTCTGCTAGAAAGAACCAGATGCAGTCAAATGGACAAGCAATGCCAATGGTGAGCGTACCACCAAGGATGCCTACACCCGAGACCAAGAAGGCAGATTCCCAATGGCGACACATCTCCAACTGAAAACAGTGGAAGAAGCTTTGGAGATTGCAAATTCACGAGCGATTCAAGCTGCTGCTCTGGAAGGTGATATCGAATGTTTTGCCAACAGGAAAGTCATTGTTGCCTCACGTCTCAGCATAGACAAGTCACAGAGCTGCTTCTGTTACCATCGGGCAGAGACGCTCAAGCACATAATACTTCAATGCACATTCTAACAGATCATGTGGTCCAAGCTGCAATGGCCTATTAGAGCTGAAGCGTTGGGAAACATCTCGATCACCCAATGGTTGAAATTAATAATGGGAATAGACTCTACATTATGAACACCATCGTGCATGCAACGTTATCTTATACCCCAAGCTGCAATATTATTTGACTATCTTAGACAGCTAAGGAACCAAGAATCATCACTCAAGAGGGTGAACAGATTCCCATTCTAATAGCAACAGCAATCAAAGACGGACTGCACTAACACATAGCAGCCTGGAACAGCAACAGCAACGATGGGAGTCCTTGAGCCAGCAGGCTAGAGCCAAAGGCATATACATTCTCATTTGATACATTTGTTTTCCCAACGTGCACCTGGATTGGCGTCATCCACACAAATGATACTGGAGCACTTCTGAAAGTATGGTCCTTCCGCACGTCAGTAAACAACCAAGCAGAAGTAGCTGCGGAAGCAATCCACTGTGCAAGCATAGTGAATGCCGAGTAGCTTCACCCACAAGGCGAATCCCAGTATACCATTGAGGAGCTGCTCAACCCCAGACCACCTCAGACAGAAGGCATCGAACTGACAAATACACAAGCTGACTCACAATATGCTAGAATACTTTGCTAGCTGAAATATTAAATATGCACCCCAAGCAAACAATTACTTGGCTCGCGATATTTGCACATTTGACAACTACTAGCCATCTTGTTGGGGCTATTCCTCTCATCTCACCCCTCCTTCTGTGTTACTAAGGGAAGAGGAGAAGGAATAGGCTCAATAGAACAACATCATTTTGAATGAATTACCAGTTATAACCAAAAAAAAAGATGGTATTAGGATAAGTTCATATGATCTGTTGTTTAGCATATAACTCGATTACCAACCGTATCATTAAAACACACACACATAAACGAAGAAATCTTGAGTTGGTCATGCCTCGCCAACTCATTTCCATACCTGTAATCTGGTAAACTTACTATCATATCTTAACTCTGCTCACTACCACAATCCATATTCCATGCCTCAACTTATACCACCTTTCCTATCAATTTAAATGCACAATAGTAATAACACATGTCTCATCACATCTTGCAATTGAATACCATACTTCATTCTTACATAGCTTAGAATAATCTACTGATTAAAAAAAGAAAAAAAACATTACTTAGAACAATCAATCATATGATACATAAACAAACACACACACACACACACACACACACACACCTATATATATATATATGTGCACCTTTCAGAAGAGATAAATCATGAGAAAATAACCCCATACGCATCAACATCAACGCAAGAATGATATTCGACCATAATCAATATATTTTAATCACAAAGAGCTCATACAAGCCGATGCATTACTACTAAACAACCAATCATATAGCCATAGGTCACAGTTCCTCGCAACTCCACTATATCGTGACCCCGCAACTCTAACATCTCATCTCCTCCATCTCCGAAACCAAGGGTATCATCTATTATCTTCTAGTGATAATGTCCTGTCGGATCTGGCAGTCGATTAGGTCCATTTTACATCCCATCAAATCTAGCAGTCGGTCGGTGCCATTTTATATCCCGCCAGGCTCAGCTATAGATTAAGCACCATTTTATGTCTCGCCGGGTCCAGCATTCGATCGGTGTTTAATAGGTTGGATTTATGGGCTTGGTTTTTATGTTCATAATTTTATACTTTGATTGCTTTAATGCCTCCTCTTCCCATTTTTTTTTTCTTTCAATTGGTTCAGTTCTCACATGATCGACCGAGCCCCGATTCATACACAGGACACGAAGCAAGAATCGGATATAAGAAATTGTTTCATGCAGTTAGTTTTAATTGTTCATAATGTCGTTGCCCGTACTCTATTTCTTTCGTGATTTACACCGTAATTTGATGAATTTTCATTTTACATATATAATATTATATAAATATATGTATTCAATGTACAGGGTGTCTAAGCATTCCCCTCAGACCCTCATAAACACTTAGAAGGGAAGCAAAGAGAGAGTGATAGACCCTTTAAAATAATATGCAACTGCTCATTTCGTTGAATTATGGGTAAGAAAATTTTCATAGCATAGTATATAAATGATACTTGGAGAGACAAAAGAGGGAAGAGAATCATGAGTTTGTCGTATGACATTCCTAGTTGCTGTTGATGGAGATGAACCCCGTGAAGGATGTCCTCGATTATATCATGTGCATGAGCATCCCCCTTCAGTAGTAGTAGTAGTAGTAGTAGTAGTAGTAGTAGATGTTAAGCATAACCAGCCATGGCGCATTGAATGGTTGTGATGGCTGCTCTTGCTTCACCTCTAGTTGGGGAAGGAGCTGCAGTTTTGAAGCCCTAGGCCGTGATACTAGCGATCCCTGATTATTGACACATGCAATGCTGAGCCATGTATGTTGTGGGATGCCTGCAACATCAAAAAGGCGTTCAATTGTCTATGAGCTCATATTGCAGAAAGAAAGTTGATAGTTCAGGTAGAACGACACTCCTTAATTGCCCCTCAGTTTGCTTCTTGAGCTGGGCTTTGCTGCTGATTCAGATGCCGCTGTGCTCCCTATAGATTGACCAATTACTGTCCAAGTTGCAAGGTTTGATTCCAATTTGCATTTAATCCTCTTTGCAACATACAACATGTCCAAGTCCTGCAACTCTTGTCTGTTTAAGAGTTTATGTCAAGCAATATTGTTACTAGTAACAGAAACCCATGTCGCCATTTAGCTGTATACGCAAAAGTTGTTTCCCAAGTCTAGGACAATTCCGACCCATTTTGCAACGGTGATATGTGCCACGCACAACTCCTAGTCTTGGAAACAAATGTAAGTAAGGACAATGCAGCAGAATATGTTCTCTAATGTTTCCTTTTCTCGACGGTTGATGAAGCAAACAAGGGAGAGTCGATGCTGAAAGTTTGCCCGAGAATCTCATTCGCCAGCCGGCAGTGCATCCCTCACTACTTTTCAAAGTAGTTTGAGTTGTTCTTGAATTTTTCACGCCGAAGAGCTCTCCAATGCTGCTGTGGAAATTGAGAATTGCTTCGAAACCTTCTGCTGTGCTCGAAGAGATGAGCATCCTTCGAAGCAAAATTTCCTCTCTCTTTGCTGACCCACTGAATTTTGTCTTCAATTGATCTACTTGGAAGTTTGATGCTTAGGTATCCGCGAGATGAGATTGTAGCCGGATGAAACAATCCCTCAAAAATTTCCGTTCTCCAAGTCATAATATCTTGATTTATGAGCTCAGAAACCCAGAATTTGATGGGACGCCTCCTCCGCACCGGCTCANTTTGATGCTTAGGTATCCGCGAGATGAGATTGTCGCCGGATCAAACAATCCCTCAAAAATTTCCATTCTCCAAGTCATAGTATCTTGATTTATGAGCTCAGAAACCCAGAACTCGATGGGACGCCTCCTCCGCACCGGCTCAAATTCATGGTTTGGGCTTTTGATCCTCCTCTCAAGACTCCAGGGGCCTATGGATGTGAATGAATTAAACCGGGCCTGGTGCGCAATTCAACTGCAGACCGGACCGATTGGGTGCCCGGTTTAATATTGACCGGAATTGGAAATGCCCTACGATATCGGGTGTCCGCTTCCTCTCGTTCGCCCTCTCTCTCCACCTCTCCTTCTCGGTTCAATCCGATACTCGACTGCTCCGCCTCTTCGATCTCTATCATCCTTCTGTGAGATCTCTGCTCTGCAACCCAAACTCTTCAGCCTTTGCCGCCGCTGACTCGTGCCCTTCTGAAGCGTTAAAGGTGAATCTTTTCCTAGGGTTTTGTAATTTGTCCATCCCTGTCGTAATTTGTCAGCGGGATTGATTTTCATCTTCTGTCTAGTCGCTCCAGCAGGACAAGATATCTTGTCAATTTATTCTGAGTCGATGTGACTACGTAACGTATTTGGGGGCAGTTGGCCCTCGCTTTGCGCGCTCTATTTCCTTGTTAGTTCCCAGAGGTGTCGTTTGAGGATTTTGACAGCCTATCAATTTCACCTTTTTTTTGGTTTTAATCGGCTGAAGTATCTTTATTTAGTTTGAGTACTCTTCTTTATTTCCTGCAACTTTAGGGTTCTAATGGCGGATCGTAGTGGTAGCAATTCAGTTGCTAAGCCTATATGGATAAAGCAAGCTGAGGAAGCTAAGCTAAAGAGCGAGGCAGAAAAAGCAGCAGCAGCTAAAGCTGCTTTTGAGGCTACGTTCAGGGAGGTGGACAAGAGCCGTGAGAAGGAGGTGGCTGCAGACTCATCTGACAGTGAATCTGAGGATGCTGAGGATTTGGAAAACAAGCCAATTGGGCCAGTGGACCCAGCCAAGTGCATGGCAGCAGGCGTGGGAATTGCAGGTGGGACTGCATGTGCCCCAGCTTCCTTTTTGGTGACCACGAAGGATGCAGAGGGGAGGAAAGTTCCCAATGGAGGCGCTGAGATAAAGGTCAAGGTGGTTCCTGGAGTGGGAGTTGGAGGTTCAGATCAAGAAGGAATTGTGAAGGATATGGGAGATGGGACTTACACTGTTACGTATGTGGTGCCCAAGAGGGGGAATTACATGGTGCATATTGATTGTGATGCGAAACCCATCATGGGTAGCCCTTTCCCTGTGTTTTTCAGTGGAGGTATTCGGACATCCATCAGAACTTCCTTGTTCATTCTCATGTTACTGATGATGTTATTTTCTGATTTTGCAGTAGGTTAGCCTTTGTAGTACTGGATGCTCTTGTTAGGTGACTATTTTGAACGCTAGTTAATGCATCACTGCTAAGTCCATACTGTCACTCAATTAAGATAGTACTGTTTTATAGCTGAAATTGCATTTGGGTACATGCTCTGTATGTCCATACGGTTGCTGGTTTCTATGTTTAAAACCCACAAGTATATGATGGTTAGGGGATTTTTTTTACATACATTCTTAATTTAAGGGAGATAATTTTCTAGCACCAATAAAATAGGAAAAAATGGATAACTTCATAAAAAAGGGGAAAATTTGATAAGTGTATCAATACAAGTGTACTCATTAGGTGTCTTTATGTCATTGGTTAGAGATGGATGGATATAATTGGGATTTTTTAAGACAAGATGGCAAAAACAATGCTTGAAGCAATGAATTGGTAATCAGATCATGTGAGAGTAGGACTTCATTTAATTTGCTAATTATGAAAACCATTCTTCCTCACTTTCCTTCTGCCTTAATTTGTAGGTAATGCAGTTTTCTGCATTTGGTATTAGTGCTTATAATAGTTCTATGCAGGTGCTTCCACTGGAGGGCTGCTCGGTGTTGCTCCTACTCCCTCATATCCCAATCTAGTCAACCAGACCATGCCTAACATGCCAAATTATACAGGCTCCGTTTCAGGGGCCTTTCCAGGATTAATGGGTATGATTCCAGGAGTTGTGCCTGGTTCTTCAGGAGGTGCTGTTTTGCCTGGAATTGGAGCATCTTTAGGGGAAATTTGTCGAGAGTATCTTAATGGAAGGTGTGCCAAGACAGATTGCAGACTAAGCCACCCACCTCAGAATTTGCTCATGACTGCTTTAGCTGCAACAACTACTATGGGAACTCTCAGTCAAGCACCCATGGCACCCTCTGCTGCTGCTATGGCTGCTGCTCAGGCAATTATGGCTGCGCAGGCACTCCAGGCTCATGCAGCTCAGGTTCAAGCACAATCTCAATCGGCAAAGGACTCTCCAGGTATCTTGTCGCTTCTTGGAATTAGGATTAGGGGCAAAATCTGATGAAGCAAATAAACCTTTTCTTGTATATACTTTAAACTTTAAAATCTTCCAGAACATGGAGAGAAAGGGAGCATAATGGCTACATAAGAATTTTCATTGTCAGATGCTTGAAAGGGGTATGGTATCCCTGGCATCTTCTTTGCCTATCCTGACAAGCAACCTGTATATGACTTTATTTTATGCCCTGTGATATTCACTGTCAGTTTTCCATTGCTTTCTGTTGCCTTGGTGGTCTGCTTCATCAAGTGGTTGTACTACTATTACTAAATGCTAAGAATGAATCTTTACCCTACAAGGATGGATCTGACATGTGTCACTAATTTTTGCATGTTCATCAGATAAAGATGTAAAGGGGGATGAACTGAAGCGAACAGTTCAAGTCAGCAATCTCAGTCCACTTCTAACAGTAGATCAGCTCAAACAGCTTTTTGGCTTTTGTGGTACTGTTGTAGAGTGCACTATATCAGATTCAAAGCACTTCGCTTACATAGAATACTCAAAACCTGAGGAAGCTACTGCTGCTCTCTCACTGAATAATATGGATGTTGCGGGCCGCCCTCTTAATGTTGAGATGGCAAAATCACTTCCCCAAAAGCCATCTATCTCAAATTCATCCCTGGGCTCTCCTTTGCCAATCATGATGCAGCAAGCTGTTGCAATGCAGCAGATGCAATTTCAGCAGGCATTGCTAATGCAGCAGACTATGAATGCACAGCAGGCAGCTAATAGAGCTGCGTCTATGAAGTCTGCAGCAGATCTAGCTGCTGCAAGGGCTGCGGAAATAAGTAAGAGGCTGAAAGCTGATGGGGTTGTGCTGGAGGATAATGAAACTAGTGCTGCAAAAACAAGGTATGTTATGTTGCTCTGACTTAAATGACAGCCTTATTGATGGGTCTGGACTATGAATTGAATATCGATGGAGAACACATTTCTGGTTATTGAAAATAGTCTGAGATGTTTTTAGAATATCAATGAACAATGTTTTCTTCTGTTGTCAAATTCAAGGGGAAAAAAATTCTTTTTGATTGTCAACTGGATGAAATGGTTCAGATCAGTTTTTTCAATCTGGGGAATTCAATCAACATCTGATTCTTTTTTCAATAATTATGTTGAGGGTGTCTACTCTATGTTATTTAGTCCAAAATTACTAGCAATGTTGTCAAAGTCAGATAAGAAAGAATTGGCATACTGTAGAGAGTTTCAAATATATGTGATAAAGTATGAAACATTCTCATGTTTGGACCTTAAGCCTACTCTTTGTGATGATGACCTTGGAAATATATTGTGTACTCTGTAATAGCATTTGAGATGTTAATGTCACTTTTGAGCCTTGTCAACTGTTACAGGATTGACGCTTTTGAAGAATGAGGTTTTTTTCGCTTTTTAAAATTTAATCTGAGGCGTCTCTTTAGAGGACAAGAAAAAGAAAGATTAGTTATGCAATTTTTTTGTAATAAATTGTTCAAAAAATGTGGTTTAACTTTTGCTCCCATTGATTGTGAAAATTTCCTGTCAGGTCACCTTCTCCCTCTCGTGCAAGGTCAAAATCAAAGTCAAGATCTCCTATTAACTACAGGCGGAGGCGGAAGTCTCCCTCTTACTCACCTCCCTTGCGGCGTCGAAGAGACTATAGATCAAGATCACCTATTAGATCTCGCCAGCACATGAGCTATGAAAGCGAACGGCGATCTCTAAGAGAAAGAGATAGTTATGGCAGTGACCGATATAGAAGGCGGGATTCTGATAGATCACGTGATCGCCATTCAACTATATCAAGGAGAAATAGGAGCAGGAGTATTAGCCCTCAGCCAAGAAAATCTCATCGAGCTGATTCTGAATCACCAAGGCATCGCCATGAAAGTTCTCATAAATCAAGGAAATCATCTCGTGTATTGTCACGTTCCCCTAGGCGGCACAGGGATTCAAGGTCATCCCCAAAAAGTGATGTTAGGGAGAAATCAGAAGTCAAGAGGAGGTCAAGGTCAAGATCAAGATCCACAGAATCAAACCATGGGAGTGATGACAGAAAAGATGGAAAGCTAGAGGATAAAAGTACTCATCATGAAAGGCGGTCAAGTTCCAGATCAAAATCCCTTGAACAAAAGCACCACTCAGATGAAGATCCTGATGAAACTAGAGAACAAAGGGAGAGCTACCGCAACAGAAGTCGATCTAGGTCACCAGCTGTTGAAGTTAAGCGGAGTTCCTGCCATAAAACAAAGGAAGCAAAGGATGAAAGATCAACTCATCGTGAGCATAAGCGGTCCAGGTCAAGGTCTTCAGAACGTAACCGTCATTCAAAGGATAAATTGGACGATTGCAGAACTGATGCTCCCAGGCATCGTAATAGAAGGCGATCAAGGTCGAAGTCAGTTGAGCATAGTCATCGGAGATATAGAGACACCAAATCACGGCGTAGAAGGCACTTGAGGTCCAAGTCTGAAGAAAGCAGGCATCATAGGAGTGAGGCAGTTGATGAAGGTCGAGAGAAAGAATCTGGACTGCACAGAAGACGAAGGTCCAGATCAGTTTCAGCAGAAAATGGCCGTAACAAGGAAAGCTTGTCATCTAAAAGAAATGAATTAAAGCGGGGGAGGCATTCAAGATCAAATACTGCAGAAGGAAAGGAACATGGTAGTGCTAAAAAGGGTCATGGCAAAGATGGCAAATTGAAGAAAGGTGAGCAGAAGAGGGGGCATGACGTTGATTCTTCACCAGATGGTGTTATAATAGAACCCAAACACCACAACTCCATTGAGATGGAGGCAATGGGGATAGAACAATGTGAAGAAGAGAACATTCAGGACCCATCATATTGTTTGAAGCATTTTGGGAAAGGTTCGGCATCACCAAACAGTGGAATTTACTTGGACCGAAAGGAAATGAGGAGTAATGGATTGGAAAATACTGAGCATCTAGATCTTGAAACTGGTATTGTAAATAATTATATGCTTTCTGGTTCCCATTTTTCACTTGCTAAATATTAAAGATTAAGAACTCACTCTGCTAAATGGTTTTTCCAGCAACTCAAGTTGATGATGTCAACAGATTTGACACAAGCAAGGACCCTAATTTCTCTGGCCATGAGTCAGGTTAACTGAGCTAGAATGGATTATAGCTCTCTTCCAGGTTGAGTTCTGTTGTGGGTGGATCAGAGGTGACCTGTGGAGGCCCAGTGAAGATATGCTTTTATAGACAGATATTAAGTTGGAGCCAAAAGGCTGCCAGCTATAACTAGGTTCCCATACTGGGGATCTTGAGGAATATGACTTAAGCCATGACAACTCCCTTCTAGTTGGTGAAGTTGGTTTGACAATCATCTCCTATCTAATCAGCCTGGAAGATTAGCCTTATGCTTATACGGCGGATGTTTCTTAGAAGATCAGCTCTACTTATTTCTTGTTTCTGCTAGTCTTGGCTAGCCATAAATGTGGACACTGTTTTGCTTCATATTTTTGCAGGCACCTGTGGGACTGATTGGAGATTGTCTGTGAGGTTATCTTCATATGGTTGAACTGTTTCAAGAAGTATTCTGCCTTCGCTTGTGGACAGCTATTCAATGTTTGTAACAAACTTCTTTTACTAGATGTGTGCTGGATTCTTACTTTTATTGTTACTTAGTATGTGTCTTTGAAGGTTTTTCCTTTTTGAAATATACTTCAAATTTGAACATCATGCTACATTCAAGCGAACGTTATTATGGCTTGATTCTCTTTACTCTTCTCTTTGCCAAGGATGATCAGACTGAATGAAATAGGCTCTAGCTGAGAGAGAGAGAGGGAGAGAGAGAGAGAGAGAGGGAGGGAGAGAGGGAAGAGAGAAGGATTAATGACTGTGTCTATGCAGGTGAACACGGTGAGATCATTGGAGCTCCCTGAGATCAGTATGGGCAGGGTTAAGTTTCTCTGGCATAATAGAGGTAAGCCACTGCAGATCTTGTTAGCTGTTCGCACAGGATCTTGAAGTGCGAGGAGTCTCAAGGAAGAGTTTAGTTCAAATCATATGCTATAAGGCATGTTTAACTTTGAGATATACATTAATAAGTGTGGTTCCTTACACCATTCCCATATTGTTTCTCCTCTCTTTCTCCCATTTCTCTCTCTTTTTCTTCCCCCCTTCTCAAGGCATCAAGACGGAAGTGAAACCAGTAGCTGGGATGAATTCCATCGCATTGTGCAATGATGAGTTTAGAAGGTTGGGCAATTCCAGATTATTTATACTAAAAGGTGAAACACGAGTTTTGATAGGAACAGGTAATTTTCTGTGAAACTCCTTGCTTAACTTGCGGCTCTGCCAGATGATATGCTTCCTAGGTTGTGGTAGTTTGCATTACAAATATTTTCATTTTTTTTAAAGAAAATTTGTGAACTGGCCAAATGGATCCCTAAGTTTTTCCACAAATATGACAGTCCTATTTTTGGAAACAGTTAGTGACGTTGCCGGTCAAAACTGGTGTCATAATCTTTTTGTGGCTAGGCTGTCATTTAGCAATAAATTCCATTTCTGGATGATTTTTGCCTTGTTTTGTGGTTGATGTGGCAAATGTTGTGACATACACTTCACTGTGGCTGGCTCTAGTGAAATTTACATGGACCTGGTTTCACATATTATCCTATCCTAAAACATGGGGTGTTGTTATAATTTTCCTCAGCTGGGTAAGATATAATTTTAGGGAATGAGTAGTTAGTTCCATTGCTCTTTGATGCCTAGAAACTGAAACTTTCATCAGATGATCTGCCTTACTGCAAATTTCTAAGATTTTAAGGCTGGGGTGGGGGAGGGTGATCTTCCTTAATGCACCGTATGCCAAAGTATGTATTGTTAGTTGACGTACAAGTGTTCAGCTCAGTTATTGCTCAGGAAATTCATTGAGGTAACAAACTGAAGCGGAAAGACAGTAGATTCAACTGCCTAATTGAGGGCACCATTTTTTTTGTTTCCTTCTGCGACATTCTGATGTTCTCTTGCCCTTCCTTTCTTTGAATGAGATGGTTTATCTTGCTGTGAATGTACGAAGGTGCTGCCTCTGTGTGAAGGAAAGCTAGGTTGCATTCTGTGAAGGATACGCCGTCTTTAGTTTTTGCAACCGTCTCTTTTGATCTTTCAATCCATGTTGGCGGTAACTGTCACGTTCATCTTTAGGATTATCGCTTTCTTTGGGATGGGGATGTATCGTGTCGTGCAACCCACGTAAGTGAGATGAGTAGTAGGATAGGATCATTATCTTTAACCAGGATAAAGTGAATATTGCAATATCTCTAGTACTTAATGCTAAATAATGTAGTGCAAATCTGGACAATTTCTACGCATTTTTTGGGGCTCAAGGTGTCATACTCTGATAGCTGCGCTTGCTTTAGTAGGTTTTTCTTTTCTGGTGGGTGTTATATAACTGGCAACCCCGTGAGCAGTGTGGGGGCGACGTTGCTGGTTGGATCTGAAACCAGGCAGCACCCAGATGTATTCAGGTTTTGATTTTGCTTATTTTTTAATACATGTTCGCTTAATATCCGGAAACATTTTGAGAATAAAAAGGAAAACGAATCAATGGAATTTTAATGTAGCCTAACAAAGAATTATTACCATGAAATGCAGGCTCGGGTATCGATGATCATGGAGAGGGGAAGGGGGGGAAAAGGGGCCACATGATCCACTAGTGATCGCAAGAGAAAACACGATAATGGGCGCGAAGCAAATCATTTGATAGATTACGAGATGGTCTATTAGGGGTCCAAATGGTTTCAAATGGGCTCAGTCAATTGAGTGTAAGATTCTCTCCACCCCCTCCCCCTTACTGTGTAAGAGCCCTACTTTGAGTTTGGTCTCATTCCCCGTCATTAATGGAGGTGGATGTTAGCATGCCACGTGGCATGACTGTTGATTGCATGAGTTCTGAAGAAATTACATTAGACCGACAAAAAAATAAAACCAATAATATGAGAATCCACCAAAAAAATTGATTATTTAACATCAATTAGACAAAAAAATGTCTTAACCACCTTCTGTATTCATGTGAGCTATAAATATGACGAGAAGAAAATTAAAAAAAAGAAAAGAAAAAGAAGAAGGACATATTCCGATAAGCTAATAATGCAGGTTTCACATAACAACTGCATCTGGTCTCAAGATTCAAGGGTGGGTAGGGTGACATCCGGCCGCTTGTCCATGACGGCCTAGACCGGTAAAAAGCCTGAGAGACTTTCCTGCTCCTCTCCTTTTTAGTGAGTTGGTGAACAGTGCATCAAACCTCAATTGGTGCGGCACTTTTATGAACTCTATATAATTAATTACATCACGATGAGCCAATGTGTGACATAGTCCAATGTAATTTTCTTATTACAAAAAAAGAAAAACACAACATAATTAAGAAATCTTCTATTCTGTATTGATTAGATAGTGTTCAGTCAGACAGATGACGGAGAGAGAGAGAGGCCACGAGGGGATGGCATATGTATGTATGTATGCATGTATACGTGCAATCATAGATGGTAACGAAACTGGCAGGTTCCCATACGTCTTCCCTTTTTCTTACATGGAACTGGGGCAGTTCAACGACAAGGGTGATCGGTAGGAATGTTGTTGGGTTTACAAGGGCTTCCCCCTATCTCTGACTCAGTCGACCAACCTCTTTCACCTTCCTCATCTCCTCTCCCTCTCCCTCTCCCTCTCTCTCTCTAATCACGCCATTAATTAAACTTCGTGAGTCGTGACACGGAAGCTCTTTGCCCTAACATTCATCCAATGCGACACTAATGGAAGGTCGAGAAGCACCGCTGGATCTCCCTGATCATCTGTTCGTTTCCGCCTCGAGCCACCCGGCTCCGTCGCAGCCTCAGGCTCAGCTCCCTCAGGACCTAGACTGGGTCGGGGACTTCCTGCAACTTCCTTCTCATGGTGGGAGCGGCGGTGATGCTGCAGGAGCTGGTGACTCTTCTCTAGGAGGAGCACCGGGAAACGGAAGCGGGGAGGGGAGCATCACCGGAAAGGAGAAGAGGAAGGCTGGAGGTGGCAGTCATAAGATGAGGAAGGCGACGAAGCCTCGGTTTGCGTTCCGGACAAAGAGCTCCGAGGATGTTCTCGACGACGGCTACCGGTGGAGAAAGTACGGACAGAAGGCTGTCAAGAACAGCATTTACCCCAGGTACGTGTACGTACGGCCTTTGTGATTTAAGGATATATATATATATATATACCATCTTTGGTCCTATCGGGTCAGAGTTGAAAGAGAGGTGTAATTCCGATATGCTGTCAAGCACGTTACTCGGAATTGAAATCTTCGTAATCTGTCCATTTGAACTTCAATTCTTGTGTCGTATTTATGCATCGAACTTCTAATTTGACGAACTTTCATTAACATAATAAGTTTGCATATTCATGTCTCGGGCAAGAAAAGTATGCTTGTTTATATGGCATGAAATCAATCGATATAATTTTATGATTTTCATGGTAATTTTTCATGTGTTTTTATTTATTTATTTATTTATATGGATGTGTAATTAATGAACTAGTGTCGCGGATGTGTCATTCAAAATTCTGATTCTGTTTGCTGCCTGCCTGGATGATGAATGGAAATCGAGAAGGAGCTACTACCGCTGCGTGCACCACACATGCAACGTCAAGAAGCAGGTGCAGAGGCTGTCCGACGACACCAGCACCGTCGTCACGACGTACGAGGGCGTTCACAACCACCCCTGTGAGCAGCTGATGGAGGCACTGGCTCCCCTCCTGCGGCAGATTCAGTTTCTCTCTAAGTTCTAGTTAGGCCGATCCACCCATATGTATACGCTTAACTCATCACTATATATTCGCTATCCATGTATAACACCATACGTACACTGTAATTCCTGACTAGTAGTCCACACTCATACATATATACATATATATATATATA
>CXYZ01003352.1:2344010-2358201 GCA_900006705.1 Sonneratia caseolaris | reverse complement strand
GGGGAAATTTCATAGTTTCAAGAGTGGCAATAGGGACTAAATTAGGACATTCAGTAATTCAAATATTTAAGATATATTAGGATAATGATCTTTGAAACAATAAATAAATAAATAATTGGGAGGAGGGTTTTGACCATATACCTTAAATCAAATGAGGATTTTTTTTCCTTCTTAAATAAGATTTTATAATCGAGTTTCATGAATAAAAAGAGACTATATTCAAAAAAATTTACTGCTCAAACAGGATTATCCGTCCTGAATTTGAATCATTCGTGTTTCATTGGACTTGTGAGCCAGTAGATGCTTCAGAACTCGGGAAAGTAAAAGGCATATAGATGCTTTGAATCGCTTTAAAGGAGAAATCCCAATGGGCTTGAAGGACGACGCATCCACTTTTATGGAATCAAACGTAGTTTGGATGTCAGACACGGCACCGTAGTGAACCGTATTTCTCCTACTTTAGTCTCCGTACATACAAAGGGGAAGTGAGCCGCAGAATCACATGCAATTTCGGCCACCGAAGGGAGCGTAATTCTGCTTTTGCTTGGGAAACTGGATAGAGATTTCACGGGCCTCACACGTATGAGCACCCCCGATGCGATGAGAAGTCAACGTCGCACGTGTCACGGCTCCCCTTCACGACCCTCTATAAAGGCTTATCATTCGTCCCCCTCATCCGACATGTCGCTGACACTGACCAAGTCTCGTTCTGTGTTTGTCCGACCCGTGAGGGGAAAGATCGGAGTTTCTCGCTGGTTGTTTCGGGTCCGTAGCATGGCGGAATTGCTGGACAGGGCGAAGAACTTCGTGGCGGAGAAGGTGGCCAACATCCCCAAGCCGGAGCCCACCATCAACAAAGTCCACCTGAAGCACGTCAGCCGCGAGTGCATCGAGTACAAGGCCGACGTCTCCGTCAAGAACCCCTACAGCCATTCCATCCCCATCTGCGAGATCTCCTTCTCCCTCAAGTGCGCCGGCAGGTATACCCAAAAGAGATTTTCATCTTCAAGTGGGAAATAGAGCCGATAAATCATCTTCCTTCAGGATCTTAAGTGCAGCAATAGATCGTAGATATTTTGGTCATCACCCGTTAAATTCGGATCCTCAGATGGCTTTCTTCTGTGCCCTTTTTAGTTTACACAATGCTTAACAATGAAGAGTTCCACGATCGAACGAAACGTGGAGGCACATTCAGACCCTGTTATTTGGATCAAATCGGGATTGTTATTCTCTCTGTCTCTCTATTGGTCATGTGGAACAGGGAGATAGCTTCGGGGAAGATCCCGGACCCAGGCTCTCTGAAGGCGAGCGACATAACCAAGCTGGACGTGCCGGTGAAGGTGCCCTACAGCATACTGATAAGCCTGGTGAAGGACATCGTGGCTGACTGGGACATCGACTACCAGCTCGATCTGGGCCTAATCATCGACCTCCCCATCATTGGCGACATAACCATCCCTGTCTCCAGCAAGGGCGAGATCAAGCTCCCAACCCTCTCCGACATCTTCTGAGATACATACACGTATATATGTATACGTATATGCATGCTCCATACTGTCAACTCCCTTTGATCCCTTTATGTTAGCTCTTTAACATGTGGCAGTTATCTTTACAGTCAAGGAATAAACATCTTCTCTCATTGCATTCAATTAAAGTATGGCTAATTAGGGAAGAAATTATATATTTTATTATTTTTATATTTTAGTTATATATATTTTAAAATAACTCTTTTAATCCTATATATTTACTTCCGTAACATATTTAAATCCTAATTCTAATGGAATATTGACATGGTATAATGACGTATCGATAAGATGTTAACATGACATACTAACATAATAAAATTCGGTTGACGTGACAAATTCTGCCAATACGTCGTGCCATATGGTGTTATTAAATTTCATATTAACAAACCGTTAAAATTATGATTTAAGTATATTACAAAATTAAATATATATAACTAAAAAGGTTATTCCAAATATATCGAATTTGAATATAAAAAAAAGGTAAATATATAGAATTTTTACTGTAATTCTGTCCATCAAAATATTATTGTATGTGGAAGCTACTAAACCAAGAACTACCGTTGATCAATAATGGTACTAGCATAATTCTCGCACCCGATTGGGACCAACTGGGATTCAATTCTCCAGAGTGAATTCATAAATTTCATGTTTTGAAGCAAACATTTTTCTTATACGTGTGTAACAACTCAATAGCAATATAAGGCCTCTAAAGAGAATATTAAATAAGGTGGTCACATTTTCATTATATTAATATTCCTATCATTTTACAGATAATAGATTGCGATTCCACATAATCTATTGTAGAATACCATATTTGGAGGCCTCATTGCATAGAGATCTCGTCATGAGTTGATAAGATTTATGTCATCCTTGTAATTGAATCTTATCATAAGTTGGTGTAGTTCACATCACTATCCATAGCACACTAGTACAGTCAGTCCTACTAGCTATTTCCACATATACAATGCAAATTGTGCGCATGCTGGTGAATGTCTGTTCGAAGATTGAATGAATTTGTAGGGACTTCCTTCGGGGCCACTCTTCATCTAGTCTTAAATTACATCTTGTAAGTTGGGATGTTATTATTATAACAAGACCCAATGACTCTGGAGATTTATGATTCATAAGATTGACCAAGTTCAACACGGCCTTACTTGGGAAGATAGGATGTGGTTTACTACGTACTGAACCATGACAACTACGGGCTCAAGTTCTAAGATGTAAGTGTCCCGAGAGAGTAGGTACAGGATTAACACTCAAGTCACGTTCGTCAGATTCGCAGCTCTGGAGAGCCATTACTGATGCTTGGAACAAGGTATCACACGGAGTAGGATGGCTCATTGGGGACGGTAATCGAGCTCATTTCTGGGAAGAATAAGGGGTCACTGGTCGTAGTCCTTTGCAGGACATAGTTTTACACAAAATTCCTTTGGATTATCTTGAACAACCATTATTAATTTCACATCGGACGATGGTTTGTGGGACTGAAGCTAGTTTGCCCGCTTACTAGATCAACACGCTTCTTTTGAGTGGATGGATGTCGACCACCTCGACTGGCTGATGGTCCGGATACCATATTCTGGAGGCTCTCTCCCTTGGGCGAGTGTACTATTAGTTCAGCTTATAATTTACTTACCGAGAGCATCTCCTCGGCTCCCAATTCAATATGAACTGTTATTTGGAAGTGGGATGGACCACAGCGATCTCGTCACTTCCTGTGGCTGTTGGCGCATGAGCGTTTGCTGACCAAGGAGCTTCTCGTTCATCGAAATATTGCTTCATCCTCCTTATGCCATGATTGTGAGAATGCCCCAGAGTCAGCCGTTCATGTAATGTGAGATTGCACCTATGCCCCCCCACTCATTAGTGGTGACTTTCTTCTCTCTTTCCACTCGTGAATGGCTCTTATATAATCTTTGCCCTCGAGCTCGATTCTTTCCCCCATTTGAATTGGCCCGTTATATTTGGTACTGCTTGTTGGCTAATGTGGAATTGGAGGAATAATGAGTTATGCCAGGATGACTTTTATAGACCTGTTGATGAGGCTCCTTATATTCTTAAGATTGGGGAAGGTTTCATGCGATCTATTGGTTGGACTAAACCGGAGGATGGGTGGCCCGGGACTAGCGGAAACCGGAGAAATCATAAAAGACACCCATGGGAATTGGATAAGTGGTTCCATGCGGAGTCTTGGGTCTGTTTCGGAGATTCTTGGATGTACTCTCCAGTTTGGGACATGTTTGGCCCACAGGTTGTCGACGAATTATACTTGAAGTGGACTCATGACTGGTAGTTTTTAGACTCATCAGCGGCGTCGGCAGAGGGTCACCACATTTGCAGTCAATGGTCGGAGATATTTCAGAGCATCCGGAGATGGGATGTCGGCGTTTTCACACGCTGATCGAGAATCGAACCGTTACGCGGATTGGCTAGCGGGGCATGCTATCCCTCTCCTCTGTCTTTGGGCATCCACTTTCTCTATTCGATGCCAATTGGCCTAGGTCACTTATTGCTAGGCGATGCTGTAGGGGTCACCGTGCCCTGTTTTTCGATTTTGATTGTCGGTTAGTCCGCCACGCCTTCAGCCGACCGCCCTCTATCTCCAATAAATATTTGACGTCTTAAAATTTTCAAAGGAATTATTCACTCGCGATATGATAAGATTCGAACGCAACGCCACCCAAGTGCAGCTGCCCAGTGACCCTAGAGCTTACCCTTCTGAAGAATGAAAATGACTGATTTCTGGCTAATTAAGGCGGCTATTAATCCTAAGACCACGACATCAGGGTTGCACATAATATCTTATATCTGAATCTTGTGAAATTTATCCCTTTAATAGAATAATTTGGTGTGAATATAATCTAATTTAAATATGAAGTGACCATGTTTTATTGGACTTCTAAACACTAGATTGTTCATACAAAAAATCATGGTATATGGAAGATTACATGAATTAATCGTATTTTATTGGACTTCCAAATATCATATTGTTTATATAAAAAAACATTATTGTATATAAAAGATCGCATGAATTAATTATATTTTATTACACTTCTAAACACCACATTATTCATACAAAAAAAAATCCTAGTGTATAAGAAATTTGATACTACTATTGTATTAATTTAAACTTTTAGGTTAAATATATATTTATCCCTCTTATAAATTTGATAAAAATTTTACATTATATCAAAACATGTTATCATGTAAGCTCACAATTCACCAAGGCTAAAGACCGAAAGAAGGCCGTGCGTGTCAATTGTTGATGAGTCTAACTAAGACTGAGGTAAAAATGACTAGCTCACGGTAATTATTGAGATCGATAACTCTACCGACTATCAGGTTAGTTAACCTTATTTTTTGAATAAGGATGAAAAATTCTAACATGTCGATGGTTGTGGAGGATAGGTATTAAAAATGATACATGACAGACACGCCTAAGTGATGTTAATATATGAAGGTAAATATTAAAAGAATAAAATTTCAAATTAAAAGATAAAATTAAATATTTTCACATATAAAAAAATAATACAACTATTTTACCAACTTAAAAATTTTAAATTAAATATAAATTTATTACACTTATAAATTCAATAAAAAAATTAATTTTTTTTTTCACAACTTGGTTTAAAAGGGGAATCCTTTTTGACACGAAAGATGCATCCACTTGTAAAAGGATCAAACACACTTTGAGTGTCAAATATGGCACTGTAGTGAACCAGAGACCTTTCTCGCTAGACATTTTAGTCTCCGTACGTGTAAAAGGACAGTAATCCGCAGGATCCCATGCAATTTGGCCAACGAAAGCGTAATTTTTGGTTGGGAAACTGGAAGGAAATTTCGTCCGAATCTCATTTCGCATTAAATTAAAAAACAATTCATTTTAACGCGGAAGCCCCACGAGCCGCACACGTACGAGCACTCCGGTGCGAAGTCGACATCACACGTGTCACGACCGCCCTTCACATCCCTCTATAAAGGCTTACCGTTCGTCTCCGTCATCCTCCATTTAGCTGACACCGACCCATTCGCCCCCACCCAGTACGTCTCCGACCCGTGAGAGGAAAGATCCGAGTTTCTCGTTGGTTGTTTCAGGTCCATAGCGTTCGGAAGAATTCAAGACAGGGAAATGGCGGAATTGCTGGACAAGGCGAAGAATTTCGTGGTGGAGAAGGTGGCCAACATCCCCAAGCCGGAGGCCACCGTCGACGACGTCGACCTGAAGCACGTCAGCCGCGAGTGCATCGAGTACAAGGCCGACGTCTCCGTCAAGAACCCCTACAGCCATTCCATCCCCATCTGCGAGATCTCCTACTCCCTCAAGAGCGCCGGCAGGTATACCCAAAAGAAATTTCATCTTCAAGTGGGAAATAGAACCAATAAATCATCTTCCTTCAGGATCTCAAGTTGAGCAATAGATCGTAGATGTTTTGGTCATTATCTGTCTGTCAAATTTGGGTTCTCAGATGGCTTTCTGCCGTGCCCCCTTTATAGTTTGTTTGTACAATGCTTAACAGTGAAGAGTTCCACGATCGAACGAAATGTGGACGAACATTCAAACCCTGTTATTTGGATCAAATCGGGATTGTTATTCTTTCTCTCTCTATTGGTTATGTGGAACAGGGAGATAGCTTCGGGGAAGATCCCGGACCCAGGCTCTCTGAAGGCGAGCGACACAACCAAGCTGGACGTGCCGGTGAAGGTGCCCTACAGCATACTGGTGAGCCTGGTGAAGGACATCGGGGCCGACTGGGACATCGATTACCAGCTCGATCTGGGCCTAATCATCGACCTCCCCGTCATCGGCAACATAACCATCCCTGTCTCCAGCAAGGGCGAGATCAAGCTCCCAACCCTCTCCGACCTCTTCTGATATGCATATACGTATACATGTATGTGTATTTGCATTCTCCATACCGTCTACTCTCTTTGATCTCTCTCTGTTAGCTCTTTAATATGTGGCAGATATCTTTACGGTCGAGGAATAAACATCTTTGCTTGTTTTATTCGTTCAATCGGTAACATTATCGTCTGTGGAAGCTAGGAACCAAGAACTAGCGTTTGATCAATGATAGTGCTAGCATAATTCTCGCCCCCGATCTGGACCAACTGGGGTTCAATTCTCGGGAGTGAATTCATAAATTCCATGTCNGCATGAATTAATTATATTTTATTACACTTCTAAACACCACATTATTCATACAAAAAAAAATCCTAGTGTATAAGAAATTTGATACTACTATTGTATTAATTTAAACTTTTAGATTAAATATATATTTATCCCTCTTATAAATTTGATAAAAATTTTACATTATATCAAAACATGTTATCATGTAAGCTCACAATTCACCAAGGCTAAAGACCGAAAGAAGGCCGTGCGTGTCAATTGTTGATGAGTCTAACTAAGACTGAGGTAAAAATGACTAGCTCACGGTAATTATTGAGATCGATAACTCTACCGACTATCAGGTTAGTTAACCTTATTTTTTGAATAAGGATGAAAAATTCTAACATGTCGATGGTTGTGGAGGATAGGTATTAAAAATGATACATGACAGACACGCCTAAGTGATGTTAATATATGAAGGTAAATATTAAAAGAATAAAATTTCAAATTAAAAGATAAAATTAAATATTTTCACATATAAAAAAATAATACAACTATTTTACCAACTTAAAAATTTTAAATTAAATATAAATTTATTACACTTATAAATTCAATAAAAAAATTAATTTTTTTTTTCACAACTTGGTTTAAAAGGGGAATCCTTTTTGACACGAAAGATGCATCCACTTGTAAAAGGATCAAACACACTTTGAGTGTCAAATATGGCACTGTAGTGAACCAGAGACCTTTCTCGCTAGACATTTTAGTCTCCGTACGTGTAAAAGGACAGTAATCCGCAGGATCCCATGCAATTTGGCCAACGAAAGCGTAATTTTTGGTTGGGAAACTGGAAGGAAATTTCGTCCGAATCTCATTTCGCATTAAATAAAAAACAATTCATTTTAACGCGGAAGCCCCACGAGCCGCACACGTACGAGCACTCCGGTGCGAAGTCGACATCACACGTGTCACGACCGCCCTTCACATCCCTCTATAAAGGCTTACCGTTCGTCTCCGTCATCCTCCATTTAGCTGACACCGACCCATTCGCCCCCACCCAGTACGTCTCCGACCCGTGAGAGGAAAGATCCGAGTTTCTCGTTGGTTGTTTCAGGTCCATAGCGTTCGGAAGAATTCAAGACAGGGAAATGGCGGAATTGCTGGACAAGGCGAAGAATTTCGTGGTGGAGAAGGTGGCCAACATCCCCAAGCCGGAGGCCACCGTCGACGACGTCGACCTGAAGCACGTCAGCCGCGAGTGCATCGAGTACAAGGCCGACGTCTCCGTCAAGAACCCCTACAGCCATTCCATCCCCATCTGCGAGATCTCCTACTCCCTCAAGAGCGCCGGCAGGTATACCCAAAAGAAATTTCATCTTCAAGTGGGAAATAGAACCGATAAATCATCTTCCTTCAGGATCTCAAGTTGAGCAATAGATCGTAGATGTTTTGGTCATTATCTGTCTGTCAAATTTGGGTTCTCAGATGGCTTTCTGCCGTGCCCCCTTTATAGTTTGTTTGTACAATGCTTAACAGTGAAGAGTTCCACGATCGAACGAAATGTGGACGAACATTCAAACCCTGTTATTTGGATCAAATCGGGATTGTTATTCTTTCTCTCTCTATTGGTTATGTGGAACAGGGAGATAGCTTCGGGGAAGATCCCGGACCCAGGCTCTCTGAAGGCGAGCGACACAACCAAGCTGGACGTGCCGGTGAAGGTGCCCTACAGCATACTGGTGAGCCTGGTGAAGGACATCGGGGCCGACTGGGACATCGATTACCAGCTCGATCTGGGCCTAATCATCGACCTCCCCGTCATCGGCAACATAACCATCCCTGTCTCCAGCAAGGGCGAGATCAAGCTCCCAACCCTCTCCGACCTCTTCTGATATGCATATACGTATACATGTATGTGTATTTGCATTCTCCATACCGTCTACTCTCTTTGATCTCTCTCTGTTAGCTCTTTAATATGTGGCAGATATCTTTACGGTCGAGGAATAAACATCTTTGCTTGTTTTATTCGTTCAATCGGTAACATTATCGTCTGTGGAAGCTAGGAACCAAGAACTAGCGTTTGATCAATGATAGTGCTAGCATAATTCTCGCCCCCGATCTGGACAAACTGGGGTTCAATTCTCGGGAGTGAATTCATAAATTCCATGTCTTGGAGCGAACATGGTTCTTTGTATCAGTGGAAATACGGTAGATGTTTCTGGGCGTGTGTAACAGCTCAATTGCAGTACAAGACCTCTAAAGGAGACATTAAACAAGGTATTAAGATTTTGAGTGTTATTTAGAAGGAGGGAATTCATAATTGTGGTCTACTTATCTACTTTGTCCCTTGTAAAGTAAGTCAAATTCGGTCCTGCGATACCCACAGTTGACCAATTTAAGACGAGAGAGACAGACCGACATTAAGGCCCACTATCAATTATAGGCCCAATAAGCTTTCCGTCTTCCTCCGCATCTCGATTTCCCATGGCCTGTGTTCTGTAAGAACCAGGGCTTCTCTCTCTCTCTGTCTCTCTCTGTCTCTCTCTCTCTCTCCATCTGCGGTCGTTCAATCACAAGCCCGAACCTGAAATATAAGCCCTGACCTCTCTCTGCAGCCCTGCTCCCCGAGTCTGCGATGTTACGGTCATTATGTAGAGCGACATTCACCGAATGTGATCCCCACATCGGATCTTCGGATGCAAGATGAAGCGTTGAAAAATCTGCTCTGTAAGCCGTTGCTCTGTCCGAAGAAGGCCGAAGTTTGGTCGCGCGGCTGTCTTACAGACTTCTCCCCTTCGAGAATTCATTTTAGCCTTTTAATTTATATATTTTTTCTCTACGGTTCTTTCTGTTTGTTTTGCTGAATCTACTGAAGCTATAGTGGAACTTGACGACGGTGGCGGGCGGATCGATGGGCCTCTGTTTCGGAACCCTAAAATACTGTAACGAGGTTAAAGATTAGATTGCATTGGCTATAGAACAAATGAAGAGCCACATAGTGCACGATGCGCCGGGTGATATTTGTCTCCGGTGATTTGCTGGCAGCCCAGCTGAACCCGACAACTTGCATGGCGGGTTTCTGGGTATGTAGCAACACTGTGGACTGTCAATAATCACATAGATAAACAAAAAAACAGATGATGGCTTTATCATCCAGGGGGGATGTAGCTCAGATGGTAGAGCGCTCGCTTAGCATGCGAGAGGTACGGGGATCGATACCCCGCATCTCCACTCTTTTTTGTAATTTTTGCTTGCTTCTTTCAGTCCTACTCTTTTCCTCTTCTTCCCTTTTTGATAGAAACAAATCCAAAGATCGGTTCAGGTTCCCCATTTTTATCGAGTCGTGCTCTGCATTGAATCCTCAGTGCTCTCTTGCACAATGGCGTACTTTGGATTCAGGGATCATGGCATAAGTCTCTGGTCGAGGACCAGTTCCAACACGATCCCATATCACAAGAAGCATCATCGTACTCTCCCCTTCTTGCCTTTCACCGACAGGTCCAGTTAACGTCACCCTCCACAGAGGACTTTGTGATGATGAATGACAGCTGGGGTGAGTTTCCGATCGACAAGAACTGTTTCCTGGCTGTATGTATATACATACACAGGGCTGTTGAAATCAGACAGACCGGAACTCCCAACGCCAGTAGCTTTGAAGAAGTTCAAGAGGGACCATGCTCGTGCTGCAAGTGAGATTCGATGGGTCGGTTGGGCTGTGGTAGTTTCAGCTCAGCGGTGATGTCAGTAGCCATGGAGAGTTAGAGCTACGCCTACTTCAGCTGGAAGTTTGAATATTGTTTTTATTAAATTTTTAGAGAGATTCATGCGTTTACATAAAATAACCCAATAACATACTACCACTTCCGATTTATCTCTTCCCGGGTCACGGGTCAATCCATTGCCCGGAGGGGCCGAGCAAGGCCCTGCAGTGGCCATGGAGATGAGGCAGTAGCTCATCTCAGCAACACCGCTGCAGACGATGCATTTGTCAAGTGTCACGGCTGCTTGATGGCCATCCTCATCACACGAGCTGTGGCAATCCTAACATGTTAAAGGCAATCGTAATATGTCAAAAGGCAACTGTATGAGGGTAAGCTGTCTTGTGACGTGAAAGTAGATATTTAGAAGTAATGATCCTACCTCGAAAAGGAAACAATAAGGCTGTAGTTTAATTATTCATATGTAGATAAGAATATATTTATGAGAGATCTTATCTTGTCATATGTCATGATAAAATATTAATAAAATCATGATAAATGAGCTAATTAGTGTTAATCGTGACTATTAATTGGAAAATTCACTAATAAGTTTTCATGAGAAAAAATAATTTAAATATTTTTAAGAAAAATGATATTCAATTTATAAAACTAACCATACTATAAGTTAAAAGTATGAAAAAAAATCAACTCAAATTCTAAAAATATATTCTTAAAATTGATCTAATATCTCCTTTTTTTTCAATTAAAGATATATTTCATTCATAGGCATTTTGATTATATCGATGAATTATTATATTTTTTTCGATTATATATAAAACGTATAAGTCAATAAAATGATAGAAAAATAGGAAAATGAAGAAATATATTGAGTTTTACAATAAAAATTAAATCTATAATATCTTAATTATTATAGTGAGAGCGATATTACTGTATCAAATTTTATGTGTACATATAGAATATCTTAACTCTCATTCAGCTCCTCTCCACATTAATTTTGTCGACTGTCGGTTGCTTTGCCGATTTTGTTCCTTACCAATATCATATGTATGCCACAGCTGGTTAATAATGGTCTCTTCAGAGGTCAGGAACCCAGAGAAGTGATCGATGACAATATCAGCTTAATTTTCCAACTTAGATCTGGGTTGATTTATGTATGCATTATTTCAACGTAAGGTGTTCCAACACTTCCCGCCATCTTACTATAACACCAGAAGCGGTCAATCGCTGTAAGGCTAGAGCTGGAGGTGGTTATGTACCCTGAAACACACAAAGCTGACGGCACCAATATACCAATCAGACCACACCAAGTGGCCTCGAGCACCCTGCCAACCAAATGCGCAGGCCGAGAAAGGCGCTCGCCTATCACCTCGCCTCAGCCGCTTTCCTGCTCGCTCCGGTCTAGTCGTAGCTTGCTCCNCTGCTCGCTCCGGTCTAGTCGTAGCTTGCTCCAATTGCTAAGAAAAGTAGGACCATTTCCTTCAAATGATCCGGCCTCCCCTGGCTCTGTGTGTGTATATATATATATATATATATATATATATAAGGGAGATCAAGCTCCTGCCACGTAAGACCAATGGGGATAGAGACTGATGCTTAGGCCCAAAGTCGAGTTTTTATGGGCCCAATAAGCTTTTGGTCTTCCTCCGCATCCCGATGCCCTTCCTCCTGTTCTGCAGGTATGGTCTCTCTCATCGCGGTCGTTCTCTCTGTATCCCAAAACCTGAACATCATCAAGTCGTGAGCTCACCCGATGCGGCTCAGCCCCCGGCAACGGGGGATTATGTCATAAATCAGTCCCACATTGTTTTCTGAAATGAAAAGTGACGTGTTTATGAGAGCTCCGTAGCACGAAAAGGAGCACGACCTTACTTGAACAGGATCTGTTCTATAGGCCCGTAAATCTGTGTTCCTGAGTTCTCTAAGGAGACAGGAGCCGAAGTCTGGTGGATGAGCCTTGGCCGGTGGCCAAACTGTGAATAGCCGCACCCCCTCAGCCTTGCATGGCTACCGGTTGCGGTGGAAGATCGTTTGGTCTGACGGCTGTCTGAGATTCCCCTTTTCTGTATAGTTCTTGGTTCTACAAGGGTTCTGCACACGGCTGAGCTGAAATTGCGGTGAAGTTTCTGCGTTAATGAGGTCATTGTGTTTTGTTTTGCTGAAATCCACAGAAGCCATTGTTAAAGACGGCGGAAACCCCGCATCTCCACTCTTTAAGTCTGTGTTTTTTTTTTTCTTCCTCTTTTCGTGATCTTCGGGATCTCCAACATGGCGCTCCTATCTCGAGCATCGCCATCTATCTCTCTCCCTCCCTCCCCTTCGTCCCTTTCCATCAACATCACACTGCAAGAGGACTCCGTGATGACGAATAACAGCTTAGCAGCTGGGGGCGAGTTTCAGGGTCCACGACAAAAAGCATCCTTGCAGAATATCATCCATCATATATGCCCACTGCTGCTGTAAAAATTAGACACATAAATCGATCGGTTATAGTACTGAGCCAAATTCGATTTGATGTTTTGATTTCCATACGGAGGTGATACATGCACGCTAATTGATATTGTTTCTTAGTCATAAAGAGGAGGAGGGCAAAGAGCTTTACTACATTCATATCATTCTGTCACTGCAATTAAATTATATATAACTGTGGATGTCATGGGCGGCTTTTGTTATTATTATCATCATTGCTCTTGGAACCAACTCAAACCCAACTTAAATCAGACGGCGAGAATTCATCCACTAGTTACACGTAACGTTGCAAGGCCAATTAAGAAGGTGACATCGATCATGGGATCTTGCGTCAAATTGATCGCACTGGTGGGGGAGGTGGGGGGTGATGTATTCACAATAAGATCCGACGGAGTTCCGGTTGTTGCTGTTTTTCGGCCGACTCGATCGCTTCCACAGTCGCCTGGCAATGGCTGACGGGGGAAGAAGAATTGTTCAGCTTGGAATCGTTGGAGATCTCGAAAACTGTGGGTCGGTCTCATTTTTTGAATGCAAGGAGGATCCTTTTGTCACCTTTTCTCGATTCTTTCGACACNTTTTTTTTTTTTTGGGGGGGGGGGTCTCTCTTTTGTCTGATTTGTACCATTGAATAGTCCGAAAGTATATCATATCAGGTCCCAATCGATTCAAGCAACAGTTAGATCGGTGCACTAGCCAAATAATATAATTAAAATGTTTTTTTTTCCCAATTTATTTCCTGCTTATCATGATTGATGGTACGAAATGGGCCACGTGGAAAAGCCCAGAGGCCCAACGACGAACGGCTTAAAAAACAAGAGAATTCAAGGCGGGCTCCCGGTCCCTCTACCCAATTTCATAGGATTTGTAATCGTACGGTGTGATCCGTCCATTTAGAGGAAAAAGATCGAGAGGGATTAAGAGATGATGAAGTCAAAGGCGAGGGAGGGGAGAAGGGGAGGAGAAAGTATCTTATGGAAACGGTCCGCACCGAAGTAGAAGTAATGATTCGCCCGTCACTCGATATTTTGTTTTCTTATTTTTTATCTAATAATTAATTTTTATTTTTAAGGATTCGCTTTTAAATTCTCTGGAGTTTATTTGAATTTTTTTGCTATTAATAATTTAAAAATCGGTATATGTGGAATTTTTTTTAGTGCTCGTATCAGGCAATGATACCGTTACATGAGGGGGAAGACATGATATGATCTTCACTTGAATCACCAAGTAATGCTAAAAACTAGGCGTCAAGATTTCATCACATCTATCTTAAGGAAAATTTATTAGTATTATTATTATTATTAGATAAGAAGACACAATAACTACATCTATCACCAATTTTTTTTAGAAAATTATGTAAATATGTATTTAAAAAT
>CXYZ01003352.1:2312770-2338277 GCA_900006705.1 Sonneratia caseolaris | reverse complement strand
TCTAGTAAAATAAAATAAGTATATTATCATAGGTTTTTATTTTTATTTTTATTTTTAAGTTAGCCGGTTTTCTCATCGATTCAATTGAATTTATTGGTTCGAGTGAGAACTGGCCGGTTCAATTAGATTTGACCTCATTTAAATTATAATTGGATTTTTTGTGAGAACCGGACCGGGCAAGTGGCCGATTCTCGGTCGAACCGGCCAGCTCGGTCCGGTTTTAAAACTATGGCCCACACACACCCTGCACCCTAGGCTCGTTGCCTGCCCGTGTCCCGGCTCAACTTGTTATGACATAGATTATTTAAAAGTTTGTTAAAATAATGCTAAATTTAGTGTAAAATACAATCTAAATCTACATATTGATAACAACATAATCTAATAAAAAAATAAATACAATTAAAATTCAAATAATTATTACAAAATAAAGTAAATATCATGAAAGTTATTAGAATTAACTTATTACAAATCAAATAATAATTATTTTAAATATATATTAAACTCGGTCAAACAAGTCGAGTTGTGCCACAAGTAAAGATGTTAAACAGGGCTGACTGACTTGGAACTGGACCATTCAAACTCAGAACCGGCTTAGATTGCCCCTAACCAGACCCGTAATTACTCTTATTAAGTTGATGGGTGGTTATGAGTCAGATAAAAAATATAGACCATTGAAATTGTAACCGATCCTGACCATTACCCTGTTGTACCAACCCGAAACCAGCATGGAATCATTTAGAAACCGGCACAAATTGCCAAAATACTACAAATTAACGGTTCGATCAATTTAAAATTTAAAAAAATAAAAAAAGATGACGATCTATGGGTCAAATCGGTTCGAACCGTGAACTGCCCATTTATAAATGATTTCAGATTGGTTCATATATGCTTAAATGGACCAAACCGTAATCTGGTCAAACAGTTCTTGGTCCATTTTAACAACTCTAGCCACAAGCCATACCCATCCGGCCCAACGCAGGTCGGATCTTCCAGGTCAGGGCACAATTGCCATCCCCACATGAGGATCTCATATATCTGATATGTAAAAAATTTACTAATCACGGCAATTTTACTTTCCATAATTATCTTATAAGCTTAAAATATTATGAAGTAGGACAATAACAAAGAAGTGTCGCCAATTAAGCCATTAGTTTCGGAGAATTATTGGTCATTCTATTAATAGTAGGACCTCATATAATGTGAAAATACGGTTAAATAGAAAATTTAAAAAGAAAAAGGGGGAATCCAACGACGAACAGATCCAAAAAGGACTATCGCGCAGTTAATATATTTGGGAATTTCTTGGCAAATTATCTCATAAATTTGCACTAATGGCTAAATCAATTTTTTTTTATTTAGAAAAGAATTGTTAAGGTAAATCAAGTTTTGTGTTTTCGTGTATTATAATTATTAGCTATTGAATTGCGAGGGTAAAGTTGGGGGCCCACTTGGAAAAGTTGAGCCTCTCTGACCACTAATTTCCCGCCACGTTGAATCCCTTTCGGTCCCTAACCTACAAAAATCCACCGTCCATCACCGTCGCCACGCATAAAGCAACTGAGAGATTCTCCACTGACACGTCTACTAACGGCTTCGTGTCTTTCCATCCCGTCAGCACTACCACAGTTAACGCCGTNATACAATATAAATATAAATCTAGTAAAATAAAATAAGTATATTATCATAGTTTTTTTATTTTTAAGTTAGCCGGTTTTCTTATCGGTTCAATTGAATTTATTAGTTCGAGTGAGAACCGGCCGGTTCAATTGGATTTGACCTCATTTAAATTATAATTGGATTTTTTGTGAGAACCGGACTAGGCAAGTGGCCGATTCTCAGTTGAACCAGTCGAACTGGCCAGCCCAATCCGGTTTTAAAACTATGGCCCACACCCACCCTGCACCCTAGGCTCGTCGTCTGCCCACGTCCCGACTCAACCTGTTATGACATAGATTATTTAAAAGTTTATTAAAATAATGCTAAATTTAGTGTAAAATACAATCTAAATCTACATATTCATAACAACATAATTTAATAAAAAATAAATATAATTAGAATTCACATAATTATTACAAAATAAATTAAATATCATGAAATTTATTAGAATTAACTTATTACAAATCAAATAATAATTATTTTAAATATATGTATTAAACTCGGTCAAACAAGGCGAGTTGTGCCATAAGTAAAAATGTTAAACGGGCCGGACTGCCCCTAACCAGACTCGTAACTACTTTTATTAAGTTGATTTGTGGTTATAAGCTGGACAAAAAATACAGGCCCTTGAAACCGTAATTGACCTAGACCGTTACCTCGCTGAACCAACCCAAAACCAGCATAGAATCATTTAGAAACCAGCACAAACTGCCAAAATCCTACAAATCAACGGTTCGATCAATCTAAAATTTTAAAAAATAAAAAAGATGACGGTCCAGGGGTCAAATTGGTCCAAACCGTGAACTGTCCATTTATAAATGATTTCAGGTTAGTTCATACATGCTTAAAGGGGTTGACCCGTAACCAGGTTAAACGGTTCTAGGCCCATTTTAACAACTCTAGCTACAAGCCATATCCATCCGGCCCAACGCAGGTCGGATCTTCCAGGTGAGGGCACAATTGCCATCCCCACATGAGGATCTCATATATCTTATATGTAAAAAATTTACTAATCACGGCAATTTTACTGTCCATAATTATTTTATAAGCTTAAAATATTATGAAGTAGGACAATAACAAAGAAGTGTCGCCAATGAAGCCATTAGTTTCGGAGAATTATTGGTCATTCTATTAATAGTAGGACTCCATATAATGTGAAAATACGGTTAAATAGGAAATTTAAAAAGAAAAAGGGAGTATCCAACGACGAACAGATCCTAAAAGGACTATCGCGCAGTTATTATATTTGGGAATTTCTTGGCAAATTATCTCATAAATTTGCACTAATGGCTAAATCAATTTTTTTTATTTAGAAAAGAATTGTTAAGGTAAATCAATTTTTGTGTTTTCGTGTATTATAATTATTAGCTATTGAATTGCGAGGGTAAAGTTGGGGGCCCACTTGGAAAAGTTGAGCCTCTCTGACCACTAATTTCCCGCCACGTTGAATCCCTTTCGGTCCCTAACCTACAAAAATCCACCGTCCATCACCGTCGCCACGCATAAAGCAACTGAGAGATTCTCCACTGACACGTCTACTAACGGCTTCGTGTCTTTCCATCCCGTCAGCACTACCACAGTTAACGCCGTTAACCTACGGCCCCTCCGATATATAAGGGGAGGCCAGCGCCCAGCGTCTTCCGCCATTCGCACGACAGTCTCCCCTGCTCCACTATCACATGACTCGAACGATCTGGAAGCATCTATCAGCAATCTGAGAACTGATAACCATGGCGGAGGAGGCAGAAAATGCAACTCCTGCAGGAGACCCGGTCCCGGAGAATGTAACCGAGGAGATGCACGATGGTCGCGATGCTCCATCGTCATCGGAGTTGGGCTTGGACAAAGAAGAAACTGGTCCGCGTTCACCGACAGAAGCTAAGATTTATCGGCTCTTTGGGAGGGAGAGACCAGTTCATCGGGTCCTCGGCGGTGGAAAAGGTACCCTTCATATCTCTCACTCTCAAGTTATACATCCGTTGTTCTAATTGACGTTGATTCGAATTCCACTTAATTGACGGAGCCCGAATTCTAGGGGTAACTGTTCATCGAGCAAATTGGATGCACCGTGAGATTACTTACTTAGCACAGCCCCATAGCAGATGTCCGCAAGCAATTTCTTCTAGGTACCCTGACTCGGTAGCTTGGACGATCAATATGATAACATCTCTTAGTATATAGTCCAAGTTCCCACAAGTAAAGAGAACTAATGTTGCTTTTTTGCGGGTAAAATAAGAAAGAATCGTCTGATCACACAGATGGCAGCTTGCCACTCATCAGCCTGATTGTGATTCTGTGTAACTGCGATTACTTTATGAAGCTGCTGATGTGCTTCTGTGGAGGAACAAGAAGGTGTCGACTACAGTGCTCGGTGGCGCCACGGCAGTCTGGGTTCTCTTCGTGCTGCTGGAGTATCGGTTCCTTACTCTTGTATCCCACGTGCTAATATTCTTGCTGTCGGCTCTGTTCCTCTGGTCCAATGCGAGGACCATCATAAAGAAGTAAGTCTCGAGTTCATATCCTTCATCGGGCTGTCTCCAACTACCGAGCAGTCAGGTTTATTAAGGTCAGAGCTCTTCTATGTAGATCTCTGCCGCACATCCCGGAAGTATTTATCCCGGAGGAGCCGTTCTTGCAGACTGCATCAGCGGTTGCACTCGGGCTGAACCAAAGCCTTGCAGTCCTGAGGGAGCTAGCATGTGGGAGAGGTCTGAAGAAGTTTCTCACGGTACTTTCGCCGCCTTCAAATCTTCGATCTCTACTGGATACTCTTGGTTCTTTGGCGCGTCTTTAACTAGTGAAGCTTCATGGATGTCAGGTCGTTGCTGGTCTTTGGATTCTATCCGTGGTTGGCTGCTGGTTTAATTTCTTGACGCTGCTATACATATGTAAGGACTTTTATTTTTGCCCCTTTTTTTTTTCTTCTCCAANTGTAAGGACTTTTATTTTTGCCCCTTTTTTTTTCTTCTCCTCTTAATGTCGTGCGACACTTACACGGCTGGGTCAAGCTGACTGTTGATCTGGAATTGTCATGGCAGCTTTGGTATTGCTCCACACCTTGCCACCTCTCTATGAGAAGTATGAACACCAAGTCGATCCCTTAGCAGAGAGGGGAATGTCTGAGGTAAGACAAAGATATTCGAGGCTTACTGGCATCATCCAGGTTAAGATAGCCACGAGAGGGTTCAAGAAGAAGGTGGTCTGAGGAACAGAATCTGGAGAGTCTGGCTGCCACCTGGAGCTGGTCATCGGCTCTACAGTGTCCAATCCGACCCCCTTTAAGTTGATGTGATGGGTCAGTGAAATGAATAAACTTCTCAAAGTATCGGCCCCTGACTGGGATTAAGCATTAAATGATCTTATAACCTGAAGTGACCGCCAATAAAACGTAAGACGCTAAAACTGTCTCAAGAACATCTAGCTCGACGTAACCTCTTCTATTCAGACCAAAAATAAGAAAGAAAAAATGAAATCCAAAAAACACTGTTGCACCTCTCGAACTCAAACACACAGAAAGAGCAAGAGAATGGGGGCGGAAATCAGCATGGAAGGTGAGTCTCCAAAAAGCAATGGCCACTCAGCAAATGGTGAGAGCACCACTTCATTTCAACAAATTGTAAAGAACAAATGAAAATGGCAATGATCGGGATGGTATTTCTACACGATGGTTACTTGACTATAAGACATATCTAATAATTTTCAAGTGTACAGGGAAAGGTGGTTTTTGTACCCGGGATGTGCTCTGCAAGAACTCAGGGCCAGAGGGTCAAACTGCCGAGCAGTTTTGGTGGTGGATTAACTGAATCTAGAGAAAACAGAACCTGTAGAAACTACGCTTGGTGTGCTGTCAGGGATTGGTGAATTAGAAACAGCACTGGATGGATCAGCAACCTGTTCCAGGTGCTCCCTCCGCTCTTTGTCGTCTGTTTCCTTGAGAAGGAAATCAACCCATAGATCTGCAAAGGACTGCAAGAAAGCAAGGCTATGAATAGGAGACAAACTGTAATGCAAAAAAGTGAGAATAGAGCTAACTTGGACAGCTAATTGAATCATGAAAATTTTTGGTTTCGAATAATCACAGCAACTTAAAGCCAAATTTCTCAAGAAAATTCAGATTCATTCGCAAGTTGAAAAAATTTACATGGTCTTCTGATGCCATATTTGACTGTGCTTCAGCTGAGCTTCCCCCCAGAATACCACCAACAAGGCGACCTGGAAGACCCAAAACTCCTCGAACAACACCTTTACCAGCAGCTTGTTGTGCAACACCAATCCTCTGCTTGTCTTCATCCGAAAACCCTAGCATGCGCACCATCAGATCTAGCACCTGGGTATTCACACCAACAGTGAGTAAAATCTTTACTCTTTATGAATGGAGTAAGATCTTTATGAAGCATCATAGAGAGCAAAAGATCCAATTCCCCGTGATAATACCTCTTTGCTGTGATTTCTCTGAAAATAGGTCACTAATAACTTGATTACGATCCTCCTGTGAAAGATGTTAATCATCATTTCAATAACTTCCAGAATAGGACTAAACAAAACCCATCATAAGTATAGGTTCATCTGATCCAATTTCCAACGCCAAACCTGTCAACCAAGAAATCAGAGTCCATTGACATCCTATTGAGTCGGGTCATGCTCTGCTCAAGAGACCGCCTCAGTTTTGCATTATCCTCCTCGAGTTTATTTTTTCTCTTATTTCCTTCCGCAAGCGCACTTTCAGCTTTCGTGAGTTTAACTAGGATCTCTTTCTTCTCCCTATTAAATGCTTCCACCTGCTTGTCTGCACCCTGGCATGAGGATATCGTGAATATTGAGGAATTGATTGATTTCAATATGCTCACTAGTTACACCCTCAAAGAAACCTAAAAGTCAGATTGGAAGTTGGAACCATAAAATCATAGTAAAGGGAGAGAAAACATGCCTTCAGAAGCTCTGAAAGTTTAGCAGATTCCTCTCTTGCAAGAACTAAGTCTCTTTCTAAACGTTCCTAATTACGAGAAGATACAAGATCAAATCCCACAAGCAGGCAACATTTGATCAACCACTGAATAAAGAGCTATTGCTCAAGCCAAATGGTGTACTTATTTTACCTTAGACTCAATTTCAGAATAATATTGGCCAAGAGCAGTTTCAAGATTCAACACTTCGATGTTTTTCGCATCCATGGTACTTCTACAGCTAGAAAGCTTCTGGTTCAAATCATCAATGATCTCCTTGCTTTTCCGAAGCTCATTGTTGTTGTTTGTTCTTGCTTCATCCTGGCGTGCTATTGCCTGCTCTAGATCTTTTTCCAGGTGTAAAATCTGAGCTTTCTGATTCTTGTTATTTTCTCGAAGCTCTTCAATAATTCTGCTGTCCTGATCCATCTTTTCTGACTCCTCAGATTCCTAAACAATATTGGAGCAATATAAATCTTCAATATCAACTGCAGAAAGTTAAAATCTAAACTCACTTCAGGTACCAAAAGAAAAAAAAATCCCAGATCTACTAAAATGCAAGAAAAGCAGGAATTTGATCTTACTGCTGAGAACAGACTAAGGAATTTAGTATTCAAGAAGACAGGCTTACAATGTCAGACTTGTAATACCATGCCAGGCTATTAGCTTCTCATGATTATTTCAAATGTTGAATTGGCTGATTTAAGTTTAAATAGTGACAGTTATATAAATGCTATATTCTGCTTGATTGGATATCTCAAATATATAACTTCAGATGTCTGACAATAGGATTCTAATCAGAAGGAAGACAATCAATTGTTAAGATGTATAGAAATACTAAACAGTATGCTGACGCATCCTTTTTCCTAAATTATTTAGACAATCATGAATCAAATAAAACCAATTCATATCAGAAGCAACAGCATTCCATAAGCAAGCAGCACCCATCCCAATAAAAGAAAAAGATTCAAACATTTCATAATACAACTTATGAAACAAAACAGCAGGAGATTCTTGTTTCCACAAGGGTAAGAGAGAAGTATATAAGAAGCTGGATGCTACGAAAGGAAATGTCTATTGCATATATATCCGTGCCACTGGTTATTTGTTTTCTATTAAATTCTTCAGTGCATCATTATTCCCAAATGAAGAAATAATATGTACAAAAAAGATGCTACCTTGTCCAGCAAGTGTTGCTTAAGCCGATTCAATTCCCTTTTTGCTTTATCTCTCTCTTGGCGTGCTTCCTCCAATGACTTCTCCAAGTTTTGCAAAGATTGTTGCAACTCTTCTCTTCCAGGAACACCTGGGAAGCCTACCTCCTGTGTAGATAATTCAAGTGGAGGAGATAATTAAGATCTAACTCATAAAGGAAACTAAAGCCATGTTTGGTACAGGAGAATAAGATGGAGCAGGATGGAATGAGTTTAACATAAAATCTGCAATAGCGTTATCGTAAAACTAGTTATTTTTGTCTTCATCTTGAAAATATAGAAGAGTGTTATTGAGATATGTGGTGGAATGAGCATTCTCTTAACTTTTTTGGGGGGAAAAACCTTATTTCATCAAGATGAAAAAAAAAAAAAAAGAAAGCACATCATAACTTTCAAAAGTACAAGCAAGTAAAAATAAAGAATACAAGGATGAAATGCTCATTAAATTCCATCCATTTGATTCATATGTATCAATGTAACCTAAGTATATCTGTGACCACATCTGCATAATTATGAGTTGCCAGGTTAAATCATAGCCAAGGACAGGGAAGAGAATAGAACCAGATCAAAAGAATCACCTCATTTAGACCCCTGGCTGATGCTTTTCCAGTTGGATGGCTAGTGTTCATCCTAAAGGGTTTCTCAAGTTCACTCCTCTCTGACTGCAGAAATTAAAGAGTTGGATTCACAAAACCAACAAAATAAACATTACAATATCCAGAAATCATGTTTGGCATAAAAAAGGGTAAAAAAAATCTTGACGAAAAAAAATAACATACCTTAAGGACAACATTTTCTTTCTCGAGGATGGCAATTACTCTTTTCAAACTTCCCACATCAGTGACATCTTCATTCTCTAGCCTATTCAACTCCATTTGCAGTTGCCTTGTTTCAGATATTTTCTCATTCAGTTCATTGCGCATTTGGATCATCTCACTGGAGCTCTGCAACATCAAGAGGATTTTTTACCACCAAAGACAGAGAGAACAAAGAAGAAACATGAGAAACCAATTAAATTGGATTTAGAAAAAGAAAAAGCGTTTTAGATTTTTATATCGACCTCTATTTCTATTTTAACAGAAAAGAAAGCCCACTTGCCAATACTTTCAGGCATGCTCCATAGGTAATTCAAGGAACAATAACAATTTTGACATTGCAGTGGATGGAATGAAAAGAAAGAATGCAAAACCAACACATCTAGCAAGTAATTGCCAAAATATCAACTTGGGCACTCACTTCATCTTTGTCTGCTTGCAATGATTTTAGCTGATCCCAAAACCTCTCTTTAAGTCTATGTTCCTCTAGAAATGTGAAAAGAAGATCAGCATAGGAGATAAAGATACAATATATGCACTTTCCTGAACATGTCCAAGCTAACAAAATAGACCTTGTAATTTCAACTGCAAATCTGCCATATTGCTGCGCTCTTTCTCAAGTTCCATCTTGAGTTCCCTCAATTGTACATCATGATAGGATTGCTGTGCTGTAATGTATTGGTTTTTCTCTTCTAGTAAATCTACAAGTTCCTAAAAGACATTCAAAATCTTTGTCAAGTTCATCTGTTTAAAAGCACTTGAATCAAGTAAGGAAACAAAATACTGAAGTCATTTTAAGTATCAGAGTAGTTGACATATGAATCAACATAAGATAGGGAAATTGAACTATTACCTTTTCCTTCCTTTGATTATAGTCATGTGTGGAATTTCTAGTTCCATTGCAAAGAGTATCCTGCTTTAGGACAATCCCATTACTACCAGAATAGGTTTTGACTTGAGCTGCCAATTTAAGTTGCCGGCTAGGTGATAGCTCACCAGTTTCCTGGGACATATTTCAGAAATCTCAGCCCATGCCTGATACTGAGAGACATTGTATCACTTCTTCCAACCAGCAAGTCACTGGAAGAATATGTTCCATTTATTTCATCAAGAAATATGAGAGAGAGAGAGAGAGAGAGAGAGAACAGTAGATGGCATGTAACCATTCTAAGCAACACCTAAAAGGATATGATACTGATAAAGAATCAATACTAATATCAGACTTGGAACAGAGATTCACCAAATTTGTGAGTTTATGATTTACAAGAGCCATCTGTCACTTTAAGAACAATATTAAGTGAATCAGCAGGCATCTACATAAATCACTAGATAATGAATCGCCCAATAGACTCATCTGGCATTTTTAAGCCATAACAAATGGCAGAGATGGCATGGATATTGAATTCTACACTATAGGATATTTCCTTTGTATGCCAAGACAAATACGACCACCAACTATAAATCACATTTTCAAATTTAACTCTTCCTACGGAAGCAGTTATCCAAGTGGGTCCAGCAGCATAATCTCGAAGGTATTTCTAACATAACTTCAGAATTTAAAGAGTACCTCAACTGCATTTGAAAGGCTTGACGCTGCTTTATTACTATCATATCTGAATCCATTTACAGCTGCACTAGTGCCATCCAAGTTTTGTTTCAAGGCGCCATTCTCTTGGTTCAACCTAGAGATTTGGTCCTGTTAAGCAAGAATTATAAAATTAGAAGTATAAAACGTAGCCCTCACAAGTGCATCTGAACCTATATAGAGAGATGATGTTATGACTTCTTTCAACAAGAGGATTATTTGAGGCACATTAAAATAACATCTGTCTAGTTCATGAGCTTCATCCAACTTGATACCTGATGATGTCAAGAAATCATCCATCTTTTGCAAATGAAGAATTTTGGTAAAGGAACCTTGACATCCTAATAGCAAACATGACCAGTCCTACTTTTTTAAACCTCAAAACTATCTACAAAACGGACTTCATCTTGCAGTTAAATATTATCAATAATTTGTTCCAGCAAACAAACCAAGCCTATGCAGACCATAACTATCAAGAGATGAAGGAAAACATCTAGTGACCGGAGTACCTCTTTCTCTTTTAATAAGGCAGCATAATTTATAGATAGTGCTTTTATTTCTGCCTCTGATTCCTGTAGCCTCTTAATTTCTGCTTTGTATTGTTCAATCTGCAATAAAAAAGATATATTATTTTCTCCTGAGTCCACATTAATCAAATTAATAATCAACTCGGTGTGAGGGCAAAATGTTCATAAAACTATTTAATGAATAACACAACTAATGAGCAATTCCTTTGCATGACAATCCACGCTCATGAAGCAAGTCACTGTAACTGAAAGTGCACCTATATCATGAAGTACACATAGTCCAAGCCACATAACCAGTGCCTTACACAAAATATTAAAAAATATATATATACTGTGAGATATTACTGAAGATGTGACCAGCAGCAATAACAGTGGCTAAGCAATGGCAACATTATAAGCTTTCTTAGTAAATCTTTCACTAATCACTCATCTGACTCGAATTTCCTAGTAACTTAGACCGTCACTTACTCTGAACAACTGCACTCAAGCTAAACTGGCAGTTTCTGGCATCTGGCATAGAAAGCATACGTCTAAAATGCACCAATGGGCAAGAAAACGGAATCAAATTGAATGTATTTGCGAACAGAGATTGAGGACTTGAAAGAAACACCCATTAGATGATCCATAGGAACGAAATAGAAGACAGCAGTTGACGCCAACATCAAACTGCAGCTCATGAACTCAACCTTCAGAGAATTCCTACATTGGCCCCAGAACTGGTGGCATCCAAAGCCAGAAGAAAACTAAGAAACAGATCCACATCCACTAGTCCGGCAAGTTTGAGAGGAGAGCCAGCTAATCCTTCCCAATCGAGGAAACAGAAGGACTACGTTTGTTTAACTTCCGATCAGAAACCAAGCTAGTAGAGACGAAGGGAACTATCATTGAAGCAGTAAAGGCCCATACCACAATATCAGGATCATATAATTGGAGTTGGCAGTCATGCAGCGCCACAAAATAAAAAAAAGACGCACTAAACTCCGCAGCAGCTAACTCGTATGGTTTATTCATGAACAGAACAAGACTAGTACCTCAACGCTGTAAGCAGAATCGATCCCATTCGGCACTGGAGAAGGGGAGAATGACTTGGAATGAGCAAAACTGTGGGAGCTTCTCCGATCAGATACCGAGGGATCATCTCCATTGCTGCGGCCATAGATCACGAGCTCCTCGTCGCCGCCGCCGCCGCCGTCGTCGTCCTGAACGCCGAGAGCGATTTTCTCCAGATTCTCCCTCCAATTGGCCAGCGGACTCAGCATCTCCCACGCGGGGCGGGCGAAGGGAAGGAACTAGGGACAGAGCAATGCCGGCTGGCAGCTCTTTCAGGCCGGTGGAGAGTCCAGAGCGGATAGGATGGAGATCGAAATACAGTCGGGGGAAGAGTTAATGGAGAAGAAGGTAGATCTATGAAATTTTGCTGTTCTTCGCCGTGGAAGAAGAGGGGGCTCGGACATGACACGTTCTGAGCGGAGGAGTGATTTTTTGCTTGAGAGTAAATAAATTCTGAAATTCCCCAAGAAATTACGAAATAACATAGAAAAATATTTAATTTGTCATTAAAAAAACCCCTAGAAAACTGATGGAAATTCCACGATTTATCATATTAGGGTCTGAGACTCTGAGTCTCATCACCAAAACAAAATTCAAAATTAAACAATTTTTATCTCATTAATTAACGGTCCCGCATAGACTAGTCAGCTCCAAATTATACACGGAATAAAAACAATTTGCTTAGGCAGCACGATTTCATTAAACAAAATAATTGACCAATAAAAATAAATTAAAATTTATCTTTTCACCTTACAAAACTGAAATGTGTGCAAGTTTTTTTTCCGTAGACTATATTAATCTAACTCAAGTTGAATCAGTCTAATGAAGAATAAAACTCTTTTAATATAAATTTTTTTATTTATAAAACTTGAAGTCAATATTTATTTAAGAAGAAAAGAAGAGATATCGAATTATTTNTACATTAGTTATTCATTTATATAAGAAAAAAATTGTCATTAAAATTTTTGTAGTAAAATTTGGCATATAAAAGGAATTGGTTTATTATTATTATTATTATTATTATTATTATTATTATTATTGGGTAGAATAGGCAAAATTGATTTCATTATTATTTAGTGCTGCCATTTTTATTGCATTTTCAGTTAGAAAAACATGTCATTGGCTTTAAAAAAAGCCAGAGAATGGAGAGAGGGAACAAAATGCTTCTCTACCAAAAGAAGAGAGGCAACAAAATATTATAAAACAAATATAATTAAACTCATAAATTCTTAGTGGTGGACGGACAATATCACCGTGCTTAATATTCCTTAGTATATCATGGCAATGAAATTAGGATTGGCAATTTTTTACAGCACACGATGAATCTAGCACATTGCAATTCAGAATTTGACAAGTTCAGATTGAATTATAGTAAAAATATGTAATTCAATAGGATACGATTAATTAAATATATTTAAATGTATATTAAATATGTTAAAGTATTGAACTTATTTAGGTACCTGTATTGTTAATTTAATTTGCCAGCGTGAAAGTTCACTTGTTATATTTTATTGTAATAATTCAATTATTATAATTATATAGTAAATATTTTAAGTATAATTTTATTAGTATCTTATAAAGCATCTTATTAAGCATATTAATTATATGTATAATTGATACATTTATACACTTTTTGGTCGGATATAAATTAAGAATATTTTAATAACTATTATTTAGATACGATATATTTAAATATAATATGATAGNATAAATTAAGAATATTTTAATAACTATTATTTAAATACGTTATATTTAAATATAATATGATATGTGACCAATTGGGATAAGGGAGGTCAAACTGGCCCCCCAGCTAGGAATTGAGTAAAATAGGGCCGGTCATCGATCTATCAAAAGAGGGACGGTCCTACCCTCGGCTACCTCAGTAGCAGAAGGCTGCAGTAAATGATGTCATCCAACGTTTCCTTTCTGATATTAGGTTGTTTCGCAGATGCCATCAGTCATATTCACGATTACAGGGGGAATCGGGGATAGTGACTGAGGTCATATCTGGTTTGGTTCAAAAGAGTGGAAATGGAAATGGAATGTTATGAAATTAAAATTCATGATTATATTATTTAGTTTAATAAATAAATTTAGGTAAATTTGTGATTATAATAATATATAGAAAATAATAAAATTAGTAATTTACTGTTTTTTTTCCACACAAAAAAATATGCTTCCAATGAATGGTGATTTTAGGAGGAATGAATTTTGTTGGAAAGTGGTTGAATGGTATCCGAGCATGGATTGGTGGAGCCTTGGAGCCTAGAGGGATCAAAGCCAAGTTGGCTGTGACATGGTGCTTGGAAGGCTGTTCGTGTGGCACAACCTGGAGCAACCGAGTGGACTCGACTGATAGAGGCAATGCGGAAGTGTGTGGAAGCTCTCAAGGGTCGAGTGGCATGGCTAATGTTGCACTGATGGCTCCCTCTATTGGGACATTGTTGGGGCGGATTTCTGCCCTTGAGAACAATGTGGCTAAAGGTGACGATCTCAATGGAACATTGATGGATACCATGAAGGTGTTGCGACAGGAGCTCGTTGTCTTGAGGAACATTGTGGTGTTGGTCAAATGGTAGTTGGCAACACAAATAACGGTTGTGTCGATAAGAGAGACCCGTGGGAAGTTAAACACCCTCGAGCTAGAGTCATTTGATGGGACCTAGAGTTCGAAAGAGTTGGAGAATCTCCTTTGAGATATAGAGAATTATTTTGTTGCTGCAAATGTTTCAGACTCAAAGAAAATAATGATCAGTACAATATATTTAGCTAATGATGATGCTAAGTTGTGGTGGGGGATTTGTATCCAGAACATGACAAATACTAAGCGATCCAAGATTGAGACTTGGGAGGTCCTAAAGTGTGAACTGAATGAGCAGTTCTTACCAACAACAATTCATGAGTTGCTCCATCGGCCAAGTAGATGCATGAAGTCTCTATGAGATTGGCTCTATGGGGGAGTACAGGGTAGATGTTGAATTCCCTCGCGTTGGATGTGACGAACATGTAAGACTTGTCTACCTTCTTATAGAAATTCCAATTCCGACAATCTTTTAGTAATTCAACTTTTTCTTTTTTTCTTTTTTGCAAGTAAAGAAATGGAATGATGAACAGAGTAGAGATTCAAACTCCCGTTCATTCCACCCCACCAAGTATGCCGCAATAGTACTTGCTGCGTGCTAAGCCAACTTGGAAAGAGATGAAGAGGCTCAAAAATATGAGTGACTAGAGCTCGGGCCGTAAGATTCATCATCCAGAGGTCTTGTCAATTGTCATACGTGGCTTTCTCATCCTTCCTGTTTCCACGTTGATTCAAATACCTTGATTTCCCATTCAGCAGATGTGAGAAGAGAACTGAATTCCCGATCAAAATCCATCGGCCTTTCCCATCTCGACATGCCCAGGCATCTTGCTGATCTTCAAAAACTTGCAATCCAAGTTTCGTTTTCAAGTTAAAGGTGCCAGCAAGGAGGGGAAGTATGTGCAAGTTGACACCTCTCTTAACATCAGCCTAGTATTCCATCATAGATCTAACAAGCATCAGGGACTATCGGTCACATGCTATATCAAGAAGATTAGAACAACGAGTTTGCAGCCACTGACACCTTGCACTCTTCAGGGAAGCAAGCGACAGAAGATTCACCTGAAAGCTAACATAGATGTATCGGAAGCGGCCTTTTAGGACCCTAAAATTTATGCTGAACTACAACATTCACAGTACCTTTTATATCCAGATGAAGAATAGTAGTACTTCCCAAGGCGTCCAAGCAGAAAAGAGGATACTGCAATACACAAACCTCCGGAGTCCCATTAATCAATTAATGCTGCTGGCGAGCCTCATAAATAGGGTCCTTTCAGCCTTATTGGTTCTGGGATCAAGTTTTGGCGCATCACCGCATGCGTGCAACTGCTGCTTTCAGCTGTAATTGTGTCAACTATCATGCAAAGTTCCAGAATTTGTTAGCAACCAAAAGCATCAATACCGACAAGAGCAGTTGCATAATGGATGAGGCTCGCCAGCATTCTGGCACAGAAATATTCAGATGAAATTGCAATCTCTTAAATATCACAACCATCAACAGCTCATGAATATGCATTATCGGGCAAGAACAGAAACTGCCTATAGTACAGCAGAAAAGGATCCAGATAAGAAAAGGAAACAGAATAGTTTGTATGATGAAGCGAAGCTGTATAGATTGTTTACTTAAGATGATCCGTGAACAACTGTCTTAATCAGAATCAGATGAAAGGAAGGGGACTCAGCCTTCTAGTTGATTTGAAGCAATTGGAACACATGGGATATGCCAAAAGTGCAGCTAGTAGGGCTTTCATAATCGCCAGTTCTTGAAAAGTAAAATAATTATTGTATGAGATCAGGACCACTAAAACCCAGTAGCACACAGCAGCTTCAGATATCTTCACGGGGAAATTCACCAAAATCAAGATGAAGATGTCCTATTTTGGCTTCACCAAGTAAGAAGCCCATACTTCATCTGCAGGTGGAGGCGGTTGAACACAGTGTCCAGGTATTCGGCTGCATCGATGCCAAGAAATCATTAAAGGATCAAACGATGTCCATAATTTTATTAAAACACAACTGGAAAAAAAATAAAAGTTACAAACACGTGGACTTGAGATCACCCAGCAAATAAGACATTTATAAGAGTTTATGTCCTTACCTTCCTCCTGTTCTTACATAAGCATAGGAAAAATTACATATACATCTATTATGGGGCTAAGATCACTGAGAACAAAAGACATGCATAAAGAGTTTATGTCCTTGCCTTCCTCCTGGTCTTATGTAAGCATCCCATGTTCTTCTAACCTGAAAATCACAATATATGATTCAGGTAAGACATGGTCCAAACCTGACACGACAGAGTATATTTCAACTGCACATTGTTGTAGGTTCCCACGAATGTATTTGCTTTCTAGTCAAAAAATCACATGAATGCCATAGTTTTCAGATCTTATATGGTTACCAGCTCAACTTTAGGTGTGAGATAACATGCAGAGGATGCAGGAGTTACACAAACCTCAATAAGTGTACCAATGTCATGGTTACTCCCATGATAATAATGGTAGAACTCCATTGGAAGATTTGCAACAGAATCATAAGCTCCAGCATGAGCATTCCCATCTGAGACCAGGTTCACAGTTTGGCCAGCAGTGCCCATTCCCCTGGCTCTAACCCCTTCATCATCAATACTCTGGTCTTTTATATCCATTTTTCCAGGTTCATCATTGTTTAGATCTCTCGCCTCAGGTTTGGAGCTCTGAGCAGGTTTCCTGGACTCTTCTGCACTGGCAATGGCATCTTTAGCAGCATCTGTATGAGTTGCAGCAATTGCCAGGCGCTCTTCTTCTTCGACTGCAGCTCGAACCCTCTCAAGAAACTCATCATCCTCTTCAGGGATGAAATGCCCTGCAAGAATAAATCTTATCAAGAGAGAGTCGTCCAATGAAATAAATCTTAGTTCTTATACACTAAGCAGTTAATACTAGCCCAAACAGTCTTTGGAGTAATTTCTGCCAGCTAGTAAAATGGCTTAAGAGAGGCAATTTATAATGATTCAAATTGTGAACAATGGGAAATTGAGCTCACAAAAGGCCAATGAGGATCAAATAGGAGATCACAAACCTTGCTTCTTCAACTTCTGGATCCTGATAGACCTTAACTCTTGCAATTTCTCCACAACAAGTACCAGCTCAAGCTGAAAATATCACTTCAGCTCTAAGAATTGAATACACAGAGATATATATGTACGAAAGAATAGCAAGTCAAGGAAAAAAGGTAAGGGGATCAGCAAGATAGAAGATTCTAGCACAGTAGAGTTTGAACCTGTAAGAATTCTACCAGGAAAAAAAATGTAGGGTAACTATGAGTCAACAAAATTTTATCAGGAATGGGAAGTCTCCATTTTCTGGTAACATGCCCTATACAAGGAGAATGCGTCAATCAAGAAGCAAAATGGGCATAGCAGTATATGTCCCAGGTGATGCTTTCCACGGTGAACTGAGCCAAATAAGCCTCAAATCATTTGAAGTCAGAATAAAGTTTAAACTTGAGAAAATAAGTAAGGCTAGAACATAATTTTTAGAGTAGACATATTTGATGTAGCCAACACCTTGGTCCACATTGATTTTTTGTCACCATAATGACCCAAACAAAGAAATGTCAATTTTTCCAATGTGGCTGTTGATGTGCCATGAACTGCATCAGACAACATGTAGGATATTGTAACGGTATTTTAATGTTCAAAATAACGTGATGGCAAAATGATGGATGTTTGCATCAAATTGATGGCAAAGAAACATTAGAGACCAAACTTTTAGCTCGATAAAACATTAGGGATGAAACTATATGTTTGCTCTAATTTCTAGGTAGTTGAATATGATCCATATTCATAAACAACTTTTCATCATTTCTATCTGTATAAGTGACACATCCATTCTTCTTGCAGATAGATGAAACAACACGTAGATGGCTGCAATATGAAAAATATTCTTGATATCAATCTTAAGGAAAGCTCAGTGATAAATCAAAAGAGACAACTGATCATTTTACAAGAAACAGGAATAATTAAGCATTTACTTGTTATGTTTCATCATTTCTAACGTCCAATTCACCACAGGGGCTTCAATCAAGTAATTTAAAGACAAAATAAGAACACGAACAAAGAAATAGCTGTGAAAATGTAAGATAAGATCCAGGATCTCTCCTGCTAGATTCCCGCAATAGCAAAACAATTGAAAGGATACTAATCAATGATGATCAATTCCAATAATTGAGGTTGACACCTGAGTTGAATATCACATGCAAGTATAACCTCACCTCAGATTCCAATCTCTTTTTCTCCTCCTTTGCCTTAATCTTTGCTATTTCCTTCATCTTTTCTACCTGCATAGCATGTAACAAATGACTTGACCAAGATAATTATTAAAATGCAGCTTCACAACCTATAAATATAAAAGATAATCACAACTTGAGTTAACATAGAGGCTCATTTGATTATGTATAAGCGGGCATATCTGACATATCCAGTATTTTTAACAAAATTGCTAAATTATTGATTAGTGTCAAAATATGATAGAGACTAAATAGGATAGGATCAGTTGTAATTTTCTTATTCTTGGAATCTTTTATTTGGTAGTTTCCTATTAGGAAGTTTCCTTTTCTATTAAGATTTTTGTTACTAGTTTATGTCATAGTCCTATGTATATATTGGCTCATTGCAGCACACAAAAATATAGAAGAATCATTCTTTGACAATTAGCCTCAAAGATCCAGTACCTTTATTCTTGCAATATCCTTGGCAATCTCCCTAGCCCTCCACTCATCTGCTTCTTTATCAGCGTCATCAAATTGTTGATGCTCCTAGTTGTTATCATGACAGGAACAACCACCAAAGTAACTATTTTGTTCTGAGATTAGATAACACTGTATTTGTCTTAACTGAACTCAATCAATCAAAATACCTGTTCCAGCATCTCCCTAACCCGCTTTCTCTTTCTCTTTCTCCAAATTTTGCTCCTCTTGGACTTATTTATCTTGTCACCCAGTCTTAAAGCTGCAGATTTCTCCTCCCAAGGACTATTACCATCAGTAACTACTCTAAATGGCTCAAGCTGTGCCCTCAACTTTGAAATTAAAGCATTTGCGGCTTGTACAGAATATGACTCTTGCAATCCAATATCAACGCCAGGATCTTTAACATATTTCAAAAACTGATACACTGAAGCATCATCAGACCCACTTTTTACTTCTTCATTATCTTTGATCAGCATCTCCAGCTCCATTTGCCTGCAGCAAAGGTCATCCATTACCAGTTCATACACAGAAAGACAGCGCATAGAGGATGTACTGTGGTGTAATTTGAATGAGAAACAATAAAGGCTGCATAATACATAGAAGGTGAAGGCAACTCACATTGCTTTCGCAACAGAAAGTGTTTCCTGCAGCTCTAGCAACTGATGATGGACATTTGTGCTGCTCCAGAAGGCACTTGATGGAGGTGGGTTTGGCGGAAAAGCAGGAAACCAGGCAGGCGGAGGAGCATATTGGCCAGGAACAGCAACAGGATTCATTATCAGAGAAGAACGACAAATGGAGATCCGAGTACTACAGACATAGCTAAGAATGAGCATAACCACAAAGATGCTAACGATAGTAACAAGCTAGCTTTACAAATATTAGTATAACGATATAGAAATATAGAGAGCTATAATGCAGTTGGCAGAAATGGTAGTTATACATTTTCAAATTAAAAATATATATCTGACTCCCTAATATGGGAGAGTGAAATAATTTTTACTAGGGTTTCATACTCAGAACTTGGTTAACCACTTCACACGAGCACGTTACATTCAGCGAACTCATTTCAATCTCCAGATTCACTCTGTAAAGATGCTAATGAAGATCAAGCCAATATTGGCAATCAATAATTTTCTTTTCCTGTATTATACATGTATATTATGCTTGATTGTGATTTCCTTAGATAGACAATTCATGTACGCTATATATATTTCAATATCAAAGAATCATCTGTGGTGAATTTCCTTCAATTAATCCTATTGTTATTATGGTATCAGAGCCCTTCCCTGGGCAAAGAAATCTTTGAATCCCTCTCCACCAGCTCCCTCTCGCATCCTCCTCTTCCGGTTGACAAACACTCTATTTTGTCAACTATGGCAGAACACACCACACTTCCTTCTACTCTACCAAACATCTCAGTTAAGCTAAATGGGAAGAACTATTATTTTTGGAAGAGTATTATGAGTCCCCTTCTTGAAACATATGACCTACTGGACTACGTGGAAGGCCGCGTTTTGGCACCAAGCAAGACAGTGGAGAAGGATGGTACCTCTCTGATGAACCCGCAGTATAGAAAGTGGCTCACCCGAGACAAGTTTGCTCTCACCTGTTTGATGCTCTCAGTCACTGAAGACGTTGGCAGCAACCTCTTTGGTGCAACAACTTCTAACGAAGCATGGACACGCCTAGCCACTCTCCTTGACTCTCAGACTGCTGCACAAGAAGACTTTCAAGAGCAGCAATGGAGAGACCTACACAAGGGCACAACATCCATGGTGGATTTCATTAATTCGGTGAAGCGAGTGGCAAATCAATTCGCCCAAATAGGCAAATCAAAGTCTATGGCTCAGGTAAATCGTTGTATTATGACAGGTCTTGGCTCGGATTGGGAACCCCTAGTGCTCACGTTGTCTCCACTCGAGAAGATGAGCACCGACGAGCTCGGCGCCTTGCTACTCCACAATGAAGCCCGGCGAAATTATGTCTCTATCACCGAGCAATCCTCGCCAATGACTGGTATTCTTGGCCCTCATCCACCTTCCATTAATTACTCAGATGGGCAGGCCCCTCGCTCTCGGCTTGGCCTAGGCAAACTTGGGAGAAATTCCCACTTTGGATACGTTGAAGAAGGAGACAGAGCCCTTGGGTCAAAACGCTATTCGGGTCAAACCCATGACCAGCGTAACTCATTCAATCATCGGGCCTCAGGCCTACCTTGCAGCCCAGGCATTTCAAGGCCCCACCAGCACTTTGCAGGCCAAACTAAAGGACGCCCAATTCAGCATCGGGCTACACAATCCTTTGGAGGACGAATCGGACCACCTCAATCTAACAGGCCCATCCGAATCGTATGTCAGCTCTGTGATCGCCCAGGACATTCAGCCCGTACTTGTTCCCTTAACTCTATTGACTGCGCACGGGCTAATTTCGCTCAAGGACCATCTGCCGGTATTCAAGACCTAGACTGGTATATCGATTCAAGGGCAACTCATTATGTCACTTCGGAATTAGCAAATCTTAGTATTCGAGAGGATTATCCTACTATTGATCAACTCTACATAGGTGATGGTAAAGGTTTGCCCGTCCTTTCCTTGTTTCTGGTTCTACAAATATCAAATTCTCCAAAAGACCCTTATCATTGAATAATATCCTCTAGACCCCGAAAATTTCAAAAAATCTAATTTCTAGCTCCAAATTCACTCACGACAATAATTGCTTCATTGAACTTCACCCAAATTTTTTTATTGTCAAGGACAAGCAGATGGGCCAACAACTACTTCAAGGACCAGTTAAGAATGGACTCTACTGTGTTCAGCAAGGAGATGGATGTACTTCCCATTCCCAAGTCCTTCTCACCTCAGCGTCTAGTAAATTGTGGCACCAACGCTTAGGTCACCCCACCTTTTCTACTGTTTTCCGTACCTTTGGTTCTAATTTTTCTTTGAATAAGGATCATGTGAACCATATATGTTCTGCTTGCCAAAAGGGAAAATTTGTTAGTCGTTCTTTTCCTTTAACAATGAATAAAAGTGCCACATTCCTTCATCTTGTGCATACGGATATATGGGGTCCTGCACCCATTCCATCACACTCGGGTCATAATTATTACATTCATTTCTTGGATGATTTTAGCAAATTCTCTTGGTTTTACGTCATGAAAAGTCGTGCAGATGCTTTACGTATCTTTCACGCATTTCGTCTGCAAGTTGAAAACATCTTTGGTGCGAAAATCAAGTTTCTCCAATCTAATGGTGCCAAACAGTTTATGTCTCATACTTTCCAAAACGAACTGCAAAATTCTGGAATTTTTCATTGAATATCATGTCCTCATATCCCTCAGCAAAATGGGTCAGCTGAACGTAAACATCGACATATAGTCGACATGGGACTAACCCTTCTACCAAAATTCTGGGACTACGCTTTTGAAACGGCGGTATTCCTTATCAATTGATTGTCAATGCGCTCTCTTGATTCCAAAACCCCTTATCAGGTTGTCTATGGGAAACCTCCCAATTATCACTTATTACGTGTTTTTGGATGCTTATGTTTTCCTTATCTTCGCCCATATGCCAAACACAAATTAGACTCTCGGTCTCGAGCTTGTATCTTCCTTGGTTATCCCTCTCATTATCAAGGGTATCGCTGCTTGGATCTAGTCTCTGGACAAGTCTTTATTTCTCCCCCTGTTGCCTTTGCTGAGTACTCTTTCCCTCAACAGTCTACATCCACCCCTATTGGCACAGACACCTTCTCAATTGGTTCTATGCAGAGCTCTAGCTTGGAGGCTTGTTCTGACTCACTCACGCCACTTCATCACCTTCCTTTACCAGAGCCTGTTACATCCCTTGATCAGTTGGTACAATCTTCCTCTCCTTCTACTATTTTCACTTCTGACATGATTGTTCCTGCTTCTACAATCGTTGTCCCAGTCCCAAGTTCTTCGAGTACTTCTCAGCTTGATCCAAGAGACTGTTGCACTTCTCAGACTGGTCATCCTATGGTCACACGCTCTCGTGATGGTTCCCTACCTCCTCGGCGCTTTGATATCTCTAAGCATCCTGCTGCTTTTATTGCCTCTCCTTTGCTGCAGGAACCAAAATCTTTTGTTGTGGCTCGGAAAAACCCTCGATGGGTTGTCGCTATGAACGAGGAGTATCAAGCGATGCTTCATAACAACACTTGGGATTTGGTTCCACCATCTCCTACACAGAATGTCATCGGATGCAAGTGGGTGTATCGATTGAAGCAAAAGGCCGATGGCTCTATAGATCGGTACAAAGCTCGTCTTGTTGCTAAAGGCTATTCCCAACAAGAAGGCATTGATTATACTGAAACCTTTAGCCCTGTTATCAAACCAGTTACTATCCGCACTGTGCTTTCAGTAGCCATCTCTCGACACTGGCCAATTAGACAACTTGACATCAAGAATGCCTTCCTTCATGGACACCTGAGTGAAGAAGTCTACATGAGCCAGCCTCCTAGATTTGTTGACTCAACCCATCCTGAGTATGTTTGCCGTCTGCATCGGTCCTTATATGGTCTCAAGCAGGCTCCTCGTGCTTGGTTTCAATGACTCAGTACATTTCTCCTTCACTTGGGTTTTCAAGGGTCACAGGCCGACTCTTCCCTATTCATTATGCGAACTCCCTCTCATACCTTTTTTTTACTTGTGTACATTGACGACATCATTTTCATAGGCACTCCTGGGGCTCAGTTTGACTCTCTCATAATAGCCTTGCATCATGAATTTGCCATGAAAGATCTGGGATCGTTGAATTACTTCCTTGGCATTGAAGCCACCTTTGCTAACACTGGGTTGTATCTTTCCCAAGCCAAGTACATTCATGATCTTCTTTCTCGAAGTTCTATGTTGGAGTGTAAACCAGTCAAATCTCCTATCCCGTTCAGAGCTTGTCTCTCTTCCTATGATGCCGACTCATTTGGTGACCCTCCCCTTTATAGGAGTCTGGTGGGTAGTCTCCAGTATCTTACCCTTACCAGACCCGATATCACTTTCGCTATTAATCAAGTTTGTCAATTTATGCACAAACCCACTTCTACTCATTGGTTAGCAGTCAAGTGAATTCTTCGGTACCTCACAGGGACTATCACTCATGGGCTTTACATCCAATCTGGGTCCATCTCTTCTCTTCATGGATTCTCTGATGCTAATTGGGCTGGTAGCCCCGATGATCGTCGTTCTGTTAGTCGTTTTGTTGTCTTCCTTACACCAAATCTTGTTTCATGGATTTCCAGGATGCAACGTACTGTAGCACGTTCCAACACAGAATCAGAATATAAGAGCCTTGCAAATGCCACTGCATAAATTATTTGGCTTCTTTCATTATTACAGGAGTTAGGGATCTCTTTCTATCATCCACCTATCTTATGGCGTGATAATATTTCTGCTATTCATCTCGCTGCCAATCCTATCTTTCATGCTCGGACTAAGCACATTGAGATCAATTATCACTTTGTGCGTGAACGTGTTATCCGCAAGCAACTGCTCATTCGATTCATTGGTACTGATGATCAACTTGCCGATTGCCTCACTAAAGGTCTCCCTAGCTCCCGTTTCAACTTCTTCGATCCAAGCTCAATGTCATTCCTTCTCCATTGCGCTTGCGGGGGAGTAATGAAGATAATGAAGATCAAGTCAATATTGGCAATCAATAATTTTCTTTTCCTGTATTATACAGTTTCCTTTTCTATATTATACATGTATATTATGCTTGATTGTGATTTCCTTAGATAGACAATTCATGTACGCTATATATATTTCAATATCAAAGAATCATACAATTAACTCGTTAAATAAAAATTAATAAAACGAGAATATATATATGTATTTTTGTAATTTTTAAAAAACCTAAAAATTAATATCATAAATATAACTCAATTATTAATTTTTATGGAACAAGGTTATTACATACTACACACAGAATATTCGGTCCTTCCTTTCTTCAGGGGTAGCGGTGCGGCTATCTATCTCCATGGGCCGACTGCCAATTTAAACTAATTGCTTTTGAGTCACCGTGCAGAGAGCTTGAACATTTCTCTCCATCACTCTATAATATGGTTCTTCGGTATTCATTTTGCTAATTCATTAGAAGTTGGAGAGGGCGATCAATCACAAAGAGAGCAATTGGTATTCTTCGATCGGCCTATATTTTTCTGCACCATTTACTGAAACAAGATGTTGACTACTAGACCAGGGAGTGCCGACGTGGCACAAATGTGCTCTTGGGCCATGTGTGCCCTGCTCTTGGGCCATGTCGCATGGCCCAACATCTCGGATGGCTCGAAAATCTAGGTCCCGTGCTTTTGGTAGCTCAAATATGGCTCCAATGAAATAAATAATTATTTTTTAAAATAAATTTAAATAATTTTATATTTTAAAAT
>CXYZ01003352.1:2280057-2312410 GCA_900006705.1 Sonneratia caseolaris | reverse complement strand
GCACTGTTTATTTATATTATATTTAGGTCATACTTTTGAATCATGCTAAATTTTGACAATATTAGTTCATGATCAAAATGTTCTCATCGAATTCTTCGTTATTTCTTATTTTTATACTTACATAATTTTTTACAATAAAAAAGATGCATGGAGAATAAATGATCACAAATAATTATAAAATACATTAAGTTTGAGGGTAGTTTTGAATTTTTAAATAGACATAAAGGCATAAGGCCTTGACAGCGCTCGAGCTGTCATGAAATATCATAATAGATATAGATATTTTGTCCGAGTCATCGGTCGGGCTGTGACGTCAAACGTTCTCCCTTCGTAATTGGACGAATCAAACACCGACACGTATACGAGAAAAATCCGGAACTTTCACCAGAGGCGCGAAACATCTCGAACGTGTCCGATGCTTCTTCTTCTTCCTTCGTCTCCAAACGTGGGAATCAACGGCTTCCTGCCACGCTTACGTATATAAGATGCCGCAGCCTCACGCACTGTTTCTCCAACGAATTGCGATCGAGCAGAGACAGAGAACGCGAAGGAGAAGAGTTCGATTACACGCACGCTCACTTCGGGTTGGTGGACCGATTCAGTGCCGGAAACTCGTTCATTCGCATCTGTGGACCGTTCTGGTGGTTGTCTGCATTCGTCGTCTTTCTTCCTTTTTTTCTTTTCGAATTGTAAGTCAGTTTCTCTTCGTTTCTCTGCTTCTGTTTCTCCTTCCTTGAGTGCTGTTCTATTAGAAAATGTGGAATGTAGGATCGTCTGGGCTTGCTTCCAGGTGTCAGTTCGACATTTAGTTTGTCATAAAAAAAAGTGCTTGAGATCGAGAAAAACTGGAGATCGCTGCTGTGTTGCTGAGATGAGCCAGACTTGGTTGCTTTATTCTGTTACGTAGGAGTGAATTGATTTTCGATTTGAATGTGGTCGGCTCTGTAGGTAGCTTTTGGTTCATGCACTCTTGGATGAATATGATGTTCATCTTATCTCTCAATTGGTTGGTGTGCGCAACTCCAGTTGATCTACGGGTATTCAGTGAGCACAACTGTAATGCCGAATGCACATGGAAGTTCTCTGTCTGTGTTCGCTTGCATTCTTGGCCTTAGCTATTTTGATGTGATTTCCTGATCCGTGATTACTAATGGTTCCAACGCTGAAAGTTTTTTACCGGGAAAATCAATCGTTGTAATATTCCTCCTTTGGAAAAACGGCGATGTAGCTGCACTTTACTTTCGTTGGAATTGTTCTATTCCACCAATTTAACAATGCAATCCCAATATCCTGTGGGTTTTCTACATCTATTGTTCTCCTTTCAGCTATGGTTAGCTTTAGACATATATGCTCATGCATATTGATTTACATGCTCTTGCATAATGATACTTTCGTGTTGCAGTTAAATTTTAAGTGACTTCGTTACAGTTGCTGCTTGTGCTTTGCCCTTGATGTGGTTCTGTGTGCTGTAGTATGTTCACTCATTAGATCTGCTTTTGTTTCTTCCGCAGAATCAGTTGACCATTGCCCACAGCTGTGGTGGGATCTCTGCTGTAGGTGTCACTAAGCAGGCTAAAAAACTCTCAATTGCCTAATAAGATGGAACACAGTCACACATGCCAAGATTCGTTTCCACATCAAAATTCGCGTGTACAGTTTGCCCCATATTTCCAGCCAACTCCAGAGGTCTTTCCGTCCCAAATGATGTTTGATCCATCTAAAGTCCCGATCTTCCATGGGAATGTACCACACGGAGCTACTTACAGCTATCCATGCCACTCTTGTTGCAATACGATGCCTTTCCATAACCATCACAGTTACGGTCCTTGCCTGCACGTTTTCCCACCTCAACCGTCACCTTGGTGGGGATCTTACCCGGTATATCCTCAACTCTTCCCAGCTCATGTGCTGCCTCCTTCAGCTTATGTTGCAGAAATTCCCAGGCATGAGTATGCTAAGGATGTGACTGGGCCTGGGAATGAACATTGTTGTGGTTGCCCTAATCATGTCTGCAAGCCCAAAAATGAGAGGAGCATTAAGATTGAAGAGCAACAGCCATCTCTCGAGAAGGAGAAGCCTTCCACAGGAGTTGTACGGACTCTGCCAGTTGGGCACTATCAGTATCCAATCATTTGGATGCCTCCAGAGTACGTGACGAACAATGAAGATACGATGCCTTCAGAATCGGAGTCCATGGACCCTGAGGCTACTTCTCAATATCTCAGACCTCAGGAGAAATCTTCACAGCTGGAACCGAGTTGGAAAGGTTTCTTCCCTCTTAGATGGGAGAATCTTGGCCTTCAAACACGTGATGGAGATGACTACATAAAGAGGAACCAGCCAGCTGAAGACAGTAAGATGCAGTTTTCACGTCCTGTTATATGGATGCCCTATGCTAGGCAGCAGCCGGCTGAAAGAGAAGAAAAGAAAGCATCTCCACAATTACCTCACCATGGTCCTTTATCTGACTCCCATGTTAATACAGCTAAAGGTTCTATAGCAAATGGTAAAATTGGAGAAAATGGCGTTGAGGGAAATGTCAGGTGCAAGAATGACACGCACTTATCAGAGGAACATGCCAGCAAGAAAAATATTCCTGTGAAAGAACAGGAAAACACCTGTGAAAGCACTTCTGATGTTTCCAGCGAAGGGCTAGAAGAAAAAGTAAAGGGATCAACTGGAAGGAAGCAGCCAGTATCTCCTAAAGAAAAGCCAAAGTTACCTCCAGTTTCCTTGAGAGTGGATCCTTTGCCTACGAGAAAAAACACTAGCAGCAGTTTAAGATCCTCCAGTCCTCCAGATGCCAGAGAGGATGTGATGTCTGGTATCATGGACAAGAAGGAAAGCAAACACCCTGCTGAAGCTGCTAACGAGAAAAGGCTGAATCAGGAAGAACGGAAAGAGGTGAAAGCTGTTGAGGTGAGGGACAGTTACACTGGCAAGATAGATGGAGAGATGGCACATGAGCAGCGAGTCAAACATTCTGTTAACTTGAATCCACTTGGTCAGGAGGAACGAAATGGCAGAGAAGTTGGCAAAGCAATTGAAGGACAGGAAGCTAAAACGCTTCCACAAGAGAATACTGCAGGAAATGGCAAAATGGAAGGAAAAAACAAACCGGAAGATAGAATTTTGTCTGAAACAGTAGCTGCTACACTTATTCAAGCTGCCTATCGTGGTTTTCAGATGAGAAAATGGGAGACCAGAAAGAAGCTCAAGCAAATGGCAAGAATACACGACGAGTTGGCAGAGATAAAGAAGAATATTCAAGATCTGGAATGTTCATGCAGTGCCCTTCTTGATCAGGAGAAGGTCAAGAAGCAGAGAATGGTCATCAGTGAGTCAATAATGAGCCTCCTCTTGTCATTAGATACCATTCAGGTAACTATACTCTATCATTTACTGTAATAGCGGCTGCCATCATGCATGCTGTTACTACACATTTAATGACCTGAAATCTGCGCAAATGTATATCTATAGTTTGACATTGGGAGTGAATAGCATATTTCACAAGAAGATACCCTTAGGATAAATCTAAATGTTCTGACTGCGAGGATATATGCGTAAATAATTTGAGTGACAAAACTTAATAGATGTTTAAGTCCTCTTAACTTTTTTGTTCATCCACAGGGTTTGCACTCTAGTCTTCGGGATGTCAGGAAATCCTTAGCTAGGGAGCTAGTAGCTCTGCAGGAGAGGCTTGATTTTCTTGTAAGTAAGAAATCAGATGATTTTATTGACGAACAAATGTATGCTAGCGTCAACGAATGCATTCATGAGGATTATGCTGATGACACAAGTAAGCAACACTTGGATAGTAGAGAAGAAGACGTGCAATCCATTGAGGGTATTTCTAGACATTATGAGAGCAGTATGGCTTCCCAAACCAGTGAGTTACCTGAAGATCGGCTCCTTACTGCAGAAGTAGCATCATCTTCTCTGAGGGACGTAAGATGCTCTGATCAGATGGTCAATGGCAATCACAATAACCAAAAGTTGGAATCAAGTGGTTCGAGCTCTAAAATGGATGAGGTGGAATCTGATCGATATGTTGAACAGGATCCTGAGCTCAATAAATCACCGGAGGCTGGCGAGTGTGAGAACATGGGGAAAGAATCTGATGAGGCATCAAGCATCAGGAAAGTGAAAGATGATGGAACGGGGAAATTCACTGAAGGTGCTTATTCTGATGATCAAGTGGGTCATGATGATATACTGGTGGAATCACCTAATGGAGCGTTGGCAGGTCAGGATGTGAAGCCTCTTCAAATATTGGATACTTGGAAGAATGATGAAGATGGTGGAATCTTGCCAGATGAAAATGAGACCCCGCAGAAAGAACATGATGGTGGTGACATGGTGCCAGTGCTTGTACATGAGGAAGGCGCACTTGCATTTTCAAATTCAGAAATGACCGTGCCTGGACAGATAGAGGGCGGTTGTTCTTACTTGATAAACAGTGAGGAGGAGAAGCACAGACAAAATGATAATTTTGATGTTGGTGATGTGCTGCCAGTCTCTCTACCTGAGGAAGGAATATTGATCTTGGCTAGTGAAAATTCACCTGATCCTGAAAATGTGAAGGATGAGAATGTTTCCTACAAATTATCAAAGGGGAAGGGGGAGGTTTTCACAGAGAAAGCATCGAACAAACAGATTGAAGGCAATGCAGCTGAGCAGTCAATAAATCAGGGAAAGGAAATTGAAGAGAAACATGGGGAAAGTGTTCAGCATGAACCGGAAAGACTTGCCATAGAGAAGTTGATAGAGCATCCCGTTGTGACAGAAGCACCTGAGAAGGAAGTTGAGGTTGTTACTGAAGACAAACATGCTTCACATGGAGTGGTAATGCCGTGTAGTAAATCCAAGTCAAGAACCAGCAAGCCGAACGATGAGCTCAAGAGCAATGAGAAGCTGCTGGAAGAGAATGCGGAGCTAAGAGAGCTGATGCAAAAACTGATGGAAGCTGGGGAAGAGCAATTGGATGTTATATCCAGTCTGACAGGGAGAGTGAAGGGTCTGGAGAAGAAGCTGGCAAAGAACAAGGCGATGAGATCGAGACGGTGCAAGACAGCTGCAGCAGCTCGGCTATCTCGTCTAAAGAGGAACGGCTAATCCATCACAGCAAGCTCCTAATGAACTTCCAGTGTAGACTGTGAGGCCTGCTTGTTACTTGCTCATACATATGAACTGCGGATGTGAAGTGGGCCTGGGCTTTGTGCGCATGTGAAGTGTGAAGTGTGATTCTGTATAATAAGAATGTAATTCCATGAATATCTGCGAGATTTTTTAACGCTGACAGTTTGTGCCTCTTCTCTCTTCAATCTCTGTTAATGGCAGATCACTTCCACATCCCAAGTTTACTGACAGGATCATCATTGTTCTCAGGCGCTTAAAATCCAGCGTACTTTCATGTTTGTGCCAAAAACACAGATCAATCCTATGTCGGTTTTAGGTGCTCTTGAAGCCACCGACAAAGCCAGGCCCGTGGCATTCCCACATTGCATCTTCTTCCTCTCACAGTAGAAATAGAAATCAATGGGGGGAAATCATGAGAACACAATTCTCGTTACTGTTCTGTCACTTACCAATTTGATATGGTATTAGATCAAGCTATCTTATGGGTTGACATGTTGTCAAGCCTCTGCTTTTCCGATTTATTAGCGAGTGGGCACAGCCATTTCATTTCCTCTTCATCTCGGGCGGGGCGCTTTACGTTCACATTACGCAAAGCTGGATATGGAAAACAAAGACAGAAAACAGATCCTCTCTGAAGCTTCAGTGTTTTCATTTTGGTGAAAAGTTCGTCGAGCAGGGCAGCAGCTCCCACGAATTGAATGTTTCCCCTCGAATTATCAAAATAATCGTCCGATTTTCGGTAATCCGACACCTTTCAAATCCCCATCAAAATCAGCCTCTCCGGAACCGTGAGGGAAGTCCGACTTGATAGTGTACGTGGCCTAACACTGTCTAATTCTCACTTAAATGATGTTGTTTTCATAAACGTGGAAATTGCTCTAGTATTATTAAAGATATTTTTCTATTTTGTTTCTCTTGTTGAACCTGCATTTAGAGGTGACAAAAAAAAGTGATATAATTGAAAATACGAAAATAAATTTTATAATATAAAGAAAAATATGAATTTTTTTTAAAAACATAATTAATTATATAAATATAATTATATTTTTAATATGTTATTTAAATTAATATAAAATTTAGATTAATGAATCAATTTTATAACGAAAAATTTTATTTTAAAATATAAATTATTTAATTTTATTTTAAAAAAAATCATTTACACAATTGGACCGGACCAACATTTTCAAACTGTTTGATTTTTCAGGTCTTACCTGCCCAAATTGACAGCACCATCCGCATCCATTATGCAAATATTCTCTCTCTCTGTCTCTCTCTCTCTCTCTCTCATTGTTCCAATCCTCTCTCTCTCATTGCTTGCTATTGAGTCACTTGCGATCTTGAGGAATCAGCGCAGCTTGCAAAGTAAAAATATCATAATCTACGGTCAGTATGAGCGATCCCCTTCTAAGATTCCTAATGATAATTTTAGTATCAGATAAAACAGATTGTTCTCCCAATTCACCTTCCCATTCAAAAAAAAACCTTCAACTCCTTTTGCCTTGTTCTTCCACGATGGATACCTGTAAACTGGATGGATGCCTAGGGTTTGCCTTCAGTGTCGGAGATCAGCTGCACACGGCTCTTTCTTTCGCAATTACAATAAGTTACTTGGGTTGAATGACACTGACAAAAATGATGGTCACTGCAGCAATTGGGTTGTGATTGTGATTGCGATTGTGGCTTACACACCTAACTCATGATTGAGACCAGATCAAAGTGAGAGAGGCACCGGGAGAAACCAATGATTTAGGGCTGCAAGGAGAAGAAATTAAGGATTTTGCCGAATCTGTGAAGGGCTTTTTAGGCAGGATCCACATTTTTTTTTTGCTCAAGAGAAGTGATGAAAATCGAGTGAGGCTTACACAGTGTGAACGGGGATCTGAATACTGTTGATCAAAATAGTGGCTAAATTAGTTGGTGGCTGGCCAAAAGTCGCACCAGCATTTTGACTGTTGTTCTCTCTTTAATTCTTCTGATGTGGACAGAGAGAGAGAGAGACAGAGAGAGAGAGAGAGGGGCGGGGGGAGCAGATCCTCAATCTTCTAATGGTTCTGCTGCAACGGGTGGATTTGGCTGGCAAGCAAGCAAGCTTGCTTTTTTAGGTTGATTTGATTCTCCACATTCTCCACTGTTCTTTTTTTTTTTTATTATTCTACGATGATTCTTTCATTACAGAATTGTTTTTTTTAATGTTATTCCTAAATTTTAAAAAAACAAGTAGAATTCCAAGCATACTTTTTGTAAAAAATATATATATAGAGTAAAAAAATAAAATAATGGTCTCCCCCGACAGGGATGCGAAACAGCAAGGCAGGCCTCACTCACATCACTGAGATATATCTCAACCAGAGGTGGGATTGTTGCGAGATATATATATCTACATATATATATATATATATACTCCATTACTCATTTATTGCTGGTATGGTGACCTCTCAACTCGGGGCGCAGCTCGTGCACGGTTAACTAGAATTTATTTAAGCGGGAAACAGATGCCGACACAATCGTACTTATTCACATTAAAATTAATTTTAATCAAATATTCATTATTTAAAGTAGGCATAGCAATTCACGTAGTGCAGTGCGTGCGTATACGGTCCGTATCAAAAGGTCCTTAACACGTGCCCAATTTATCTAACGAGTATAAGATGGATGTGTCTAGGCGGGTCATTTATCCACGTGTACATCTAACACGCTTTATCTGATTATAATAAGAATACGACTAAAATATTTACGGTACGATTATACTAGCGATATTATCACAATAAAATTTAATAAATTACCATCGTGTAATTTAAATAAGTTAGCGCATTCAATATATATTCAAGTGTATATAAATAGATAGAATTAATCGTATCTCATCGGGCTCGACAAGTTTACCATACCTCAACTCGAACTCATTTAACTCCACGTTGTGTTGGATCGGGTTACTGTATTATGTTAAAAATCGTATGCCCTAATTTGAAGTGGGTACGATCCTCTCGATGAAGGAACTACAGAATGCCCCGTATCGTATTCCACTATGACATCAGAAGATTATATAGATCCTTATTGATGCATGTCCAAACTATATAAATTATTCCAGAAATCAAAATTTTTTAAAAATGGTAGATTTTCACTATATACAATATTTGAACGTGGGGTTGACTTGAGTGAAAAATATAAGAAATTCATCTACTAACTTTTATATATATATATATATATGTTTTTTTTAAAATAGTTGGTACTTTCACATTCCAAAATTGGGAAAGGATCTTGTGGAATATTGTCAGCTGTAATTCTTACGTTGTCATCTTAAATCTAATAATTTATTTTGTGAATATTTATTTAATTTTTAATAATTAAAAGATATCACTATTTGTCAAATTTTTATTAATTGATGTCCCATCCCCACACACCATACCACAAGATACATTCTTAGTTAGAAAATTTGAGTCTACGGGGTACGGGTTATCGACGGTCATTATCGACCTCCCCTAATCGGGTGGTTGTACCGGATCTAATTATTATTTCCTTTTTAGGCTGGTCGGTGGTTAGATAGATCACCCGTTGGCGGTCAGGTCATTTTCCCGACGAATTCCTCTTACCTAAGCACGTCAATCTTGTCCTGCGTTTTTAGAACAAACCCAGAAACCGATCTCCATCATCGCCGAAGATTTGCCAGGGCGTCACTCAAAATCTGCCATCACATCACCCGACCACCCGATCTGGTTTAGATCTGCTAGTTTCTGGTGTTTCCTTTCTCTGGCCTGACTTTGGACTCGGTCGCCCACCCCCCATTAGAAGCACATGCCTGACGTTCTCCATTTCGTTCGAGTTCATCGAGTGATAACTTTCCGTATGGGTGAGATTTCGATGTGTCGTTATGCGCGACAATGGCTGCCAAATTGGTAAACGATCTACCAGCGTAAAACAGCTCAGGCTAGACTGGCCTCTGGGCCAGTAAACAGCTGTCGAATTGCAGCATCCGTCGAGTCCTAATTTGATTAAGAGAACAATCAAATTATTAGAGTTTTTTTAGGAATTTTATTTTATGCCCATTATTATGTCATTTCAAAATATGAATGAATATAGAAAATAATCCCAAAAATCAATCAATCTTTTATTATTTTCTCAATTTTATCATGAACATTCAAATTCGACTAAAATAGCCGATAGCTTTCGATTTTTCTTCGCACCCGCCATGTTCACAATTTCCATTCAAAAACCGTCACAACTTTTTTAATGGGAATTGTTTGCTCCCGTCGAAATTTTGGACACAAATATGTAAGTATGGGATATATATATATATATATATATGAAGAAAAATTTAATGTTATTCAATCATTCTAATTGAATCTAAGAATTTACGGAAGAATTTTTTTAAAAAAAATAACAAAAGTTCGTAATCTTTTAGACATTGCAGAGAGTCTGGGACCCGTATGCTGTAGTTTATAAAATCTCCACAAAGCTACAACATATTATGCTATATATATATATATATATATTTTTTTTTTTCATTTAAAAAAATGGAAATATTACCTTTTTCTGTGAGAAGATAGCTTTTCCGACAAAATGTCCAACAATTTTCTAGAGAAGAATTCGTCTGAGAAATGCGACCAATTGCCGACAGAATTCCAAAAAATCTTCCTAGACCATAACCACATAAAGTTAGAGGAAGGAAATCCGTTTGGACTCGGTTGCTTTATTATTTAATATTATAGTAAATCTACAATTTCATATTTAATATTTTACCTAGTCAATAACTTAATTATTAATATTTTTTATCATTAATTTGACTTAAAATTTTATTATTTTACCATCACATTATTTTTTTCGTTAGAAGACTGTTACGTGACTGTTAATGTATCGCTAGGCACGTAGGATACCCCGTTGGAAAAGTTAACAACTGCTTTAACTGCGAACTAAAATTATGGTAAATAATTGAATATTTACATCATTATTATAGTGGTAAAAAATTAGTAAGGACTAAAAAATATTGGCTCCATTATACATGTTGAATGAATACATAAATTTACTCTTAATATTAAGTATTGTGATTTTGTCGCGGTAGTCTCCCGAAATTTTACCAAAAGAAAATTATTATTATTTAATTTATTGATTAATTATTAATTTTTTCCCGTAATTATTGAAAATCCCCAAAAACTTGAGATCCTCACGGTGAAATTATGGTGGACCCTCTTACCTACCGGCAATTCTGAGTTTTGACAGAAATTCCCCGGGATTTTTGTCTCAAAAAATTATATAAAAAATCTACCAACAGATGGTTTTAAGTTTTTAAAATTGGATTGGACTGAAAACTAGTTAAAGTATGGGTTCATGACATAGGTTAGATCGGGGATTAAATGAGTCAAATCGCATATTTAATAAATAATATTAATAATATATTATTATCAATAAATTGATATAATATTATAATTTATAATAAAATTATTAATATAAGTATTATATTAATATCAAATTCAATATAAGTTTAGTAAAATAAAATAAGTGTATTATAATATTTTTTTATTTTTTATTTTAAGTTGGTCAATTTTCTCACCGGTTCAATTGAATTCACTGGTTCGATTGAGAACCGGTTGACTCAATTGAATTTGACTTCATTTAAAATGTAATTGGATTATTTATGAGAACCGGACCGGGTGAGTGGTCGGTTCCCAGTTGAATTAGCCGACCCGGTCTAATTTTTAAAACTATGGTTATACGTATTAAGAAGGAATAGTCAAATTCCCACTGGCCTTATGAACAAAGTCTAGCCCCGTGTAAAAAATTTAAACCGATCAGTTAGTACAGTCCAGACCGTTATTGCATAGAATTTGTTCATTTTTTCGACGCTCTAAATTCGATATTCTATTCGATAGCACGATCAAGGGTTTGGTAGGTACACACGCCACCCCCCCCCCCCCCCCCCCCCCCCATCTGCCTCCTTCCATTCGCTCCGATGTACTTGGACGCATACTTAGTTAGTATTGGCAGGATCATTAAGCCATATCTCTCTTCCACTAGCGTTAAACTTATTAATTAAGCAACCGTCTCTTCTAGATTGAGTGTCCTTTTCCCTTTATACATATATATATATATATATATATGAGATCCATAAATTAAAAAAAAGGAGAAAAGAAGAATAAAAATAATACCAGCAATCATATAATAAAAATTAAATTTATAATTTTTTAATTATTAAATTAAAAAAAATCAAAATTAAATGTGCACAAGGTTTCCTAGCTGGAAAGGTGAGGTAAGGAGCGTGCCAATAATGGTGGCAGCACTTTCAAGTGCACAGCGCCCACAGCACCCTCGCTTCTGTTCCTCTGTTCTCTCCAATTTTAAGTGGGAAAAAAAATCTATGTATATATTTATGTGTGGTTGGAGATGTATAGAAAAAATTAGAAAAATAAAGGGTTGAGAACTTTATCATGATTATTTTTATGTCAAATTAAGGATAATTATACGAAATTTTGGTTTCTTCCGCAAATCTCTCTCTTTTAAGATACACGTGTATGTATGTATATATATAATATATATATCTGTGTGTGCCCAAAAAGATGGTTAGGTCAAAGTGGCATTATTAGGTCATGTCGAGCCAAAAAAAAAAGCTATGAAAAATCGTCAAATTTTGGTATTATGTTTTTTCTTAAATTTTCAAATTATTCCACTAACTAAATGCCCATAGAGTCTGACGCCTGCCTCGTACTATCCCCAAAAAAAACAAAATTCAAAAGTAATGATGATGTCATAATTTAGACGCATCGACTGAGCAAGTTAGAAAATAATCTAACCTTGGCACGTCTCATAAACATTCAGAATTGAACAGCTGGATGTCGACGAACCTTGCTGACGTGTGTAATAGGTTTGGCAACTAATTATCAAAAAACACAAAATAAAAACGAAAAGAAAAAAAAATCAAAGGTTTGGCATGGCAGCTGCCAATCGAAGAGCCGTGGCGTAACCTTCGTCGTTAATCAGGTCATGGGTGATAATTAATTAATTAATTTCAAAATCGGCAGACAAAAAGGTCGCCACGGCTAACATATTACTACTGAAACATGATTCACGATGCACTTTAATTTTAAAAAATCGCCGTTCTCGTACGAGGCAGGCATGGATCAGCATAGTTACAATGCTGCTCAATACATCTCTATTTTGATTTTTTTTTTGTTCTCTGCCATGAGAAATAATAATAGTTTTACCATTTTAAGAAATGAGAATGGTTAAATTCTTTATGTACTCACCAAATATTAATCCGATTTCATTTAAAAGTTTAAATTGATAGATAACGGTACTAAATATTTTTATAAGCGCACAAATTTTTCTTTATTTAATCGATATGAGATCGTATATCTCAATATCCACCCTCAACAACTTGTCTACGAGCCTAATATTCCTCTTTCAGTCTCGGGCGAGTGGGAGAACTGGCCACGAGTCGAGCAATTTTCTTCCGTGCTTGGGCTTATATCAACTGACTACGAGCCGTACTTCCGGACTCGGGTCGAACGAGGTGTGAGCATACTGCCATTGATACCATGTTAAATTCGTCGTGAGTTCATAAAAGGTCATGACTATTTCGACTTAAAAAATTAAACTGATAAATGACAGTACCCAACATTCTTATAAATCCAAAATTTTTTCTTCATTTAATTAATATGAAATCGTATATCTCGACAAGTATATTGAAAAAAAGAATGTATGAAAGATAAGATAATTATAAGATTCGAAAGCATGGATGGATCTTCCGAAATCAACAACTTATGATCTGGTACATGTGAGGAGCACGGCGCACCAAATAGAGCACGGATCTTCTACAAGCAGCTGGTCGACCGGCTTCATTGGTCCAGGTTACAGCCTCCGGCAAGTCTGCACACGACTCGGTAAAAATCGAGTAGGGAAGCTCCTTAAACCGTCAACCTGTGCAGATCTCAAATTTTCCAGTGAGGATTTCTCCAAACGAGAGCAAAATAAGGGGGAGTCTTGAGCCGCACTCGAGTATAGGACCCTCCACAAACCGTAACTTGGCCGGAGCGGTGATCGGGGACGACATACAGCTGCACCGAGCGCACGTACTTTTATTACTATTGTTGTTGTTGTTGTTGTTGTTGTTTTGCATGACGAAGGAGCATTGCCGTTCGTGTAATCAAAATCACTTTCATATAAAAATAGAAATTATTCCCATAGTTTATCCAGTTAACCCATCTGTCCACGACATGTTTTTAATGGGACCTTAAAGTTTCCAAAGGAAAAAAAAAGGGGTAAGCCCGATGTTAAATGATACATGACGTTGAAAAATAATTACATTAATTCCTATGGACAACAATTACAAGTCATTTAAATATGGGGTCTTAAATTTATTAAATTGTATATGAATGAGTTTTAAATCATTAAATTGCCATTTTCATGATACCATCAATTGCTAATTCATTTTCTTATTAGTGGTGCTTTCCCTTAAGAGAAAGATAAAATTGAAAAAAAAAATCAATTAGATTCTATATATATATCTATGGAAAATTAATAAGGTACACAAAAATATAGATATATACTTGTGGTCATCAAGTATAACTAATGCATTCTTTTTTTTTTTTTATTAATTCATCTCCCATATTCCCTTGATGAAACCTAATCATATTCTCGATATTTCGGACAACAAAGGGCGGCCATGGAATCAGTTGCCGGGTGCCCTTTTTATCCAATTATGGGACACTCAAGCCTGATTTACCAAAAAAATCTATGTAAAAATCTTGATTTAGCAAAGACAGCGATCGTTTTTATCCATGGACTGGCCTGATAGAAAGTCTCGATACTGACTTTAATCACGAAGGTAGCTGGTGGTTTCATAAGAGGATAGTTAGGAGTCAAGAAGTTGAAAGTTTCACTCGTACAAGCCGGACCGTTGCCACTTTCCTGAATGCAAAGAGGAAGGAAGGTAAAATGGAAAAGGGGAGGCGAATGGTAGGAGAGGGTGTCGCCGCACTGAACCCTATTCAGCGAAATTTGGGCACTTGACTAATGTAAGGTCTTCATGAGTAGTTGTATAATGTCAAACCATACACCAAACCCATTGAACCGGGCGAAATCAGAAGACTGCATTACCAATATTAGTATTAAATGAGGCAAATATATATATATTCCTCCAAAAAAAATAAAATTAAAGTGCCTATTTACATTTTTAGTATTATAAATTTCTTTTTATACTTATTATTTTCAGCAAACTTTTCCCCCCGCTTCTCCTCCCTCGTTGAAATCCAACCGTTGCTTAATTCACACTTCACGGCCACCCTACGGCTCTACCTCAATGTCTCTCTCTCTCCTCCCTCCCTCCCCCCAATGTCTCTCGTCTGCTGCTGCTAATCAAAATCTTTGCGCGTCCACATGCGCTCTCCGCAGTACAGAATCACCAGTACCTTCTTCACGAATTTTATTAGCTGACTGTCATCCAGCCACGTAACACTGAGCGGCCCCAATTGTTGACTGACACCTAGAATTGTGGACACGTGGATGAGAGAGATGGATAGCATGCGAACGGTCAGCCTCGCCGTCTGCTTTTTTCACCCTTCCCTTTCTCCTTTTTCGTCTCTCTGTTTCATTTTCCCGTGGGAATTTTGTGGCATGATAATTTCAAGATTAAATAAATTGTGATAAAAAATTACAGAAATTTAATCAAAGTGTATTTAAATATATATTTAGAACTAGGTATTGATCGAATGCGGATATTTTGAATCTATACAAAAAATTTCTCAGTAGAGTATTGTTTTGTTTCTTTTAATTAATGGGATATTAGAAACCTTGGTTTATATAATGAATTATAGGGACTGTTGTCCTAAATTATACATAAATTATTAATTTTTAAATTCACCCGTAATCAAATAAAAATTATTTTATAATTTTTAAATATTAATCTCCACCTTTTATAAATTATCAATTGGGTTAATATATTAGATGGCACATAAACACACTATTAATAATATATTTTTAAACAATTCTGAGTCGAATTAAAAATTCAACATTTTCTGCTCGGCATAACGTCTCACTCGCCAACTCCGGCCTTTGTGAAGCAGAACCCTGATTGGTTCGGTCTAGGAGCTCATTGGAGCATGAGCATCGACGGCGTGTAGCCCAGGCAGAAAATTTCACGGCTATCCGAACAAATTCAAAGTTCCCACACTTCTCCCAAAACAATTGAGAAAAGCAAAGGGAAAGCGTGAAACGACAGCTGCTGACTTCAACGGAGCCGCCCGAGCGAGCAAATGGTCTCCTCGGACCCCTCGAACCCCATCTCGACCGCCCCCTTATGGCCTCGACCACGTCACTCCTCGGGGAAAGTGGGAAAAAAAGGGGAATAGGAAAGGGAAAAAAAATATCGCCTTGACGGAGCTCGATCCGCCGGTGATGAAGTCAGAGGTGTAGAAGAGGAAAGAAAGCGAGAGGACGCCGGTGACAGGGATGGCGGGAGAAGCAGCGCTGGACGGACGTACGGACAGAAGGGGGGTATCGTCGGGAGAGCAAAGAGATCGAGAGAGATGGAAAGCGTCACTTACAATCTTTAAAGAATTTTTTTTTTATAATTCAGCGGAAAAAAATATAAATAGATATAAATTTAACTAAAAATCATTTAACGATATAAATTATTCTTGAAAATAAATCTGATTTCTTGGAATAATCTTGAGAAAGGAATTCAATAGCGTTTAAAATTGTTTTTCCTATTTTAATTAATTACACGATAATTTTTTCAAAATTTTAATTTAATAATCCAAAAACTTTGTGGACGAGGTTCAGCATCCACTAGAGGAGAAGAAGCAACGTTAGCTTGCTCTCCGTCTTTTCCACTTGACTGGCGTCCACGCGGCATGCGTTTATTAGTGAAGGAATTGACACGTAGTTTTTTGAGAAACAGCTAATGATTTCTCCTTCTGCACTATTTACATTCCTCTTCCTCATTCCCCTGTGTCTTCTTCTTTAAAAGGAGCCCACTCGCATGGGGAGAAACCCATGTTCAGAATAGGCAGCTCCTCTATTCCTCCATCTATGTTGGTCTGGGTAGACCCCATTTCCCTCCACAGTCGTCTGTTTGTCGTCGATTCTTATTTCATACTCGCTTCTGTTCTGTTCTGATCCGAGGATTTCGCCCGTCTCAGGCGAGACCCAAGACGAGGTCAGTCTCGATTTTCCCGTGCTGTTTTTCTTAATCACACTGTATGTTTCTGATGGATTTATTCAGTTATAGGCAATAATGTAATTTCGGTTTTTAGGAGAACAAGTTGTCACCTCTTAGTTCGATTCATTCAGATTTGACCAGTTGGATTCCTCCAGGAGTTCTCACTACTGACATTTTAGGGCTGATAAGTCAAACCACGGTGTAGTTTTTTTTCCATCTAAGTAGTTTGATAAGTGATCATTTGATAAAGTTGTGCTCCCTTATGTTTCTTCTTTGTTTTTTGCTGCATCTTTACTTTCTTGATATGGTACAATTGGTCATAGGTGGTAATTGATTCTGGCTCTAGGGAATACGGGGCATACTAATGATTCTATGTGATTTTTCTTTCAGCGAATTGGTGACTGTCTGTGTCTGAGATTAACAATTGCATCACTGAGAGCCGTATTTGCCATTCGCAGATAGTTTCTTATCAATGAGATAGATGTACCTGATAGGCTCCCTAAACTTTTTAATCTTTTCTTTCTGGGTACATTTAAAGCCAGGAGTCAGGACTTCTGGCAGATACGAATTCTTGTCCTTGTCTTGTTGGATTCATTCATTGTGGGCTTACACTTTGAAGGAAGTTGAATTTATGCGATTTTCGTTTATGTTCATGATATATATATGTATATATTAACTTACAAAGCACAATAAAGGAGTATTCAGCTTCAATTCGTGCGCTTTTTTGTATCTTTCTCCCACCTTTTATTTTCCTTGACACACTTTCACAATGTTGTTTGGCAGACATTTCCATACTTTCTCTAGGTTGTTATGGACGAAGCCTGGGAGATCTGTAATGTTGATGATAATTCATTGAAAGAAAATGGCGAGTTTGACTCCTTCTCAGAGCACAGCGATGAAGGCAATCAGGATTCTCTTGCTGTTTCTATGGATTTAGTCCTGCCTGATGATTTGCTGGAACGAATCCTCTCTTTTCTCCCTGTAGCAAGCATCTTTCGAGCTGGTTCTGTATGCAAGAGATGGTATGAGATAGCCTCCTCAAAAAGGTTTCGGAGAAACCTATTTCATGTTCTGCCACAGAAACCCTGGTATTTCATGTTCACGAGCTCTGATGAACCCAGTGGTTATGCTTATGATCCTATACTTAGAAAGTGGTATAGCATCAACCTGCCCTGCATTGAGAATTCCAACTGGTCTGTTGCTTCTTCAACTGGTCTCATTTCTTTCATGGACAATGATAGCAGAAGCCGATTGTATGTTTGCAACCCCATAACCAAAAGGTGGAGGAAGTTGGAGGAGCCTCCGGGCATGAAATTCTCTGATTACAGTGCCCTCGCAATATCAGTTAACAGGTCATCTCACTGTTACAAACTCTCAGTTGTAAAATCTAAGCAGGTTCCGGGGAACTTCTTCCAGTGGGACCTCTCAATTCATCTTTATGATTCCGAAATGATGGTCTGGACTACATCCCTCACAGAGGTTCTCAATGGGTGGAGAGGTGGGGATGAGAGTGTTATCTGTGATGGGGTCTTGTACTTCTTGATATACTCTACTGGGGGCAGGTGCCCAGATAGTCGCCATGGGCTGATAATGTACAATCTGTCCAGTTGTTCTTCTCATGAACTTTTACTAAGGAGTTTCATTCAAGTGCCCTGCCCTCTTACCTGTGGTCGCCTCATGAACCTGAAGGAGAAGCTGGTTATGGTAGGAGGGATTGGGAAACAGGACAGGCCTGACATAATTAAAGGGATTGGAATCTGGGTCTTGCATGACAAGGAATGGCAGGAAATCACAAAAATGCCCCACAAGTTGTTTCAGGGGTTTGGGGAGTTTGATGATGTTTTTGCAAGCAGTGGGACTGACGACCTTATATATATCCAGAGCTATGGGTGCCCATCACTTCTTGTTTTTGATATGGGCCAAAGACTATGGAGATGGTCACAGAAAGGTCCTGTGACGAAGAGGTTCCCTCTACAGCTTTTTTCTGGTTTTTGCTTTGAACCCATGCTTGGAATTGCACCATGATTTTGTTTAGAGTTTATTATGATCTTTGTGGTGGTGAAGGCAAATTAGTCTAGTCCTCCATTCCCCTTTTGCCTAAAAAAATGCTTGGTATGTTCAGTTTGCATCAGCTTTGGTTTTGTTACAATTCATAATATGGAAAAATTTATAGCGAGTGTAGCAGCTAATCGTGAGCACTTCAAAAAAATGAAAAAAAAATGGAATCATTCTTTGCAGTTAGCGAATGTGGAGATGGGTTAAACCCATCTGTCACAGTTGACGTCTTTGTGTTCTTATGCATTATTCATCTTCTCTAGCACTTTTAGGATTCTTGTTTTGGCTCTTCTCATGCCGACAATATCTGGTACCCAAAATGAGGTATGCTTCTATTCTGCTTGAATCATTGATCCTCTGCAATTCTGAAGTTAAATAGGCTGAGTGTTTCCGAAGCATTGTTGTCCCCAGTTTCCTACTGCATCCTGGTAAATCTTGTTATCGTTATGTATATGTAGTCTTGATCTGATCCTGTTGGGGAAAACCTTCCTAGACCACCGTTTTCCTGTCGAGGACAGGATCATTCCAACAACTGATTGGCTTCCTGATCTAGCGGGAGGACGTGACTGTTGATGACCATGACATTTTCGCTTCTCACTTCATCTAGGAAAGATTACCTCTCAATTGTTATCCTGCGAGACTGATAAAGTCTATATTTGTTTCTTTCCAGTTCCATTCCCTGATGGCAGACATGGCCCGACATAACTAGGGGCTTCCTCTTGTCTTCCTACAATCTTTTGCTTTCTTCCTTTTCACGCTTTCGGCCTTTTCCTCTTCCCCTCGTCTATACCAGTGCTTGATGCTTTACTGCTCCCTTCTTCACAATCCCTTCGGGGGAAACTGTGTAAGGGAATATCACTGGTTCTGTTCATGGTTCGATCTGGTTCTCCGGCTTTTTTATGTGCAACCCTAGATGGTATCACTAACCTTAAAAGAGATCGTAATTGATACGTGCTCCTTTTTGCCACGTTAGGGTTGCTGACTTTGTTATAAGTGTCAGATCTGTAAATCTTTGTGGGGGTCTCCAGCGAACTTGAGAAAGAGGTCTCCATGTGGAGGCCTCGCGTTAGCTTTCCATTACGAGCAGAGCAGCTAGCTAAAATCGCCAGATGGATGGGATGGCAAGGGGAGCAAAGCCCTCTCCTTCGATCCAGGGGCCTCTATGAGCCCAAAAATCATGCACGATTTGGATCGAGCAATTAGGATAACTTACATTTAGGCCTGCTAGAGGACGAGGACGTTGACAGAGTCGAATGACACTTATGATATTTTTCCCTATCTCCAACTATCATATATATATATATATATATATATTCTTCCATCAGTTATATATATATTAGAAAATTTTTACCGTCAAATTTCAATCACTTACAATTTTATATAGTGGAAGTACAGTAATTGAACTGGAACAGGACCCTATAAAAAAAGGTAGAATTTCAACAAAAAAAAATCTGTCACTGCGCTTTTTTTGGGGGTTAATAAGGTGTCTTAAATTTAAAAAGAAAAACTTGTTAAATTTGAATTCATGGTTTATTGATTTCTAACAGTTTGGCTTTGTCGAAAAGAGTAAATCACTTTTTATTAATTAATATTTTGTCGAAAATTTAAGGCCAATCCACAGTCATGAACATGGTCGGAGTCAGATCTCTAGGGTTAACAACTCTCATGATTATTATTAAATCTAGGGTGATCGTCGTGTCCTCTACATTCTCTTCTTCCTTCGATTCGTTTTTTGTTCAGCAGATTGACGTCCAATTCTTCTACAGAGATGCAGAATCCTAAATCTTCTGCAGATGTGGAACCTTAGATTTAGGGTAGACGGAGAATTCGATTCGCGACTCGTTTTTAAATCAATCTTCTCATCGTCGCACTTGATTCACTTCTGTACGTGCTGTGTCGATTGGTTCATAAAAAGATGTGTGTTTCGTTTATTCCTTGAAGAAAACAAACTCATAGCTCGAACGCGGAGGTGGATCGAGTTCACTACAGGCCTGGAAGTTTAAACTGGCTTGCCCAGATACCGATCAGTGTGAAGTGTCTTCAGGATTGCCTCTCTGGATCGGTGAAGGAGAACGCCCTGATGCCGGAGCTGCTCGAAGCGATGCGATAGAGGCAGCGTTCTCGCCCGGGGGGCTTCCAAAAGTTCCCTTTCTAAGTCCAAAAGGCTCCGGTAACAGGATTTCTCTCGACACAGGATCCACTCCTGGGGTTCCATTGATCTCGAGATCAGCTGTGGACAGCGGCCGGTGATTTTGGAGCCGGGAATTCTCTGAGAATATGCAGGGTCTGATGATGAAACTTGATTTCCTTGCAGTCGCAGCAAGCCTTTCCACTGAGGAGTTCGCAATTGTTTCCTCTTCCTAGGATGCATCCATCCCATGACATCAGGAAATGTTAATGATAGCCAGCCAGCAAAACTTAGGAGGAGGGATCCAACTGCCTGCATCTATCGTATTATCATAGCAGCAGCCAGGCAATCTCGAATGGAGATCCGTGTCTACATCTAAATGATCGTCGCTCTCTTGGAGACTTTGCAAGCCCACTTACTTGCACCCTAGATTTCCTCGGTATATATCTCCTATTTAACTAGATCTCAGAGGTAGAAATTCTCCGTTGAAGGTACGCGCAGGTTACCCAGAAAAAGGAAAATAAATGAAAAATCAAATGAGCACCTAAGTTCGTTACTGTCGTCTTATCATACTAGAGATATGAGAAATTTTATTAATGAGAATCGAATATCCAACAATTTAAAATTAAAAATAAACATATTGCACCAAATTCCCATGTATGTATCCTTGTGGCCTTACGTGAATAAAGACCAATACTTATGTGGATATAATTGTACTTTTGTACTAAGCCTAATTATTTGTTTAGATGAGCTAGACAAGTAAAAATGGGCACGCCCCCAAAAAATCATATAGAGGTTAGGGTTTTTGGGTCTTCCAAAATATCAAGTTACATCAATACTGATATGAAATATAAAAATAATATTTATAATAAAAAATTATAAGTGAATTTTTAAGAATTTATTAATTATATATAAATAATTATATTTTAATATTTATTTTAATTTATTTTATAAAAACTATTTTTTTTATTCTGGCTAAATCGGGCCGTTTAAAATATGAAATATTCATGTATTGACATGAGTTTTCAGGTTGGTATGAACCGAATTAATAACTGGTCTAAAATATAAGGATAGTAAAATTTATGGTCCAACTCTTGCAAGCAAAACTCCGAGAATCTTCATCCCTCCAGGGAACTTGTTAAGCTCAAGCTTGAAAGATTATGCCGACTTGCTCTACAAGCAAAGCAATCCTACTCCATGGATAATCCAAGGCTTCGAGTTGATGAACTTAGCCACCGCCCATGTAAACCATCACCACGAGAACTCCAAAGAAGATGAGAATACTCCATGACGTGGGACTTACACGAAAGCCTCACTTGCTTAGACTCAGTGATCAAATTTGTTCGTGCCAAGGCCGACTTAAATCCCCATACATAATGACAGTCCTGATCTAAGCAAGCCCACCTGCGCGTGTCCCAGTGGATTCGTAAGAGTTGTTTGCCACACAATCCTTCAAACAACATTCAAATTAATCCTTGACTTAACTGAGACGAGCAATAGGACCCCGTCGTAGTGCTCGTGTTCCTCCTTTAGCCCGCCCCCCCACCAATCATTATGTAGTGCTTACATCTGACGCATCGCATTCCCATCTTCGCCCACTAATTAATCTCAGTTATGGATTAATTTGATGCGGGAGCATATTCTACATTCGCAGAATATCCACCAATTTACTACACTGACGAGGCCCCCATTATTTTTCCCACAGAATGATAGTTCACTTTCCCTTATTCGAACGTGGGAACCCGATGGGCTGCACTGCTTTTGGTTCACGAAGCCGCATATAGACACCAAACAATATTTTCAAATTGCTATGAACTCAACCCTCGTATCGTCATGTGATCTTATAGATTTTCTCTCTAAGTAAGATATTGAATTTGATAGTTTTCCCTTCCGATAATTTGGTAACTTTCATTCAAGTTTCAAGTTTAGTCTTTTAAATAAGGAATTCTCATGATTACAAGAGCTTTTTCCTCTTAGTTAGTGATGAAGATCGATTAGACTTTTAGATGGTGAGAAGCGCATTGAAAAACAATTCATGCCATGATGAGCACATCATGCATTAAGTTCTTGAAAACCTAAAGCCCTTTCCCTCCTCCAGCCCCAGCCAGCGTCCGTGTGCATCGGTGATTTAATTTAATTTTTTGGAGCGTGATATCGACTCAACTACATGGAATTCGATTCTTTCCATCGCACCGATATAAGATAATTAATTAAAGCATCGCAATCAGCACGTTCTCTTTTGAGCTATGGTGCCTTTGACATGTAGAGCACGTAAATAAAGAAACTCAAGAGATGTTACTTAACTAGTTGGTCTGACCAATAATATCTAGGAAAGCAATTTGTAGGGAGCAGTCTAATGGCTTCAACCCAATCTCACTTTTCTTGGACACGTCCTTCCATTAATTAATTTACTAAAGCTTATGAAATGGAGAAAGAGAATTTAATAATGGAAAAAGAGAATTTAATATAGGTGTATTACTTTCGACTTGATAATTAAGAAATAATATATTTAATTTTTATTGTGAAACTTTTTGTACATTTTGATTCTCCTCTTTTCATATCCCATCATACACTCATGAGCTTCTTATATAACCGTAAAAACAAAAAAAAAGGCTTATGAAATGGATCCCTCTTTTTTTTTTGAAAGCAAAGTAATATTTTAAATTTTGTCAACATAGATTTCTATTTATGAGTAAAATATATTTTATCTTTCAATATACTTTTATAGTTTATTTAAATTGATCGAAAAGTTTAGTAATAAGTAAAAAAAGAATGTAATTCTTGCAAGATATTTCTGTAATGTATACAGACACTAATCAATCACCAATATTAAGAATTGGACGGTGACAATCACTGATCTTGGCCTATAAAAGCAGCTTGAAAATGAACCATAAGTCCCAACATCGTCCATATCAGTGTCATCACAACTCCACATATTAACAATAACAAGAGTTTGATTAGGAGGCTTCTCGTGGGGCTCTCGTTCACTCCAACGTTGAGGGGAGATGAATGGCATACCACAGCTGCCAGTTCATGGATACCCTTAGCCTGGTTACGGATCAATGTGTCCCCCATATTCAAGTCGGGATCAACATTAAGTTTTATTGCTGCGACAATTTCCAGGCTCTGGAGTAAGGGTTTTCATGAGCTAGGAGACGAGGGTACCTTGATACTTTCAGTATTGGAGTGAAGGGAGCTCCTCAACTCTCTTCTTAATCAAGCTGCTCTCCAAATCTCCTGACCCTTTAAGAGAGATTCGGAAAACTTCCCAGCCGGGTCTCCCTGATCTCGAGTAGAAAACTCATCCGGAATTTTTAAGAGAGGTTCGGAAAACTTCCCAGCCTAGTCTCCCTGTTTTTGAATAGAAACCTCACCCGGAATTGAAATTCTGGATGAGTTTTCGCAATTTCATCTGGAACTGATCCTAAAGAGAACCCTTATGTGACGCTTCCAAATGCAGTGGTTACTCATTCCAAAACCAGATTTTATACATGACACTGCTTCGATTTCTTTATTATATATGGGATTGTCCTAGAGCATTACGATCGATCCGGTAACTTTCTCCTCATAGAGCTTTCGTTGAAGATCCATATATGGAAAAAACAACTCAATTATAGTATGTCCGTCCCACGTTTCTTCTATCAGTTCATAATTATGAGTAGTAACTGAATCCGTAGCTTCTGTTTAGTATGTTATTCCCCATCATTACGGTCTTTGCAAATTTGCTTTTCTACTAACCCTCTTTTTTCCACAGCACAAATGATCGGCAAGCCATTACAGATCGACAAACGGTTGGCTTCTGCACCCATATACAGTCTCGCATAAGTGTCATTTTGACCGAAAAGAGGTATTTGCACGAATATCATCTCCCCGTCATATAACATAAAGAAGAATGATACCATATCTCGAAAGTTAACGGAGAGCGTACCTTTGCCCTAGCTAGTTAGTTCCATGTACATATTCAAATTGAATGTTCCTCTGAGAACAGTGAGTCGGTAAATATGATGCATGAGATCACCACACTTGTAATAGTATTTTCCCCATGCAGATTTGACCGGATTACTGTATAACAGTTTTGCTAAAAAGAGGAGCGAACTGGGCGCCGTCAGATTGATTGCTTCCCAAGAATTTAGACGGATCTTGAAGTTGGGGTTCCATTAGTTAGCCTCAACTTACTTTAGTAAGACATGCGTGCGGTATTATGACCGTGCAATCGTGAAGCTGCATTAGTCGAAACAAATGTCAAAGGCATCTTTAATGACGTGTGAACATAGCGATTTTGACGGCGAAAAGCAACTGTATCGTGGTTGTAAATACAAGATAAATCATTGGTGTCATGTCATGGCTCTACAAAATTGTCTGCGTACTCCCTTTTACATTAAATAGCCACTCCTCCATTAAAAGATAAAAAGATAGTTTGAAATTCTATAAGATATGTACATTATTCCATCAAATCTTCCAATCAAATTCATTATATGTTCATATATTTCTCTTAATTCACTACTGAGGATTGGGGTCTTGTACGTGACGAGTCCACAAACCCCATGCGAGACCATCAACAGTCATGAGAAATAGGTATCTGAGTTCTCAGTCGGAGGTTGGGGCCTAGCTTGCAGCCGAGATCATCATCGGCAAGTTCATCAGAACCCCTCACTGGCCACCCGAGGCGGAGACATTGTTCCCAGCAAGATCCCAACCTTCATCTTCTTCGATCCTTTTTTTCTTTAAAAAAAAATCTTTGGTTCTTGGGAGTCGCAGAAGAAAAGATGGTTACGAGTGTTCCACTTGGAGGAGGAACGCAGTCAAATGGAGGGGGAAGTTAATTTTTGACCAAGAATGAGGTCAAGTCTTGTTTGGGCTTCCAAAGGGTGGGTAGCGTCAAAATTTTGCCCAAGGAAATGGGCGAATTGTAATTTTGAGCAAAGACGAAGGGTGAGTAAGGTATTTCGCCCAAAGCAGCACTGTGTACGGAAAATTCAATTCAACACCGGCCGACTTTGACCATGTTCAGTGGCCAATTTAGGCCACTGCCCAATAGTACACGAATTAGCCGTCAGGACTGTCCAAACGATCACGTGGTGGAGAACATCGTCACTCCCAACTGGACTTTGATCTAACATTATATTATATTTACATACATCCCGTATTGACCCCGTCGCCCACCATTTCCAATTTTTATATCTATTCGAATCCAAATTAAAATGAGTTTCAAATATTTAGTAAATATAAATTAGTTAAAAATTATTAGATTAAAAAATAAAAAGTGGTTTGACTGTCAGGATCCCTTTTCGACTGAGGTTTACCGGTTCCAATCGGTTCTAAAATTCCATGAAACTTAATCCAATTTTGACACAATTAAAATGTATTTTTTTTCTAAATAATTAGGAAAATTATTTAAAGAGGAAAAAATGCACAGAGAAGTCAAGTTATGCTCCAAATACTCATTCCGTCAGAGGCACGATGTGACGAAATTCCCTGAAGCATCGTAAGGGTAACGTTCGGAATAAGTCACATGCACTGTGTTATGTAACTAAAGAATATCGCAGTCCTACACAGAAAAAAAAAATCAATAAAGATTAGTTCAATCCGCCGAAGTTATCCCATATTGACTACGTGCTTAATATAATTAACTTTTTTTTTTATGATATTCGGACGAATATAAATTTAAGACGGATTGACTCACTATATTCATAAGTATCGAGCTTAAACCCTTATTCAATAGCATACGTCAACCACCTCGACTAATTTATATTAATTAAAATATTCATTACAATCTTATCCACGTAAAAATTAATAAATCAACTAAAGTTTTCATGTTAAATGAGTTGGTCCCAAAACCACAGTGTGATGGTCATATTGCAAAATTAATTCATAAATTTTCTTAATTTTCCTCCTCCTTATTTATCTTCCCCAATATCTTATTAGGTGGTCCTTTTCGGTAATCACGAGACAAGGATGAACTGACAATGACGCCCGTTCTCTGATTTTTCCATCACAGAGACTCTCATTCGATAAGACTATGAGTTCCATGGCGTTTGGTGCAGCGTAATCGAATTAGATTTTCGGTGAAAGCATTGTATTTTACGCCCATTTTACATCATCTCGGGTATTTAATTGGGGTAATATTATTCCACCGGACCGTAAGTTTTTTCTCCCGGTCGATTCACTATCCCAGTAAAAGTGATTGCTGGGGGAAGGTTGAATTCTCGCCATCGGTGAGACCCACCCCCGACAACGACAGAGAAAAATAAAGTCTCATAATTGTCCTTGAGCAACTCGACAGAGAGAGCCATGGGAGGGAGGGTATTATTGTAATTTAATTTTTAAAATACTGTATCAAATGTTATAATATTATATTTATATCCATTTCACTAACATTTTAAAATATTTACGCCCAACAATTTCACGCTACAGTTCACTTTTATCAGTAAAAAAATATAATTTACCCTATAATTTAATTATATACCATAATCTAATAATATAACAAGCCAAAAGCCGCGCATGGTTTCATGTTCCAAGCGGAGGGGATCAGAAAGTTAACAAATGGCGCCATAAAAGTTAGTTCAGGGAATTGTAGAGAGACTTCAACTTTAATTTTTATTTAGCCAATTAAATATAGTGAATTTTGAAATTTTGATGATTAAAATTAACAAACGGTTGAAAATACCGAAGAACCCCTACCGAACCCCCACATCCAGACGGCGCCGATGAGAAAACCGCGTGGTGGGGTCGTCGGCTCAGTCAAGTATGAAGCATAGAACCTCTTCCATTCTGACCCTCCCCGAAAGCTCTTCTCTGTATCTCTCTCTCTCTCTCTCGTCTTGACAAGCGATTCTCCGTTCACCTCAAGATCCCTCTGACAGCTGCAACCATATCTGGTGCCTCCCTCCCCATCTGGAGCTCTTCTTCTGACCCTCCTTCCTCCCGGCTCTTCTGTTGGGTTTCTTGGTTCTGCTGCCAACTCTTCCTCCGTCCGATCATGAGAGAACTGAATTTGGATCTGTTCGACCCGAGGGCCGTCATGGACTCCGACTACTCCAGCACCTCCGAGGGGAACTTCGGCTTCGCCTTCAACGACAGCAATTTCTCCGACCGGGTTCTCCGGATCGAGATCGTCGGCGGGCCTTCCGACTGCAGGTCGGACGCCGAGGGTGCCTGCGCCAGCGTCGCCGACTGGGCTCTCCTGAGGAAGCGGCCAACGGAGGACCTCAAGAAGGAAAGCGGTGGGTGATTGCTCTCCCTAAGGTTTCTTTGCTTTCCTTGGTTTGTCGAACGTTTCGCCCTGTGACCTCGCTTCTATTTTTTGATTTGGTGAACGGGATGGGAATTAAATGCTCGTGATATTCCATTTTTGTACATCTGAGCTTGGCTTCTTTGGTCATCTTCACGTGTGGGGGGTTTAGGGGTTGGGAGACTCCTTGATCTCTATTCCTTTCTATTTTCTGCTGATTGCATTTTGAATCGCTATAAATATGGGCCTACGTCTTCGCGTCACTTTCTTGTTTTCCTCACAGCATGCCGTTTGCTTTGCATTAAGACAAAGGAGGAGATAAGAGAAGATAATGCGGCGTTTTAGGGGGAATTTATATCTTAATTTGAATCACACTCGCTAAATGAAATTTATGATTTGGGGGGAAGAGGAAAGAGGTTGTTGGTCTTTCTCTGTTCTGCTTTCCTTTCAAAATGATGTTTATAGAAAGTCTCAGGAAATCGATTGTTGCTATCAGTTAGTATGCTTATTTGACATTTTATTGCTGTATATGCTGAATTTGGTCGGAAGGTTGTTTACGTTTGTGAAGTAGATGCAATGGATTGATCCATGCTCTTAGTTTTGCCAGGAAATTTGAAGGATTGGATAGTGGGCAGTTAGAAATATGGGCTGTGTTTCTAGTATGATGCTAGAAGAATTAGTCCCTGTCTCCTATATGTTTTTGTCCTCTGGTATTGACCTTCTACTGACATGGAAAATGCTAGATAGTGAATGTGGTTGATGATATTTGTTTCTTTGCTCTATGAAGCTGGATGGTAGAACCCTTTTGATTTGTGAATGCTGGCAATCTTTATGCTAATGTTTTTTTTTTTTAAACTAAGCTGTTGAAGATATCATGGGTATGACCCTTATCTTGGGGCGATCTTTTTGAACCAATAATAAACTTTACTTGAGATAGGCAAACCAATAGAAATTCTCCTCTGATGGAAATCATAGGCTAGCTATGATGTTTAGATTTGCCGACTAAGATTTTCTTTGAAGTGCATTTGTTATTGCATTGCACAAGCTACTTGTACTAGTGTACTTGACTTTCTAATGGCAGTTCTTTGTCATCTTAAATGTTTTCAGCTCTAGATCTTACTTTATGCCCAGAGGAGCAGATTTTGGATCAGCCTGATATGGATGATTGTGAAGGGTTTCAAACTCAAGATGAAGCAGTTGCGATGGTTGAAGAATCACCATCCGGTATTTGGATATGTCGTAACTTTTTCTAGTAATTTTAGTCCCCACATCATCCTGTTGCATTACAATTTGTAAAGATTGTGGTTTCAGTGTCATTTAGCTAGTAGTTGGCAGCTAATTGAATGTCCACAAATATACATAGTGTTTAATGTCCTTTGATATATGATCCAATGGGACTTGGGAATATTTTGGTAATATCTCAGCAAAAGTTTTGTTGCATGAAATAGCCAGCTTTTACCAAGGAATCACTTAGTAAGAAACCGTGTCCTGGTGATTTCTCCTTTCTTTTCATGTGGTCTTCTCACTGGGACCAGTAAATTTAGGCACTGAAGATTGGTATTCTTTGTCCACGAAAAAGTATTCCATTTTGTTGGATTGACGTGGTTGTCTCTTGTGTCCAACAAAAAGAAAAAAAAAGAAAAGAGAGAGACATGATTGGCTTTGGGACCAGAAGGGATGAAATTACAATAATTTAATTTTCTTGACCTAGTATGTGAAATTCCTTTTGTCTATGACTATGTAGTGATTGAATCTTGTCTTGCTCAGATAACTTGTATCTTGTACCTGCTAAAATTGATTATTACACTATTGTAGGCGATGAAGCTGACTCTAGCAATGAGTCGAACTGGAGCGTGGATAGTTCAACTGTTCTGAGAGTTAAAACATTGCACATAAGCAGTCCAATTTTGGCTGCAAAAAGTCCTTTCTTTTATAAGGTATGATAAAGTCCATCAGTGCATGGCTTTTAGTTCTCTTTTTCTTTTCCCCCCAATTGCACCTAATTGGCAATTCTCATTTTGCTACCATTTTATATGCAGCTCTTCTCAAATGGGATGAAAGAGTCAGAGCAACGGCATGTGACCCTGCGTATCAATGCTTCTGGTAAATTTTTTTTTTCTGTTAGGTTCTTGGGTCTCTTCTATGTCACCAACTTTTTCATTGTTGTAGATTGTGATTTAATTGACAATTGGGCCTCTTCAATTCATGAGTAGTTTGACAATATATTTACACTTAATTCTTGCTTTTTATGTGACTGAATCAAAGGTGACGCAATTTAGGTCCGAGTTAAATTCGTTTCAGTTACTTGTAGAAACATCAATCTGTTTCATGTGATGTATAGACCTGATGTTGCTGCTTTATACTGTCTCATATCATTTCCTTCTTACTGGTTTTCCTGGAACAGAAGAAGCAGCCTTGATGGAACTCCTGAACTTCATGTACAGCAATACGCTGTCTGCTACCACTGCTCCTGCCTTTTTAGATGTACTGATGGCTGCTGACAAATTCGAGGTAGCTTCCTGCATGAGATATTGCAGTCGAATGTTGCGGAATATGCCTATGACCCCTGACTCTGCGTTGCTTTATTTGGAGCTTCCTTCCAGTGTATTAATGGGAGAGGCTGTTAAGCCTTTAACCGATGCTGCAAAGCAGTATCTTGCTGCTCGCTATAAGGACATAAACAAGTAAGACCTTCTCTACTATTTTTAAGAATCATTTTCATCATATTAGCAATGGTATGAAACATAATGTGCTATTATAGTCAGCATACTATGATCTTGTTGATAAATAATTGTCATTACTGAAATAGGTTCCAGGAAGAAGTGATGGCGCTGCCTCTTGCTGGAATCAAGGCTATCCTATATTGTGATGATCTCCAGGTTGCATCAGAGGATGCTGTCTATGACTTTGTTTTGAAATGGGCTAGGGCACAGTATCCATCACTGGAGGAGAGGCGTCAGGTCTTAGGTGCTCACCTAGCAAAATTCATTCGGTTCCCTTATATGTCATGCCGGAAACTGAAGAAAGTGCTAACCTGCAATGACTTTGACCATGATATTTCATCAAAGCTTGTGCTTGAGGCCCTGTTTTTCAAGGCCGAGGCCCCACACCGGCAGCGAACCTTGGCTGTAGAGGAATCTGCCTCCTCAAGCCGCCGGTTTGTGGAGCGGGCGTACAAGTATCGACCGGTGAAGGTGGTAGAGTTTGAACTACCTCAGCCGCAATGCATTGTATACCTGGATCTGAAGCGGGAGGAGTGTGTAAATCTTTTCCCTTCAGGTCGAGTTTATTCTCAGGCTTTCCATCTCGGTGGACAAGGGTTCTTCCTGTCAGCACACTGCAACATGGACCAGCAGAGCTCGTTCCATTGCTTCGGCCTCTTTCTCGGAATGCAAGAGAAGGGATCAGTCACCTTTGCTGTGGACTATGAATTTGCAGCAAGGTCGAAGCCAACAGAAGAGTATGTCAGCAAATATAAGGGCAAGTACACCTTCACGGGGGGCAAAGCAGTTGGCTACCGGAACCTATTTGGGATACCCTGGACTAACTTTATGGCCGAGGACAGCCATTTCTTCATAAATGACATACTTCACCTGAGGGCCGAGCTTACCATCACACAATGACTGGACTGCCTACTTTCCTCTTGCCTGAGAGTTTGAGCGGCCCTGGCCCTGGCCCTTCTTCTTATGTGGTCTCACCATTTCCTTTTATATATATATATATATAGTTTCATTCATGCTTTCACCGATATCATGTAAGCATCAATCACAGTAAGTGAATAGTCAGAGGGTTCCTTTTTTTTATTTTATTTTATTTCGCTAGAGTCAGAGGGCTCCTTAATTGCTGAATGAAAGATCATCTGGATGGGGTTGCTGGGGCAGCTTGTGGGAGACGTTAAGGTGATATGTGGTAGTGCGCAAAGAGCATGTAGCGCCCGTGACAGTGAGCTCAACATCTTCAGTGGTGAAAAGCTTTCTTCTAATCTCTCTTTTTCCCTACCTTCCACGGAATCTGTTCATTGTCCAAGTACGTGTGATTTTTGCATCTCGATTCTGTGAGATCTTGCCGCGTCTCCCGAGTGAGGGTGTGGCTGTGCCCTCCGAATTTATGGCGTGCGCATGATTTCTTGAAGCCGAACGTTTTCCCTAGTGCCTGGAATTTGGAGTTCCGTCAAGTTTGAAGGCGGTGGGTGGGATCCGAGCACAATTTCCCTCATGGCCAGTTTTTCTCCGTTCCAAGAGATTCACTCACGCCCGGAGGTGTTGACTGAGAGGGGTGTAGAATAACCAGACCAGATGAGCTTAACTGTACTTAAAGGGATGTTTCTATTCTGTAGACGTGTTTGATAGATCGGGATGGGATGGGATGGAATTGGAATCGCAATCAGTTTGGTTTGGTAAACAGTCGCAGGAATCATCCATCGTTCACAAATTGATTCCGTCGTGTGGGGGAGGGGAATGACATTCCAGACATTCCCGTTCGCCTTCTTCATTCATTGCCATTTTCCTTATTTTATTTTATTATTATTTCTTTTTACATTTCAATTATTTACAATTAAAATTTTCCATTCTTAGCACTTTTTAATATTAAATAGTGAAAATAAACAAACAAGTGTATTTTATTTAAAAAAAAGGGTTGAGAATCAAATTTGTGT
>CXYZ01003352.1:2250120-2279697 GCA_900006705.1 Sonneratia caseolaris | reverse complement strand
TAGGGTTTTAAAATTTATTCTTCACTTTTTTGTTTGATAATTCGATCTTTCCTAAATTGTTTGTCAAATAATTTTTACTGAAAATTGATGTTAGGTGAATTCAATACCAAATTAAGAGAAAAAAAGGGTTTTTGCAGTATTGAAAATATATGTTGATTAATGATATATTGAAATATTTATAGTAAACATCGATTGCTTATCATACGCTCTCAGGGCATATAATAGAAAATTCCCACATATATAAAAACTATACATCTATTTTTCTTTTAAAATTAATATAAAATTTAAAATTAACCGATCCGTCAAAATATTTAAATGTTCATTTTGATGTCCTAAATTATTTAATGAACACTCTTTCAAAAAATTAAAAAATAATCATTTCATTACTCCAATCAAGTTTTGCTTAAAGTTCAGTCCATTTATCAACACAAAATAGTAATAACTCTCATTAGTACTCCTCCATCGTACTTTATTATCCTCTGTATCCTTGGGATCTACATTTTAAAAGTAAAGTAACAGATGTAAAAGCCACAAGGCTATCATTCAGAATTCATCCATACGAGTAATAATCATGTGGAGGCAGATTGACCAGGAAGGGAAAGGGATCAGAACCTCATCTTTCATCCTTTGGACTGCATAGTACAACTGCAAAGATTAATTGAATGATCGGAACAGTTCCCCCTCCAATGCGGAAGCATAACATCGAGACCCAGCTTCTAAGAACATGAGAGGAACTCAACTTTGTCATTGCCGCCAATTTAGGAAAAAGCAAAAGGTGTAGATAGATGAAAGAGACAAAACTCAATGTCAGCTGAGTTCCACTAACGACTTCACATGAACCGCATCAGTAGAATGTACGTAGTAGTAGGGTGAGCAAGGCTTATTATTCCCATCTAATCCTGCCCACTGATGTGTTCTTCCCCAGAACCGAGAAATCCTAATCTCACCCGGGTCATCTTCTTCGACTATGGCTGCCCGCTTCCATTTCAATGGCAAAATTTATATCTTGAACTCCAATACCATCATTTCAATTAAATGCTGATGCTGCTGAAGAGAGCTGGAGTTCAGCCATACGCACCCAACTCTGATGTCCTCACATCTATAACCGATAAATCCCAACCCCATTAACCGAGTACACGAGTTACACTCCTATGTCTCCACATCGACATAACAACAGAACAATCAATAAATTAACACTTGACACATAACATACGAGGGCCATGATTATAGCTCAGTTTATAGTCAAAATTTGACAGGGCACCAATAAGCAAAAGAAAAATAAAACCCGTGGTCAGTATGAACTCTCTCATACGTGGAAATCTTAGATGGTCTTTCCTCAGCCAAAAAATTCTCTAATTACATAAATTTATGACACATCACTCACGCATACAATGAACAAATTGAAGTTTCTTCCCACTATCAAATTCAAATCAGAAGTCTCATATAGGTACAGAGGAAACTTCACTCCATACATTTAACATTAAAAGAAATGGGCAAAAAGAAACTCAGACTTCCATCAGTGCACAATGCAGATAGATAATCCAACTAATGGTTGACATTAGACGCACAAGGTGCCATCGTACACTTACTTTCAGCGCCGTTGAGTGTATCACAGTAATGCAAGACAAATTATTTGAACCTTTGAGAGATCAAAGGCAAATTCTGAAGTGGCCCATTATAAGATACCGTCCTTGAAGATAAATGGACTTGTCCAATTTATCCAGATCAATTAATTTTTGCTAACTACAGTAGGGCAAGCAAAAATTGAACTTTGAGACACCATACTTCCTCAGAGGAGAACCTAACCTTACATTGACTCCCCTCACTTCCATCATCTGCGCCTTCCCTGCCCCGAGCTCTTCTTGGCTGCTTCCTTGACCTTCTCAATGTAGCCTTCGATGGGTGGAGTTAGCGTCGCCATGAACCGATTTGCAGGAAAAGGAGTCAAGTCTGGGACCAAAGCTGCCGCCTTCAAATGCTCAGGCAACGCTTCGATAGCCTCCTTCTTCAATCGAAGCAATGTACTCTCCGCTGCCTGCCTCGCTCTATGCCTCCTCATCAGAACCCTGCTATACTCCTTTGCAAGCCTCCTCCCATCCTCAACTGTGAGCTCGTACTTCGGAATCTTATCCGCATCAACCAAGCCTAGCGTGATCAGATCCAATCCAGGAGTCCCCATGATCCCAGGCTTATCCGAAATACCTAATTTCTCTTTCCCTTTCTTCAACATGTCGAGCTCGCGCTGTCGATCCTTGCTGATGAGCCCCATTTTCTCGCGCTCCGCCTCCCGAGCCTTCTCCTTGGGTGTCAAGTGCCTGAGCGGCGTCGGCGCATTAAGGCAAGCATCGACAAGCGCTTCTGCCTCGGACGGGCCTCTCTTGGAGCCGCCCTTGTCGGCGGAGTCGGCGCCGCTTTTCTTCGTGCTGATCTTGGATCGCTTCAGTGGCTGAGCTCCCTTCAGCTTTGCTTTCCCCTTCGCCGTTCTGCTCACGGAGCATCGCTGGAGGAGCTGGCAGGCTAAGGAATCGATCGATGAAGACGCGAGAGGCCTGAGCTTCGCTGCTCGCATCATTTTTGCTGGATATCAGTGAAGGGTTTCAGTAGAGATCCGAGAGGCTGTAGGGTTTTTGCGGTACAATATGTTCTAAATTCTTGCGCGCGTTTGGGGAGCTGACGGCACTTTCTAAAAGCCCGTAGGGCCCATTGGGCTTTTAAGTTCTGGCCTTCTCCTGTTGGGCTTCAAGCCCCCGAGCCCAATTCAGAGCACTGCTTGAGCTGAGCTGAGCTTACCCTCACTCGTGCTTGGTCACCGCCAACTCCCCGTTCGATCGCGAGAGATGTGCTAAGGATTCTCAGGTTCGTCAGACGCTTCCTATAAGCCACAAATGGCTTGGTTTTGACATCGAGTAACAAACCTCGATGTTCGACAATGATTAACAAATCCATCTTGCATCAGCTCCAAGAAAAAAGCAAGTAAAAAGATCCAATTCAACAATACAACTTGCACCAAATATTGACTTTATTGGGGGCAAATGAGTAAATGTACCTTAATAATCCCGGTTTTAGCTGTCGTAATTACTATTAATTGCAAAACAATCTCACGGTTCTTTCCAATGGCGTTATTGCAAGATAGAACTGGAAGCCCCTCCCTCGATTATGCTAGTTGGATGTAAATGCTTGATAGGAACAAACCATTCTTCTTAGTCTGGTGGTTTAATCTCCGACCCTGTTGATTGTCCTGAATCATTCTTTGCTATCAAAGTACCCAGGTCAAGCCACCGAAGCACACCGGCTTCTACGGCCAGTTTCAGTTTTTCAGCTTTGTCCACTGCAAATGCCGCAGAGGAAAAATGGATACGCCTAAATACTTCATATGGCACTTGAAGGAGAAAGCAGAGAAGATCAGAACAGGCCGAATCGCATAAACATTGCATGCTACTGTGATACGGGGGAAGAACAGAAGATACACGAGTAGCAGGAAAATTCATGGAGAATCAATCTATGCTCGATTACGGTAAACGAACACCTCTTGCACAGAAGATTTTCGGCATAGACATAATATATAACATCAACTCGTTTGCAAGATCTCTTGCATACGGCGGTTCTACTCGGTTCCAGCAATCTTCTTCTTTATTGCCTCGATATCGGTAGCCAGTTCCTTCCTGCTCGACTGAGGAGAAGAAGTGTTGAGTTAGCAAAGACAGATGTGAAAGCAGGTGGGATCGCAAAGATTTGCTGAATGATCGCCCGCAAAATTTAGAAACAAACTCGTAAAGATCCAAGAGGGCTGAGCGACAAAGTTTGAAATGTCGGATATAATCATCTACATGTTGAAGTTTCCGACTCTGCTTGTTACCTTGAAAAGGAGGTATCTGTAGACGAACCATCCAGTGTATCCTAGCCCGACCAACTCCATAATCTTCGGAAGCTGGTAATAGTGAGGGACGTCCATCAGATTGATTTGTGTTACAAAGTCAGATTATCATTCGAAAATTTACCAGTAAGGAAGTATAACTCATATAACTGTATTAAAGTTAGCTAGGAATAAAGTTCTCCGGTGAATCTGAGCAGCATATTGACAGCAGGGCTTACCAATGGGACCGAGTTGATGGCTCCAACAACGACAGAAGATAGCCAGACAGCAACAATAGCACCACCTCCATAGAGAATAACTGTCGACTTGTTCTCAACAGCATCCCACTAAGCAGCGACCAAGATGAAGGTGAAATGTCACTCATTCAATTTCCCGATCAAAACAGAAGGAGGTCTATCTTAATAAGGAGAGTGCATCATCTCAGAAACCACAGATGCCGAGGTTACCTTTTCCTTGAGGTCGGTGAATAGCTCACTGGTGTCAATTGAAGACTCGTCCGATGAGGAGGCTTTGATCCGAGGGGAAGCATAGCGAGGAGATGCTTTAGAGGAGAAAATATAGAGTGATTCAGCAATCATTACTAATAATAATACTAATAATAATAGGCACCCTAACTTGAAGAATAGCATTCTCGAAAATCAGATGCTGCCATCAAGCTATTGATAATAATCAATACGGCTCCTACAATTTCGGCAAAACTCCTCTATGACACGGAACCGATAAAACAATATCATGTACGATCAATGCAGGCGGCATAATTGCGGAAGGCAAAACAGTAGCAACCCGTACGGCCGAAATTCAGACCTCCACCTGATTTGATTATCCAGAAATTTTGACACTTAAATGTAACGTTTCACAGTGATCAGCTTAGATTTTTCTTCCGAGAGTCTCCAAACAGTAGTCACGCGAGCAATGCGAGTACAAGTGTTAGAATGTACCGATGGAGAGCTTGCCGCAAGGGGAGGATGGGCGGGGAGGGAGGTAAGGCACGGCGGGGAGGCGGGCGGCTCTGACGACAGCGGCACGCGGCGGCAACAATGCGGCGGTGGCCGCCATGGAAGTGGATGCTGCTGCCATCGGGGAGTAGCTGGAGCTCCGAGAGGATGTGTGGTCAAATCTCTTCTGATTCCCTGTAGGCGTCCCTCAGCTTTTCAAACGTTTTGTTATCCAGAGGATTTTTTTTGTGACGAGGCGGTGTGAGGACGGAGATTTTCTGAGCGACACGTGGATAAACAAAGAAATATGATTGGTCATATGCCTATCTAGATTACCACGTCATTCCCCGCCCCGATTATCATACGATAGTGCACGATCAAGTAAAAAAAATATTAAATAAATAGTTAAAATATCCATTGCATTCTCTCTTTTTTTTCATATAAAATATAATTTAAGGGAATGAAATTAGATATATTATAGATAAAAAATTGGTAATTAGACACTTTAGGACATTGATATAATCAAATGTTGAATATCTATAACCTAGGAGACATAAAAATAAATAAATACACTGCTTGGACCGACCTTTTTTTCTTCTTTTTAACGGGGAGTTATATCTACCAACATCAATTAATTGAAAATTTATAATACAATTAATGGAAGCCATGTAAACAATCAAATAGCTTACAACAAAGTAAATGTTAGGGATGTTTGGTATATTCTATGTAGTCCGATCAAGTTGATGAAGGAGTTCAATATTTTTTTTAAATAAAATTTTATATTTAANTCAGAATAATTGTTGGTTTATGCCGTAAAAAAAAATATTGTGTGTACTGGATCGACTTCGACACAGAGGGCAGTTTGCCCTTTTTTTTCCTCCGAGAAAGTTATATAAAAGCATTTAATAACTAACAAATATTTCATGTAATTCAATAAAATTAAGTTTTTTATTATAAAAAAAAGTTCATAAGCTTAAAAAAATATAATAAAGATTTAAATAAACGAATGTAAAAAATCATAAAGTAAAGAATCAAATTTTTATGAAATTCTGCCATAGTGATAAGTCTTCATTGGCTTCAATTAAGGGATTATTATGTCCTAGTTAAGGCTGTACTCTAACTCATAGCGCGGATAGACCCACGTGTGAGCATATTGTGATAGAATCTCTCTACTAGCACTGATAAATATTATGTCCACTTGGTGTCCAAAATTCGTTGACGCAAAATGGAGGATAAAAATTTGCGCCAACCACTTTATTGTCCAAAGTGGACACTGATTAGATGCTAATCAATGATTGTGTCCAATTCTTTACTTCGAGTCCAATTTTTTGATCCACCTACATTTCTTGTAATGATATATATGCCTCTTGATTTTTCTTGTGGTCCTGAAAGCTTATTTCGACGACCCGTTAGTGCAAGATGTCTTGTTTACATTTCAACACAAGTGCTAGGCTACTGTGAAAGTTTCTTATTGCCACGATGAAGGCAAAGATCAGGAGAATGGAAGCTTGTATCGTCGCGGAGACGATGACTTCGACGACTTCCTGGTTCAACGTGGGGGCGGCGTGGGGTGGACCGACCCCTTGTTAGGGGCAAAAGGAAAAGAAGGGTTTCCATGATATGATGAAAGTTGGCCAATCAAGAAGAAGGCGGCTATTCTAAAGGAAGAAGAGGGAAGGGACAGTTGTTGGACGTGAAAGAACTTTGCGTCGTCGTCTTGCCTTTTGCTTCGCTGTGGACTTGTCATCGCTCCACCACATTTGGCGGCCTCGTTGGAGCTGTCTGTCACACCCAACCAACCGAACCCATTCCCTCTCTCTCTCTCTCTCTAACCAATTCTCGATTCGATTAGAGATTTCAACACTACGTTTTTGTTCTATCATATTGTTGTCCCAGTAAAAAGAAGATCTCAACTCTTTCATGCCATAAACTTCATCTCTAAAAAAAATATATTAAATGGCACTTAAAATTCCATGAGTTTGTCTACTATTATTATTATAAACTAGAAATAAAAGTTTTAAAATATTATATTCATTTATATATATTTAATTGTATGATATACTTGAGTCATATCCGTTATGGCATGACGACTGTGCTAATGTTGTAGTTGTCGGCCGACATGCCAAAAATATAATGATGCGGTGTAATGGCATAACACCAAGTTGTTGATATATCACGTACCACATCATCATTATTAAATGATAGCTTATACATATCATCTAAGTTTTAACGGTAGTTAGGAATTTGGATTTAATGATGTAACGTACTTCAATATATAGTGCTAAATATGACATTTAAAAAATTTTATTATTAATGTGTAATTCTCCTTTTAAAAAAAAACTAATGTAACTTATGGTTAAGCCTAATTTAAGAAAAAGTCCCCAAAAAAGGGGAACGTTTTTCCTCTTTTTCTTTTCCCCTCTTTTTGGTGCCAGCCTGTGTCCCTGCCAATGGCTTTTCCGCACTTTCAATACGCTAAAGAATCAACACCCTCTCTCCCGAGTCTCCACAAATAACCCTTTCCTTCCTCTACCCCCCAAACAACTGCAAAACAGAAACCAATCTTGATTTCCCGTTCGATTTTTCCTTCCCCGCGACGACGGAGATTTCAACAATTCCAAGAATTCACCCTCTTCAGGCTTGACCTATGAGATGGGACGCGGATCGAGTTGAAGACATGAAGAATTCTCCCCCTCCGGGTGACGTCGATTGCAGGATATTCATGTGAATAACCATCTCCAGGCATCAACAACTACCGTGACAATCATAGTCGATTTGTTTGAGCTGGGGAGAGTTATTCGACATGAAAAATGCGAAGAGGACTCGGATTTATCATCTGGGTCGTTCTTGTCGCACTTCAATCCAATGTGATTCTGGTCTCAGGAATCGACTCCAACGAGAGCATCCCTGCAGAGTCCTTGAACAATGCCATTCTTGAGTATGCGAATAAGTCCCTGAAACAGTCTCGGACAGGAATCATATACAACGTTTCTCTCCCTCAGACTTTAAGGTTCCATGGTGTCGAAGTCTCAGTTGTGAGGTTCAGAAGCGCGACCTTCTGGGTCAGAGGGGTGAATTTCAGCTACTTTCAAATCCCACCGAAGATCATCGCAATGCCTTACGTCAAGAGGCTCGTTATAGTATTTGAGAACTTGCAGAATATGTCCTCTCAATACTACCAAGTCCCGGGGTATCAGCTCATCACTCCTGTTGTCGGATTTGCAGTTTATGATGCGTCGAACTCTAGTCTCGTAGGAAGCCAGAAGAAGCTCAACTTAAGCATAATGGGCAGCCCCATCTCCATTCGATTTCCCTCAGTTCCAGAAATATACACGAATGGAATGATCAGATGTGTCATGCTCGATACAAACAAGTCATTTGAGTTTAACAACATGACTTCCCCAAGCGTGTGTTCGGCTCAAAATCAAGGGCATTTTTCTCTAGCCATTCCTCTTCAGCTGAGCAATTCCAAGGAGGAAGGCAATGAACTATGGAAATGGTGGGTGTTTGGGTTTGTCGGTGGGTTTGTCGTGTTGGTCCTTTCGGGCTTGCTATTGCTGTCCGTCCACAAGCTAATGGTGAGGAGGAAGATCATGAAGATGGAGAAGCGATCCGATCAAGATGTACCGCTAGATACATTCTATGTAGGAAGAAGTAAAATGCCCTCTGCGTCCATGATCAGAACCCAACCTTTGGCTGTTGAGAATGGATATGTTCCTTGAATTTTTTCGTACCGCCTTAACAATATATCTAAGCCATTTTGGTATTGCTTTCTTTGACCCTGTAAGGATCGAGCGAGCAATTAATATTAGTATGAGTATTTTTCTACAGCTAGTCTGTACCTAGCAATGAAAAAGGATTCTTCAATGAACAAGAATGAACATTTAGCTCTCATCACTGGCCACAGATTGCGGAGCTCGAAATGCCAGGCTTGTTTGAAAAGCTTGCCTTTGTTGCGATTTTTCTTTCATTCGGTTGACTAATGAAGATTCGAGGAGTGGAAAATTTGAAGGCCTTCCAACTGTGACATGATTCTTCTGTAACCGACATGATTCGGGTACGTTGTCTTCTTCACACATGTGTCTTGGGAATCTTGAATCGTGTCTTCTCATGCCGTAGGCATGCATACGCCTCCTGAAGTTGGGACTTCCTTTGTTGGTGACTCGGTATTTTGTACCCATATTTAAATGTTCCATTGCCCTGGAGTATAATGGTTCATTGAGAGAGCGATATCCACCATCATGAATTTTCTTAATTCAAAACGCTTAAATACGAGGCATTAGTTAAGCGGAAGTGTCTAAGGATGAGATCTCGAATCACGAAACCATTTGGCATTGGTTCTTTGGATTGGATCATTTGAAAAATGTAGCAAGAAGGAATAGGAATGGAGGAGAATAGCATGGTATGTGGGTCTACAATGGGCCCCTTGGAGCATAATGTGAGCCTCTCAGCCCAACAGTGATCTTGTTGGGCTTCTTCTTTTTTTTTTTTTACCTTCGACATTAGTGCAGACTGTCAATTTCCTCTATTGCAGAGCTACCTAATCCCTTGTCGGGTCCGTCATATTGTTTAGTTAGACCTGGCCCGGCACCCAAAAACCATGCTTGAGCAGGCAATTTTTTACCCGTGCTGGCACAATTTTGGAGCGAGGTAGACTCAGTAAAAAATGGCACTGCTAAAAAAAAATTGTATTTGGACCTATATTTATTTCAATAATTTCTTTAAATTAAGATAAAAATCTTATTAACCAATCAATTATAATACTTGAAATGTTGGTTATATTGGCACAGCTCGAAAAAATCATATTAGCCTTAATTGCCAGTCCGAGAAAGAGGTATGGATCATGATTGGCGACATAGTTGCTCATATTCCAGGTGGCAAGGATCAGCTGCTTTCGTGCTCTTGCAGATTGTATGCGTGGAAGTTGGGCCTAGTCGGGTGATATAAATACAATTTATTGAAAAAAAAATAGATTAGATTACAGGTCCATTAAAAATAAAAATAAATAAAATATAAATTCTTTTCTATCAGTACCATTTATATTGATTCATGGGACCACGGTGTGATACCAACCAATGACGAATTATTCGACTGGGCAGGAGCAGCCACGTCAAACAGCTGCCGTCCACTATACCAACCATGGATTTGATGGATTGGGGTTGGATTGGACCGGAGAGGGGGTCATCTATCGAATCGTACGCAAAAAGCAGGCACATGCTCAATCCTCCGTGCACCGGGTTCACATAGGCCCGAGTCCCACTTCCGGCCCGTGCTAAAAGGTGCTCCAAGGGTACATGCACCCCGGCGCAGGTTAAGTTTTACCAATGGTAGAAGGTGGCCGGTCTATGCGCTCGAGTCCTCGAGAGAATCCAATCCGCTAATTCATTTTTTTTAAAAAATATATATATAATAGTAAAAGTTTAAGGGATTGATTTTCTCTCAATCTTTTTTTTATATAAATAAAAGAATTTAAATGTAATTATTTTTTCATTCAAGTGCCAACAAAGGAAGGTAGCTCCTCTTTCTCCATTTCTCGGTTCATTTCATTTTCGTCAAGCCCACCTCATCTCTATTCACCCTTCTCTCTCTGGAACTTTCTGCTCGGAGCTGCATCGATGGCGTCGAAGCGGATCCTGAAGGAGCTCAAGGATCTCCAGAAGGACCCTCCCACCTCTTGCAGCGCTGGTACCCTCTCTCTCTCCCTCTCTGTTTCTTCTTTCCTCTGAATCCTTCGTGAACGTTGGCTTGATCTGGAGAAGATCTTGTTTCTTTGAGGTGGGTGGCGATGTTCTCGTTTCTTGATTGTGCGGTATGCTCTGTGCCTTTTTGCCAGTCGGTTTTGTTCAGTTTCTTTATTTTCGGTCAAATTGTTGTTTCATCTTTAATGTCGAAGGGGGCTGGCGGATGTGCAAGATTCTGTTAGTAGTGACTTATAGCTCTATTTTTCTTGCTGACTCGCTCTGATTTACTGCTGTTGGAGATCCATCGAGTAGATTGGGATGGGACTGACGTTCTTTTTGGATAGTTCTTTGTTATATGCCGTTGAAGTTTGATGATGGGAATGCAGAGAATAGTATAGCTAATTATATATATACGTATATATTATATATGAGTTGTTACATCTTGCAATATTTTGATGGCGAGGCATACCAGTTCCTGGTCTCCTGGCAGTTGAGTTTGTACCCGGGAAATGACAGTGGTTATTTGAAAGGTTCCATACTCATCTCCAGAGTGTTAGTTTGCACTTGGTTTTGGTGCTTATATATAGCGTTGTTTAGATGGGTATCGCTGTAGTTTATGTGATCCAGGAACAGTTAAATCTGGCAATAGAGATATAGTAATATCTGAAGGCTAAAGCAGCATACTTTTGGTGAATAAAATGTTTCAGCATGAAGATGTTATTGATTACAGGGAATAATATTTTGCATATCCTAAAGGCACTTAAATAATAGAGCTTTAGTTTTTCTTCCCTACCATTTGGTATCAAAAAGGGTCTTACAAGCGCCCGCTAGATTGCTCTCTGTAGTGAATACGTTCCCAGCTTATTTTATTTTTCTGGTTACCTGAGGGTTGAGATCTGCAGCTACTCTAACTTTCATGTTGAGGAGATGGCAAAATCCTGATCTAAAAGAGATATGAAGTCAATCATCAAAATAAATAAATAAATAAGAGATATGAAGTCTTTGAATATTTAACTCTTATCTATTTTCTTGTGAGGTTGAATCTTCCTTATGGCATGTTGATTATAGGGTAATGTTGATGTAGATGATGCTGCTTTGATTTGTCAGATGGTGAGAAAATGGGATGGAACTGAATTGCCATACGAAGTTATCCAATTTCATCTAGCAGTTTCATTTCGTACAACTTCACTCTTTTTGTCCTGAACATGGCATTTGAGTCCATTGCTTATTCATTCTTATTATCCAGCTGGAAATGAGCCTATCTTACTCAAGATGTATGTAAAAGAAAACCTGAAATACTCTATGAATTTTTTACAGGCCCTGTGGCAGAAGACATGTTTCATTGGCAAGCAACAATAATGGGTCCCCCAGACAGTCCTTACGCAGGAGGAGTATTTCTAGTTTCCATTCACTTTCCACCAGATTACCCATTTAAGCCTCCCAAGGTAGAATGCTGGCTCTCGTATAATTTTTTTATGGCCCTAGGGACAGCAATGCACGCTGGAAGTTTGTGGGTTAATGGAAATGAGGAGCTAACTTGCATAATTTTTCAGGTTGCTTTTAGGACCAAGGTGTTCCACCCAAATGTCAACAGCAATGGCAGCATTTGCCTTGACATTTTGAAGGAGCAGTGGAGCCCCGCTTTAACAATTTCCAAGGTTCTGCTCTCTTAAGATAACTGTTAAAGCTGTTGATGGCACTCGAGATAACTCTTAAGCTGTTGAAGGGCTACTTATGTTAACAACAGTCTCCTCTATTATTGACCGAAATCTCATGCACACTTTATAAATAATTGTGATGGTTTTCCATTTTTCATCATTTCCAGATGAGGAACAGAAAAGCTAAGATTAGTGGTTGAATGCCATGGGATAGTTTCTATATGTCTTTCCCTCATCTTAAGGTAGATAACTGAAGATTTATTGATGACTCTAAACAAGATTTGCATCCAGAGAGGACAAGAAGAGAAATTTCTGCATGTTATGGCTAACTCATTTGTCATTCTTTTAGACTACTATTTGATTGTATTCTTGCGGCTGCGTCTACTCTCAATCCAAGCTGCTTCGTGGTGACAATAAAAATAGGACGCCCTGTTCTTAGCTTATACAATTATAGTCTATTTCCTTTTTCTAGTAATTGAATGTCATAAATTCAATGTGAAGCCAAAGGTTTCTTGGTTTGATTCTTTCAGATCCTGCTCTCAATATGTTCACTGTTGACGGATCCAAACCCGGACGATCCCCTCGTGCCAGAAATAGCTCACATGTACAAGACTGACAGAGCCAAGTACGAGGCAACTGCTCGGAGCTGGACCCAGAAGTATGCAATGGGCTGATTAAATCCACGGGTTCTGGTAGTAAGCTATCCACTATTGCTTCTTTTGTATAAAATGAAAGTGTCGTATCTCCTATAATCAGGATTTGAGATTACAGATATTTAAGTCGAAGAGCCTATTCCTTAACCTGGAGCTATCTTTAACATTTCCCGTCCCGGTGAACCTCAGAAGATCTGTAATGTCATCAAAGTTTTTAGCTTCTTCCTACCAAAATTAAGCTCTAGTTGTGGTCTGAGCTTGGGAAAATAGCTCACGCTTGTAGTTGTACTCGAATTATAACAGCACTTGTTTGAGTACGGAAAATATCCGCAAGATTGGGTCTATCAGCTATTGGAAGCGAGGATAAGTATGTGTGATTATACAGTTTTTATTAGGTGATTTTTTTTTTTCCCTCATGATATTAGCGTAGGAAGGAACCGTGTGAGGTTTTTCTCCGAATTCAGTATGATGGAGGAGAGCTAAACGAACGCTTATGGGTGGCAAGGAATGAATGATATCCACGAGCAAGTGACCAAGAATAAGAGTCAAATGGGAACTAGAACCGGACGAGAATGAGAGTAGTCAATGCGGTTGTTTATTTCTGACCAGTGTGTCGGAAGCATAAATAATGTCCACTCCGAAGTCTCGGTTTATGCGGAAACCGGCAAAGAACGCAAGTGAGAATTCTGTGATTAAGTAATTTAACCATTCTATGAGTACTTAACGTAAGCGAGATGAATGTGCAGTTCAATTGGATCGTGTTCGCAGTTGTCAGTCATCGCCGAACACTTTGAGCTGCTGAAAATATGTATAGCGCCAGAGAAATCACATGGGAAATTTAAGTTACTAACCTCTTCTTCGGGTGGTTCATTAATTCTCGAGATATCCTTGGTTTTCATTGGAACAGCCTGCTGCTGCGGGCGTAGCACTTTTAGATTCGGATCAATCTCCGGAGGGACGCATCGGTATCGCAATCGGGGCTTGCAAGTTGTCTCTGTCTCATCTTTCATGATGCAGCGACAGGTCACGCTCGGTCTTTTTCTCGTGACGAGCTCGACAAGAATCACGTTATGGTCCTTCTCCGCTGGACAGAACATTTATGAAGGTACGTTTAGAGGGCAAGGGAAGAGTAAATCGTCTGCTTATTATGAGCAGCGTCAATTTTTCGTGACCTCTCTGGGGACACCAAACCATTTTGGCTAACAGTTGTATGATCCCACACACTGTCGAAACCAGTCAACCACGGCAAGTTGTTTCTATCACATATTTAGAGAATATAATCCTTCGTTATCTATTACTCTCGTAGACACGTGTGGGCTGTATTAATTTTTGAAAACTCGTCATGTGGAATTACTTCCCATAATCATTTACTCTATAATATTAATTTATTAGATGACGATATAGTTTTTTTTTTCAATAGGATAATAATTGTATAATTTATTATTTATTATAATTTATAATCTTATAGAAACAAACTTATCAGAATTTAACAATTAATAATCGGCCACAGTGGTTTCAAACATGGAGGGATGATTTCTAAATGAAAAAAAAAAATCTCATTTTGAGCGCATAAAAATAAAAGTGTCATATTCTAAGCTCAAATAAATTCTTTAATTATAATATCGGTACAAAATTTATGAATATATTCAATAGTCCATTAGCTTTTAACTAATGGAAATTTGAGACAATTTGTTTAAAATTCTTTGCCGACTAAACCACTTTTATATTATATTACCGCAATTCAGAGTGGTTGCCAACTATGACATTGTTAAAAAAAGTTTTTTTTTGGTACCATTCATACCGATTTCCTTGGTGCCTAAGTATTGACTCTCCATTTTGCAACGCCCCTCATTTAAGTCTCCTGGCTGTTTACAACTATCCCTGTCAACCTATAACTGTGGTACAATGCTTGGGGGATACTTATAGTACTATGTCGATTTTGACATAATAATTAAGAGATTGTAAATTCGGTTTTCATCGTAAAATTTTTTATAATCTTTTATTTTTCCTTTCCTATCTCTGTGAAAGTTGTGTCTTTTATTTAACTGAAATATATATATATATTCAACTTCCACACACAAAAAAAAAAACCCAATGGGCAAAATAAAATCAGTCATTTTCCATATATCATACATACGTGTATGAAATATTAAGATCTTGACCTACTTTTCTTACCTTACTCTAATGTCAACCTTTTGTCCTCCAAAAAAATCCCACATGGTACATTCTTTGCAAGGATACCATGAGAAGGAAATTAGAGTACTTTTTTTTTTTTATCATGTCACATGAAGGAATAAGGGAGATGTTGGAGTGTAAAGTGGGCATCGATATTGATATAATAATAAGTAGATTGTATTTTTTATTATTATCGTAAGATTTATCGTATTTCTTCATTGCACACTTCTCCTATCCTACTCTATTTTAATTCCACGTGTTTCCTATATAATGGAAAGAAAAAAAAAAAAGGTGGGGTCGGGTCGATGGATGGAAGGGAAATGGCATGATGAATAAGAAAACCAGAGCCCCTCAATTGTCGATCGGAGTTAGATTGAGGGATATTTTTTTCTCATTAAAATAAGAGCCCCAAAGTGACCTGTTGGAGCAGGAACCACTAAAACATGGAGACCAGCCAAGAGATCCTCTTGCTGATGGTAATACCATGAGTAGGTCACCAAACAGATGGACTTGTTCCTTTTCTCTGTTTTTTTTTTTCCTTTCTATTTTTTTCTATTTATGACCCAAAAAAAAAACACAGAGGGAGAGAGAGAGAGAGAGAGTGCGTATATTTCTTTATTCGCGTGGCCATTATGCAGTTGCCCCTACTGGTAATAATACTGTCCACCGAGGCGATCAATAATACCATGAACGTGTGCCTGTTCACTCCTACGAGACCCAACAATAATGTGAAGGCCATGCGGCCACATGCAATGCACCTACGCAAATTTTCATCCTCCACCGTGCGTCGAAATCTCGGGCCTAAGTTTGCGTCCACAACTTTTGGACGCGAAAGTGAACACAGTAGTTTGTCCAGATTGTATCCAAATATTTCAACACAAACGGAACGTAAACTAAAAAAAACAAAAAAAAAAAAGGATCTAGGGGTGCAAGAAGAGATGGCCTTGTTTAGACCAGTTAAAATATCGGCTCATATTCATTGGAACTACAAAAATAATATTTTATAATAAACCATTATGAGAAATATTACAAACTTTATTAATTGTATATAAATAAATATTTTTTAATATTTTTTAAATTAATATAATATTAAATTAATAAATCAATTATACCATATAAAATTTTAAAATATAAAATTATGTTTAAAGATAATTATTTTATTCGGCTCCCATTGTCACATGATTTTTGGGCCGACCAAATTGAGCGTTCTAGTTTTTGCTGAAAAAGACTAAACAATTTGTCCACATATACATACATACATATCTATATATATATATATATAGAGAGAGAGAGGGGTTACCTAGGTTTGGATTATAGTTTTAAAAACTGGACCGAGTTTGTTGGTTCAACTAGTTCAATCGGGAACCAGTCACTTACTTAGTTCGGTTCCTACAAAAATCCAATTGCACATTCAAAGAGAAAAACTTTGATTGAACCGATCGGTTCCCGGTCCAACCAGTAAACCTAATTGAACATGTGAGAAGATCGGCCAATTGAAAATTAAAACAAAAACAAAAAATATTATAATATATCTATTTTATTTTATTAGACTTATATTTATATTTTATATTAAAATTTTGTTTAATGTAATGATTATATTAATAATTGTTATTATAAATCATATTTAAATTATGATATTATGTAAATTTATTAGTAATATTATTTATTAAATATGCGATTTAATCCATTAAATTTCAATCTGACCTATAAATTTATGAATCTATACGTACACCAATTCCAGATCCGGTCCAATTTTAAAAATTATGATTTGGATTGAGGGATTGGAGCGGAGGGAAACCAAGGCTTAATTAAGGTGGGAAGGTAACTGTCGTGGAGGATAGTATTATAAAAAGAAGAAGAAGGAATGATTAGAAATGTAATATGCTAAAATATTATTAAAAATATTTTTTAATAATTAAATTTAAAGGTGAAATTGAAAAACAATTATCCATATATTTCTTTAAAATATAATTAAAAAATAGAAATGTGAAAGATTATAAAGGGTAATTCACCCTTCCATATTCCTCCTTAAAGAAATGAAATATTCATGATTCAATAATTTCTCCAAAATTTTCCGTTACTTATTCCTCCAAATCTCCCGATCTAAACGTGCACTTAAGCAAGATGCCTTCTTCTACTTTATATATTCTAATTTATTTAATTCTCCTTACCTCGTTCATTCTTACCATATTCCCCTCTGCGTTTGTCAAGTAATATAATGTATTTGTTATGCAATTTATCCGATATTCAATTAAAAATCCTGTGGGGGTACAAAAGTCAACAAATGTCGGATGACGTGGCAATGGGCAATTGGTGTCACCGATTAGCAATTAGGAGAGACAGAGCAGCTGTTGTCCCCTTCCACGGTAACGTCACCGATCACGTAGCGTCAGAGCCTACTTCCCCTTCTACGGGCGTGGCGTTTCACCTCATGCCTCGGGGGTCCATGGTCAGATCTGACGGACCAAACGATTTTACGGGCCAAGTGATACACGTGGCAGCGATCCACGGGGTTATCATGAGATGCGGCGAGTCGTCGGTTCCCAGTCAAATTCCTGGGAAACGAAACGGAGAGAGTATACATTTTTTACTACTCCTTACAGCCACGGGTGAGATAAAACTCGCATTTAGGTCCCCCAATCGCTTAATCTTTACATATGCTCCCCCAAACATGATATTCTTTGGCTAGTTGGCCCCCAAATCACCCACTCTTTTAATTTGACAATCCCATGAATAGACGTATCAATCTAGAGTTGCACGATATCTCGATCGATTTGAAATATCCTACCCGAACCAAACAAATTAATTTTTAAAAAAAATAAATTTAAATAACTTTGAACTTGAAAACAAGCTTTTAAATGTCATAATTGATCTATTAAACCAAAATTTGTAATAATTTTAAGAAAAATATTGAATTAATTGTTGTAATATAAGCATTTTTAACTCTTTAATAATTTTTTATTTTTATATTAAATATAAATTATGTGCTTCAACTGTACTGATATAGTTCAATGCCTTAGGTAGTCTAAAAATCCTACCTCATGCACAATTATTTTCATGCAGTTGGGCTATCGAGCCATGGCTATTTTTGACAAGTCTAACCCTGTGCGACCCATTACCTGGTCCTCGCCTGGAGACTATTTCTTAAGATATAATGGAAGTTGCAAGTAACTTGGACATCACGTGGAGTTACTTCCGAAAAAATAATAAAAAAAAAAGATGAAAGATGTCTTCTTATTCAACTTCATGCAATATCAATATCATGTCTATTATCTGTCATTTTCTTTGACATGAAATGTCATGAGAGTAATACCACAGGAAATCAAAGAGGAATATGTGTTTTTTTAAAATAAAATTTTCCCTTGAGAGCGGTGGGGATTATATTTACTGCATTAGAGATAAAGGGATGAAATCGTAAATATTCATAAGTACGGGGGTGTTATACGTGAAAAGTGAGAAGTATCGTGTCAAATGTAAGTGAATGAGGAGGGGGTGAAAACATTGATGTTTCCATAAATATGAATATTTAAATATATTTCAAATTAGACAACACATATCGAGAGAGAGAGAGAGAGAAGGAGAGAAGTTTGCCTTCCCAAAGTGAGAGAAGGAGTTTAAGGAAATTGAAATAAATAAATGAATTCATCAGTTGAGGAAAAGTGAGATCTTCCTATAAAGGAGGGATTCTCTGCAATTTGACTCTAGACGAGACATTCTCACATCAGACAGCACAAGTAAGAAGAAGAAGAACAATCATCGAGCTCAGAGCCTCCTCTTTCATCTCTTCTGCTCCGATCTCTCTCAGTCTGTGTCTGATTGTTGCGTGGGTCGACCATGTGAGCTATGTCGTGTCCTCCTCCTTAATTCTCCCCTTCAGTTTCCGATCATTTTCCCCGAAAAATTTAATTATCTGTTGCCGCTAAGTCATGTTCCTCGCTAATAGAAATCTCCCTTCATCTTAATTCTCTGCCCTTCCCCTGTTTCCCTCACTCGAAATCTCGAATTTTATCACTGTCAGTTCGTTTCTTCTCCCAAGACATAATCATGGAGAGCCGCAAAAGTCGATTCCTTCCCAAGTACACAGAGCACAGGACGGTCACGGACAAGCCCCTGAAGCCCCCTTTCGCCGAGGAGTTATGCCAGCGAGTCATCAGAATCTCTTTCACCGATGAAGACGCTACGGACTCGTCCAGTGACGAGTACACGGCCCCTAGGGTGAAGCGCTACGTAACTGAGATACGGCTCGGGGATTTCGATCAGAGGATCGGGAAGCCGAGGGCAGGCGGTAAGAAGGCCAAGGGCAGCGGCTCCACCAGGACAGGCACTCAGAGCTCGCCGGGCGGCATCAAATACCGGGGTGTCAGGAGGCGGCCGTGGGGCCGGTTTGCTGCCGAGATAAGGGACCCGATCAAGAGGACGAGGGTGTGGCTGGGCACATACGACACCGCCGAGGAGGCAGCGATGGTGTACGATCGCGCCGCCAAACGAATCAAAGGCGCCGACGCCCTGACCAATTTTGCGATCCCTCCCTCAAAACTCAAGCCCCAGATCGACGTCAGCACCGTATCCGATTGCCACTCGGGCAAAGATTTTAACAGTCTGTCATCCCCGACCTCGGTCTTGACGTTCCAGACGGGCGAGGAAGCCGATTCCAAGGTAGAACCTTGAACGCCTTCATCGATAAATTCATGAACTTCGGTTTTATGTATGTGATCGCAGTCTACATATATTCGATGCGAGCTCCTAACTGAAGCAATCGGCTTTGATTCTGAAACAGTGCGAACTTGAGCCAGCTCGAGAGAAGTCCCCGGGTTTAACAGAGGAGGGTTGTCTACTCGACCCGTCGTTCCTGAAGGATTTCTTCGATGTTCAGAACCCGGGTCCAGTTTTCCTCGAGGATCATTCAGCTCTAACAGATGCGATGCTGAGAGAAGACATGGAAGACATACCCATAAGCCTTTTGGAAGAGGACTTCGGGTCGTGGAAATGGGACGTTGATAGCTTCTTCCAGGATCCATCTTCATCCTCGTCCTCCTGAACAATCCGAAATCATTTTTGAGCATCTGAAAGAAGAGATTGAAAATTCCGAGGGGAGTTTTGGGTACATATGACAACCGGTACTGTTATGAATCCTTTTGAGGAACGGTTTTGGATCCTCTCGGCGCTCATGGACATCCAGAATCGAGGAAACACCGGAGCCGCTCCTCTGCGGAGGTTTCTCTTATTTAGGTGATTTTGTGTAGGAGAGATTTAGGTGAGTGTAAAGAGTGCTTGGAATTAGAAATCATAGGCAAAATCGCGTGGAAAAAAATGGAAAAAAAAAACAGAAAAATCCTTCTGGTCTTCTTATGTTCATCACCATGGCATTGATTTAGCAGTGTTCGAAATCTAAAATTCATTCTGGGAGATGGGATCTTTTTGTTTCGAGGGGTGAAGAGTGTAAGCTGACCGTACTGTTTGAAGTTTCCGGTGATGTTGGTGTCTTGTCTGTTCTGTCCCCTTGTTGGGTACTTATTAAATAGCTATTTATTTAATTGTAAGCCGTTCAGGGTTTTTTTTTTGGACAGAGTCAATAAAATAATCACAATATTAAGGGGTAATATATCAATAAAAAAATAAAATTTAACCAATTTCTTAAATTTAAAATAATTTTTTTTATATATTACATGCGCTACTATCATTATTTTACTTATTAATTTAAGTACAATGATATTTTTTTATCAAATTATTCATATAATATGTCAATTTTACCTATATATCTAACGATATCTTACATAATTTTAACGTAGTATGTTGTAATTTAGGATAACTTAATGAAAAAAGAGTAACGTATTAACTTTGATAAATGGTATATAATTTTCGAAAGAATTGGTACTAAATCTGAAAAAATAATTAAAGTTAATAGTTAATTAGGATATTAATTTAAATATTAATATATATTAAGTGAAGGTACACGAGAGGAATGCAACACTTTTTGCATTCTAATATGATACTAATAAATTTAAATATATATTAGATAATTCATTCATGAGTAGAGAAATAATTTTATTTGTGATTTTTTTTATTGCTAATCTATGAAACGAAAATCTTTTTTTTTTTTATACTTTATGAAATAGAGTCAAGATATTTTGGTGATGAGAAGATAGGATTTGGCGGGCTGAGCGGAGCAAGTTGAAGAATGAGTGGGCTATGTGCAGTGGTTGCTCACAGTGGAGTGCGGACAGCCACTCTCCTGACCATAAAAATATCGCCTCCTTCGTGCCTTTTCAGTTGATACCTAATCCTTATCGCCATCAATTAAGGTTGCTGTCCGGCTATTATTTCACACTTGGACACGAGACATTTTCAATAGATCTTGAACCACCAACCGGTACACTGTACTGTCGAGTGGAAGTCGATTTGACCTGAGCCGCTTCGAATGGATTTTCAACTGCTCACCGCCGCATACTGTTCAATGACTTGCGCAAGGCCTCGTGGTCCACCTAACTTTATGGTGAGACAATAGATTACAATGTCTGACATTCACGTATGTACTAGCAATTGATATGAAAGTGCACAAATTTTTGCACATTCTGCCAATTCTTCCACAAACTATCAATTTTGATCAAAACAGTTATTAACTTTCACATCTTCTCAATATCTACCATATTTCCCATATCCCGTAAAAAAATATCTATGATGCCCCGGATTCTTGGGTAGGTTTCCTAAGTTACCCTCTTCATTACAAGCAAGGGATATTCACGGCGGCCTTTAGAGCAACGCCGATGGTAGGAAGCGCGTCTCCTTGGCACCCGGGGGGGAGTTTGAGCTAAGACCGGCACAAGACAGACGATCCTGAGATAGTGCAAGTTTGAAGCCCAAACTCGATGGCTCGATCCTACAAAGAATGCTTGGAAGTTCACGTTTAGGAAATTCACCCTATGGAATCCGAAGCTCAAACTGGGCAAGCCTTGGTAGGAGACTAGCCTACCTTGGCCAACCTCACTTGGACCCCCTCCCTCCTCCCTCTTCAAATTTCCCAATCCTGAATCCCGCAAACCCGATCAAATTCTATCCCAACCCTTCAAGTTTCCCGTTTATATTACCGCAGTTTGCGTTCCCATGTTGACCTTCTTGTACCGATCTTTGCTCGAATTCCTCTGGTGCGCCGCCATCAAGATCCATGCTTGTAGGGACGAGGGCAACTTAGGAAGACCACTCAAAGAGTTAGTGGAATCTTAAAGTGTTTTCACCTTTTTGTTTTTTTAATTCTGTTTGTACATTCCATCAGCATTTTTCTACAAAATATGGGGAATATGGTAGGCGTGAAGAAAATGGGGAAGTTGACCATTACTATAATCAGAATTGATAGTTTACAGTAGAATTGACAAGATTACAAAGTTAGTACATTTTCATATCACTTGCCCATGTCTCTTAGTAGAGCTTTCACTTATTCTACGGTTTTACACCCCCCCCAAATTTCGCTCGAAAATGAGGGCAGTCCCGCTCCACTATTAGGCTCTAACATCCCATTATGATTAGAAGAACAAATAAATTGATGGGGTTCTTACGCATTAGGGGAAGAGCACAATCCGATGGACAGGTGGGAAGAATCATTGATCCGATCAGGAGGGCAGTTTGAATCCTGGGAAGTGCAGTTACTGAAAAGCGAGTAAACTTCAAAAAGTTTGCCCTCGGAATTGAGAGGGTTAATCGGATGAGGATTGAACAAGTTTTTGGTGGCCAGCAAAGCAGTCCTGCACCGTGGTGAGGACAACGGGATGTGCAGTTGCGTGGGGAGGCAGGGTGGTCGGTCGGTGGAGGTGATCGCAGGTTTATTGCTGTGTCCCAGGAATCAAAATCCTTTCTGACTGGGGGCAATTCTTCGTGTTCTTCTCACTTTCATGTACCCTTCTTCTCCTGCTTCTTCCAGACAGAACCCTATTTCTACGCTCCAACTGTACGCACTAAGCTGGCACCGAACCAGAACCCTTTCATCGAACTCGAAAAGAACCTGACTATCTACTCCACTTCCGAGTTGACTCCTTGCTTGAAATTCTGGTTCCGTCGTTCGATTCCAATGATGCGATCATTTGTTTGTTCTCAGTGGGTTGGGTGTGGATCCACCCAGGCTCAATGTGATATCAAGACTTTGTATACCTTCGAAGCTTTTCTTTCTCTTAGTTTTGTTTTACGGTGTTGGAATTAAAACTAAATCATGTAATCTAAACATGGAGAATTGCCGGACAATTCTCTTTATCAACCCTTTTATATTTGAATCTGATATATTTTAAAATATTAATACTAATTCTATATAATTAACTTCGCAATATATTTACATCATAATGTTAATATTTTAGTAATGTATAACCCAACATCGTCAATAACAACTATCTACTTTTATAATAATTTTATACTGACATGTCACTGTAGCATAACACAACAACTACTTTTTCATCATATGATCTTGCTACATCAACCAATTATCTCTAAATCAACAAAATATTTTAGCAATCACGTGAACAGATAATGATTATATTAATAAATTATTAAAATTAACACTTAAATATATTATATAACTATAAAAGAGTATTTTTAAAAAATATAAAATTTAAATATGTAAAAAAATAAACATAAAGAAATTACACAACAATTATCTTTAAAAAAAAAGTTAAACTCAAAATGGTTTGAATTTCCCTCCTTTTTTTGGGGTGGTGGCTAGTTAAAGAATTGATTGAACAGATCAATGCACGCTGCTGCAGAGCAAAGGGTGAGCATTGCAGTGTTGGAATTTAGCAGCCTTAATGCTCCTTTCGAAATCGAAAGACCATGCCCACATTCAAAGTATACACAATTTAGTCCCTCCCCTGAAAATCATGCTCATCCATCTAGCATGCCCCGCCCCAATTCAATGAACTGCTCGCCGTTGATCATCATATAACACGGAATCCGGCCATCAAGTTGATCTTAACTAGTTAACTTACTCCGATATATTAGTTTGCTGATAAAAAATAACTAAATTCTGAATTCTACTTAGCCATCTAATAATTTTTTTTTGGTTAGACACTCAAGTCTTAAAATAATTTATATAGTCAATTTTTTACCTCAAATTCAAGACATCTACCTGCTTAGCTCTAGGAACACCCCCCTTACACTACGGTCACCACAATCGAGTTTTATATTTCCAAGATCTCACAATTAGTTTGAGGAAATGATACTGTAATACGACGACAGGGGAAAAAACACCGTTCCGCCATCGACGGGGAAAATGTGCATCCGCAGCCCCGAATTTGTCGGTTTCTGTCGGCCGGCATGGCCCACCTCCACTACCGTCTGATTCCTCAGCGTGAGTCACTATTGGCGCAGGCGAAGATATGACAATCGAGCCAGGAAGAGATCCATGAATGAGCATTAAATCCACAGACGACAGGGACTTGAGAAGATCTTATCTATGATAATTCTAATTTCCCTCTTTCTTATTAATTAAATATTGTAATTTATTTACTATTAGCTTACCTGTGGATCATTATGATCACAGCCCGCCAACTTAGACTCCGTCTTTGAGTTGAGGCATGAGGCAGAGAGACAGATCAGCTCCCCCGTTCGTCGCGTCCGGTTCGGGTGGGGCTTCCCGGTCCCACCCCGGTTCAGCTCAACCTCTTCCCAAGAGCCAAAATAACAATCCTAACTCTTTTTTCTTCCTTTTGTTTTTTCTAACCTAATCTTTCTCCGCAGATACGGTCGGCTTGGCATACGAGATGTTCTTATAGGCTGCTCCCCCAGACCCGAGCCAACTCGATGGCAACACAGTTGAGCGTCTATCAACCTCGATTTAGTTTAGATTTTTTTATCTAACTGATAGAAAATTAAAAAAAAAAAAGAGATTATCGTGCATTTTCTCTTCTTTTTCTCTGCAAATCCGTAGAACTCGCAGATTAGATCTTCCTAAAGACCACATGTGCAAACCCTTTTAGTTACATATTTTGACATCATAATGTGCATCATATAAATGGGAAAAGAATTTGAATGCTTGGGCATGAGGAAGAGGAATTTTTTATGGGAAGAAGGAAGTTTGACAAAGAGAAACTCGGGAGGTAAGGAAATTCGATGGGGGCATTCTTATTAATTCAATTCATATTCGGGCGTGGCTTATCCATTCGAAGAGCGAAAATGTCACGGTGATCCCATCCACAAGATTCAACCAAGAAAGATTGAAGTAGGTGGGGATATGTTTCAAATAGTATACAGAGAGGTCCGCATTGGCACATATGATGGCGTTCTGATCTTACTTGATCAGGACAAAAGGAGGAAACACAATTGCTACACACTTTATTCCCAAAATAGAAAGACTCATGGTGAAAAAAGGTAAAATAAAAATGCAATGAAAAAGAAGAAGAAGGAAGAGAAAAAGAAAAAGGGTTCATGCATAATTTCTGACCCGGCCTTTGAGTGGAAAAACGTGGCTCGTGAATCAAACGGGGCCATGAAATCAAAAAGCAAGTAGGCCCACAAGGCCCATCCACCCACCGACAAGATAATGAACTCTGAACCCGTCCTACTCTCCCAATTGATCGATTTATGACGATAATCACATTAAAAAAATCCTATCCTATCCTATCCTCTCCCTCTCTCTCGCTATCCAAACTGAATTGGTTCATTCCTTTCCTACAGAATACTTACAAAGTTACTAGCTATACAATTATAGGCTCAAGAATTCAAAAGATCAACTACACAAGCATAATTAGACATCACATTCTTGAATTCCCCGTGGAGGGCTCAGGGCTCTGCTTCTCATTTATGGCTTGGACTATTTCCCTGGCATCTGAGTGGAAGACAACGTTCGACCAGTTTTTTCTGCAGCAGCTACAGAAGTGTTAATGATTCTGCTTGGGCTGGAAAGACTTAGTTTTGGCTTCCAAGCCGCATCTGTATATATATGCAAGGACTGATTGTCCATCCATCGTCTTCCATGCTCGGTTTCTACAGTGTGTGATGATCTGGCCTACCAGTGATGTCCTCAGAGAAAAAGGATTGATCTGCTGCAGGTGAGGTGTTCATGTCAAAATGAGCCACCGCTTTATATTCAATGTATGCTTTATTCACTAAAGCCAAGAATTCATGCAAAATTTTCCTCATATTCGAATTATTAAAAAAAAAAAAATCCTATCTTGCGTTTCTCTTAGATTTCCTCCAGAATCATTGAACCCGAGATCTCTTAGTGCTGTCCAAAAAACTCGATTGCATATCATCTTCTTGACACGTACGTACTCTTGACCGTCTCCCGGATCTCAGTACATGTACATGTTCTCTTATAGCATCTTTAATAGCAAAATATAACTTATCATTTGATCTGGGCATTTGAAATTTTCTGAGTAAAAGTAAATTATCAGATTATTATATGTTATTTATGGTTCTTCTAGGCCCTGGCGGACACACGTGGTGGGCCGGCCAACTGCTCTCCAGCCTGATTGATGGCTGGGCCCAGGACCACCTTTTGACACTTTGCGCTTTTCCTCATGGGCCAATTTACTCATTCGTATTTTATTGTCTTCACCCTCCCACCCCTCACGTTTGGGTAAATTGCAATCTCCCTCCTGATGATCGTATACTTGAAATAAGCCCTTAAGACTTTGAATGGCAACCAGCCTCTCAAAGTGTAGGTCTAGTTTCTGTTTACTCTAAGGATTGGATTCTGTCGAGAAGGATGAATTGATACAGCAAGCCGTCCTATCTTGAGTTTAATTATCATGAATAGAAGCGTGCTCATAAAAAAAAATGAATTTTATTGATCAACCCTGTAATTAGGTGATTTTGACAAATTACGTTTTGCCGGGTTTCTATATGTATTTTTTTTTAGAGAAATGAATAAAGTTTAGGGTGATTTTGTTGTGAACTTTAGGGTGGAGGGTTTCACTGCAAGTTAGGCGTGCTTCCCTTTTGCTCTTTAAGCCGCATGATGAAGATAGATTTCTTCCGCACTGTAAACTGACAAAGGAGGAAGTGGACTGCTGGTTTACTGTCGGCACCTCCGTATTTGTCTCTCATACAAAACCATAATTACATCCGGCAAGATAAGGAAAATTCACTAGATCCAAATCCATGACATTAGGTATGTTAAGATGGGTAATTTAGGCCGATTCTAAATGGGTCTTGAATTGTTTGGCCGGCCCATTAAGCTAATGGGAAAGCTTGTATGTGGCATGGAAGAAGATCCGAGAGACGTTGACTTTATGTCAATTGAGTGGCTTGAATGGATGAATTGGGTGACATCTTGACTTCACGGAGAGCGCATCCTAGAGTCAACAGATAAGCCACTCGTTTGAATACAATGATAGAGTGAAGGGATTCATTCTAGCCGAGGGGAAGTTTTGTTTGCCGAAATGCTTTATCACCAAGTTTGCAGAATCGTATGGTGTTATCTTGCTTAGCCATAAACACAATGTGACAATCATGTTCACCTTGAGGAGGAGAGGTCAACGCACATTTGCCGTCCACATCAGCTCCTAGGCTCAAGATCTTGATATTATCAAAAGAAACTATGTTCCAGAGACATCATTCGATTGAGTCCTCGTCCTCTACAACCGACCATCGGCTTATGTTTGTGGGGTATATGTACTTTTTGTGAAATTGAGGAATGACATTCATGCAGTAGCTATCCTCTTGTATACTGTAAAAAGTCTGTCTATATCCATATTGGGCGTGACATATGAGCAACCAGGGATCTGATAAGTCTATCGGAGGAGGAGGTCGTAAATGATGTTTTCCCATTGATTCTTCCCTTTGACCTCCCACAAACTCTCCTGCACCATTAATCAATTCATATATGCATCAGCTACCGCCATGGTAGGAAGAGACTATAACTTTGTATTAATTTTTTTGGGCGCTTAGCACAAGTATATTAAGGGGTCTCATATGAAAATACGATACTTTTCATTGAGTTGGAATGTGACCTAACATATGATAGGAAATAGGGGAAAGTTAAAATAATGAAAATTATTTATTTGTATAATTAAGGGGCAAGAAAATTCATCCATCTTCCTATATAATTTAAGCAAATATGAGGTAATTGATCTTTTTTTTATACTTTTTAAAATATCCTTAATAAAATGTAAACTTACATAATGAAAAAAGAAATCCAATAGTTAAAATCGCAACTATCACATAAAAAATGCAACTAAATATATATATATTTTATTTTTAAATTTTACACTTAAACCATATAATCATATTTAGAAAATTAATCAATTTATACATTTAAATTAAACTTCTCAATTTTATCCAATCAACTTTTATAATAAATTATGTTTAGTTATTTTAATCATGCTCGAGTCAATATCTCTAATAAATTTCATTAAAATAATGTATACATATGGATAAGTTTCTACCAAAATATTTATCGAAAATTCAACCACAAATTTCAAAAAATTAAAAAATATATTCAACCGCAAATTTCAACTTGTTGATAATCTTCCTCTTGTTTATTGCTTGCTCCTTTCTTGGTTATCTTTTCCATTGACATATAATAAATTATGTGCCTCTCTCTCAACTTGAGAAAATTTGGAGAATTATATCGATTTTTTTAACATATCCTCTATGATTTTTTTTCCTTTTGAATATCAGTTTTTCATTATCAATTTTTTAATTATTATAAAAAGCTAGTCAGAAGAATCAAATGCATTTATACTCTTATTTATCTCTTAATATAGTAATTTAGATATGTATATATTTAAATGGAAAAGTGATTTCCATTTTTTTTTTGGTATTCTTATATATTATAATTTTTTAAATAATATCTTTAGATATTAACGTTTAATTTTTTAGTTAGGAAATTCAATACATTCTTGATTTTATTGGAAGTAAAATAATATGATATATTTCTACTACTTACGTGGGAGGAGGGGACTGTGCCATTCTTGATTTAATCATCTTATACCAAACTCCATTATAAGACAAACTAACCCTTCAAAATCTGTCGACGGTGAAGGGGAATTCTGGGGACTAGAGCTCGGGGGGAGGGTCGTCGTAGGGAGAAGCAATTCTTGGGCAACCTCCAGGCATCGGATGGCAAGAGAAATCATCGGCCAGAGTTGGAGTATTTTTTTTTAGTAAGAATGTCATGTGACAGGCACAACCCGACTCGTGGAATCCATCATCGAGATCCTGTCTAACGGTCAGTTGACAGTGTCCGGTCGGAGCAGAAAATGACTGTTCAGTAGCAGTAGAGGGTCCATACGTCGTTGTGCAGTGCCAGAGGAGAGGGTGTGGGCGCAAATGTCGGATGGAAAATGACAGCAGCCGGTGGGAATGGGAAGCACATGGGCCTGATCAGTCACACGCCAGTCGTCGCCCACTCACCCTCACCCAAATGAACGTACGTTGAATTGATCGGTCTACTAATTTCATCATCATTAAAATAGGTAATAATTTTGTATTAATTTTTAAATAAGGGTTTTCTTTTAAAAAAAAAGTGGACTAGACATCAACCGATGATGTTACGTAATAATAAATTATTTTAATAAAATTAATTAAAAATATTGATTTGAGCACTACTAAATTATATCATCTTAATTTTTTGTAAAATTATATCGGATAAAATTGAGAAATCTAATTTTTGTTTGTTTT
>CXYZ01003352.1:2188542-2249553 GCA_900006705.1 Sonneratia caseolaris | reverse complement strand
AATTTTTTTTTACGTCAAATGAAATTCAATAATTCTTTGAATGATTCAGAAAATTCTGAGGATCTTCAGTAATTCAACAACTTCCCCTTCAATTTGCCATTCCCTGTAAATGAATGAGATATTATTTTTTTAAAAAATAATATTAAAAGATAAATAAAATGAACAAGCAAACAAATTAATTAATTAATTAATTAATAATAAAAGAAAGAAAGCTCCCTCCCCCATGATGTGCTGCCGCTTTCGATATTTCCCTGGCCCGTTGGCCATTGTAAAGAAGCAGCACACTCCTCGTTTTCTCCCTCTGCTAAATCCCCATCCCTCCCTCTCTGTCGGCTGTTCTTCAACGATCAATGGCGCTCATCATCTCGTCGAGAACGGTCTTCGGTGCCATCGCCATCCTCGCTCTCGCTTGCGCCATCTTCTGCCCTGCCTCCGTAGCCGAAGCAGAGTCCATGGCCCCTGCTCATGCCCCTGCCCCTGCCCCAGCCCCTGCTAGCGATGGTAAGTTTGCGCGCACCACCAACCCCACCCCGCGCGCGCCGCCCACCCCCCCGCCCTCTCTCTCATTATGGTTCAGCAATCAATGGCAATGACGAGGGACGTCGTGTTCTTTGTCGGAAAATCTCAGTTCCCGATGGAAAGTTTCCATTTTTCTCATGATAATGTTTTACTGGATTTCCACCCAATTGCTCTGACAATGGGGAAAAAATATGTTGGGTGATTTGCAGGGTCATCGATTGACCAGGGAATCGCGTACGTGCTGATGCTGGTGGCGCTGGTGCTCACGTACCTTATCCATCCGCTCGATGCCTCCTCCAGCTTCCTCTTCTCCTGGTCCTGAGTTTGATCTGTCAATTCATTATTTGTCAGAAAGAGAGAGTTTTTCAGTACTCGTATTCTGAGATTGGAAAGTATTCATCTGAGTTGCTGCATTCTTCCGTCCCTTCTCTCATCTGTGCACATACATTCGCTTGCAATCTCATCTCAACTTCCTCTAGCAGATTCTCGAGCAAAACCCAAATTTTCTTTAAGACCACCACATGATGAAAAAAAATGCGGAATCTGAAGCTGCGACCTACCTCATAGGAACACGTCGAGCAATAAGTAATAATTATCCTTAAACAAACACACACACACACACACACACACACATTTGTTCATAGTATAACAAATCTTGCCCTCGACTTCGGACATATGTAAAAGTGTGTCAAATTCCGGAATTAATGGCAACGGGGATGTCAAGCTTGGAGAGTTCCACGCTTTTAAAATCTTCCGTCAAAATTCCTGTAAATTGTCACGGAAAGGCAAATTGATTACCAGCCGATTAAACATCATACAGGATCGCCACGTAAATAGAGTAAATCTGACTGTCAACATTCAGATAACAGCACGTTTTACAGTTAGGAGTCCTGACATTTTTGGCCCTCTAGTTTTTTCATTGGGTTTTCACAATACCCGAATATACCTCATCCACTTCCCACTATGCAAAAAATATCATTGCAAAAAAGGGCTATCGGGCCGGGCCAGTGGCCCAAAACATTGTATCGCCATGCTGGGCCTACCCTTATTGAGCCATGGCCTCATCGGGCCGAATGAAAGAGCTCTCCTCCTCGATACCCTGTTCTGTTGTCTCCGAACCACCACCCCCACCCCCCCGCGTATTGCTTGGCCTTTTCGATGAGATTTGACCTGCTTTCTTCCAGATGAACGAGAGCAGTGTTCCAGCTTTACCAGTGGCCACTTGCATATTTTCTGGCATGAATATGAATACCTCAAAATGTGAAGAAAACGATAAGGATTCGGGAAGCCAGAACGCAGTCCAAACACAAACTTCAACTAATTACAGCGGAGAATACCATATTCGATTAAGGTAGGGATCTTCGGACTTGTGAACGGCTTCTTCCTCCTAAGGCATGTTCAACTCTAGCTATCTGTATAGATGAATAAGTCACACCTTATTTACATATTTGAGCACATACAACACAAGGATGAAGAGAAAAACAGCAAACTTGCAAATGCATGAGCAAGATCTTGATATCCTTCAGCGAATCTTTGATCCCAATCAACCTCTCCTGATCCTCACGCACCTTGGCAGCAACAACATTACGGTACAAGCCACGAGTGGAGCAGAGCTTGCAGTAGTTGAGAGTCCCTCCCATCCCATCACTAATCATGTACTGCAGTCTTCCTGCTCTATCAGTGATGCCCTGCAGGTCCTCACTCGGATCCATCACAATGGATGAACCGGAAATTCTAATAATCACGACAGGAACGCACTCCTTCCACTCATTGTTGTTCCCTCCGTTCTGTCAAGATTTTGGCCAGCCTTTACTTGTTTTTGACTGAACTTCTATTGGGTTGGTTTGTGGTTGAAGATTACAGGCTCTTTTGGAAGGTAAGGTGGAGTGGAGGGCTAAAGATTAGTTCTTTTATATGTGTGCTTGCTTCAAAGGGCAGTCTCGTTCTGTTTTTGCTTTGTCAACTGATTATATGTTCAAGCAGCCGCCGTGCCCCACGACAGCTCCTATAATGTGTGGACCGAATTCTAATGTATAACATGCGTATACATGTATACACGGAGGGGTTGTCTTGCATTAAACAAGAAAGAACCTGGAAATTCTAATAAATCATGGATATCTACGAAGAGATATAACCATACTTTAATGTCAACAAACTTGGGTGTGATCTTCAGTTCATATAAGAACCTTATGATGAGGCTTCATGGATCACCTTTTTTACAACTCTAAAGTTCATAATGGGAAGTATAAGAATAGAGATCTTGGATGTCCATCTCTAGGAGTTGTAATGTCATGTACATATGTTAAAATAAAATATATTTATACCCATATTCATCTCTTAATATAGATTTCTTTTGTGTTTGGTATTTTTGTATATTATAAGTTTTTATATAATAACTTTAAATATTAACAAGAATTGTTTTGAAAAATCTTCAATTTTTTTAGTGAAAAAATGCTATGCAATTCTTGATTTTATTTTAAATAAAAGTAATACGTTATATTTCCAATTTTTAAAAAAAGGTAATCTAAGACTATTTCTTATTCATATATAATTCTTTTGGATGTGAATATGAATCCATATTCCTTTTTTCCTCCATTATCAATCTTCTTATTTCTGATCAATATTTTATGGAGTCATTTTTTAGTGAATCTATTTCTATGTAAAAATAGAAAATCTTGTTAAAGTTTTTTTTTTACATTGATTTTCCGGACATTCGATCCTTCTTCAAGGTTCTTTCATGTATTATGTTAGATATCAAGGAAGGCTAACAAAAACATAACCTTTCTTATGAATAAAATGGGATATTACCTTTTGAATTTATGACAGTTATTCGTTTGATTGGATCATTGTGTAAAGCGAATGTATTAGGACACTCCACTAGTAAGTCGATCCTGACCGATTATAAAATCTTTCTCCTTATTATAGTGATCATTAAAAAAAATTTTACATAGAATAAATTACATGCTTTGACTTTCTTGAGTAGAAACCTTTCCTTGTGGTGTTGTTTTATAAGTAGGTGTTAGGCACATTCAGAATTTTATCTATGTTGACACCTTTTTGGTTAATATAGATATTTATCGGTTTTTTTTTTTTTTTTGCGATTGACAACGATCCTTCCATACTTAGTGAACTAAAAAGTTCCCTTTTTAGTTATCACAACTATAATCATATGACAAATGGACTTAAGAGTACTGATTTCCACTATGATCACTACATGTATGATTCTAAACATAGTTGGAATCATCACATTAATAGTTGCATTGGCTCTTTATCTTTATTCTCAAATCCGTATTAGGAGTTCCATTTTAAGTGACAGTCACTATTATTTTAACAGTTACACTTATGATTACATTCGTGGTGAAGGTGGGAATAGTAATGAAAGGGGCAGCTCCAACATAACAATCGTCAAAGGAATATTAGTGATTTCAACATAAGAGAATTCTACTAATTTTTATTTGACTAAAAAGTATAGGGATTTGTGGGTTCAATGCAAAATGATATTAGTTTTTCATTATCAATATTTTAATTATTATAAAAAGATAATCATGATCAAATGAAAATAAAATATATTTATAAACTCTTATTTATCTCTTTCATATAATAATCAAGATATATATACATATTTAAATGGAACAGAGAACTCTTTTTTTTTTGGGTGTTTGGTAGTTTTATATATTGTGATTTTTTATTTAATACTTTTAGATATCAACTTTAAATTCTGAAGAATCATTTTGAAAAATCTCCAATTTTTTACTTAGAAAATCCTATGCAATTATTGATTCTATTGGAAACAAAAATAATCCGATATATATATATGCTACTTATATGGGAGGAGGAGAGATTTTCATTTTTTTTAATTTTAATCATCCTATACAGTCAAGCAATTTATTTGTCTACCATAAATATTCTCTCTTCTTCCATTTGTGCCTAAGATATCAACTATAATTATGTTTGTGCCCGCCCTATTTCATCTATATATACTTATCCATTCAATTTATGCGTATTAAAATTTTACGATTTCAATTGTAGTTCGTTTGCTAGTATAAATGGAGACACGTGCTAAATTTAGATTGTGTAACTTAACAAAATTATGTTAAAATATATGTATCAATATATCTCGAATAAAACCATATAATGTCCGATTCCTCAAAGAAATCTTCTTTCAATAATTAATCAAGCATTTGAAGAATGGGAGGAGATGATTGATGGGCGAAGGTAGGAAGTTGATCAATTGTTAGGCAATTTAGAGTCAAACATTTTTGTACTTCCTTCAACACTCTTTCAAGATGCCCATACTTTCTTCTTGCGATTGATACTATAGTTAGTTAATCACGAAAACAAATTGACTAATTGGGGGTAAAGATCAATTGGTTTTGTTGATCTTTCTGTTGGTTCAATCATTTCAAACCAAAGCATTGTTGTTGATAGTAAATATTACAGTTGAAATAATTCAAATTGAGCAATAATTTATAAGAAAGTTTGTTCTTTTCCTATACAGAATTATTACCTTTACGAGGAAGTCATATAAATATTCAATTCGAACAAGAACATCAAAGGGGGAAAAAAATGTTAACTAAGTACTTGAATTGCGATTGGAAAGGCAACGAACATATATTTATAACTTCAATGTATCTAAACCTAAATAAATGGACATTTGATGATGGATTTTCATGTATCGTGTGTGATTCCAACCTCCCATCTACCAATGGAATGCTCTAGTGCATGTTGCTGACATCGCAGGTCGGTACCATGCAGAGTTAAGTTTCACCTCCTTGATGAAGCGACAACGTCGTATTGTAGAATCAGGGTCACAGACATCAACAAGAAGTGTGCGGTATGCACTAGCTGCAAAGTCATAAATAATATGATCGCCTTCTGCTGTAAATTTCGGTAGGTATATCTTGTCGGCAGTTCCCTTCTCTTCCTCCTTCTCAACCAAGGATGACCCTTTGCTGATGAATAGTAAGTGGTCTCCCAAGCTCCTAACAATCTTCCAAGTGCCATGGGCCGGATTTAGCGCAAATGCAGAAACTTTATTGGTCTCGTGGTCACCCAAGAAAATTGCTAGAAGCTCACCCTCGCAATCAACCAAAAACTTTTGCTCAAAGGGATGATGTCGTTTCCATCGCTTCATGGGCTGGGGCTGCTCAAACGTGAACTTGCTAATGCCTTGGAGATTGTTTGGATCAAACACCGCTATGCGGCCTTTCTTATCCATGCAGTAGAGCTTGCCTTGGCACAAGGTTGGAGTGCAAGATAGCAGAATGCTGCGATGGGAATCATAGTAAGTCCAATTCTCCTCCCCACGTCTTATGATTCCAACATCCACCACAGTGTCTTCCATACAAATAATATAGCAATCAGGCGAATTAGGTGGAGATGAAAGCCATGCATGCGTAAAGCAATGAGATGGAGAGTATCTAGGAAGTTCTACTCTGATTTTTGTGGTAATATTGAAGAGAAATGCTGAACCAGGGTCAGATTGTCGAGCTAGGATGAGCCAACCATGCATTGAGCCGAGGATTAGTGTGTCTACCAGTTCTGGGATCACCTCGATATGTGAGAGATTGTACAACGGGTTATAGAAACTGCAGCATTCATCTTCTATTGTGATAAGAGTCGGAGATGCGAACCAAGTGGGGCTTCCAATGTAATTGGATATGGACCTACAGATACGTTTTCCTACAGTCTGCCATGATGAGCAAGTCGCCCGAAGCATGGCTAAGTCAGATATGGAGCAATGCGTTGCAACCATATCCATAAGCTCTAATGGAAGAGTAGGCCAGCACCGCCTTTCAACTTGTTGACAATCTTCTTTGCACCGCCTTTCAACTTTTTGACAATCTCCCTCTTGTTCATTCCTTACTCGTTTTTCTGTTGTCTTTTCCATTGATGTATGATCACCTGCGACTTATTTAAAAAACTACTATTTAGTTGATTTTGTTGACTCAATGAATTTTAGTATAACTATTTTAAAAAAAATCAAAATTTCAATACTTCGATGAAATCTATACGTTATGTCTATACACTAGATGGACGATATACACAAGCTATTACTAGCCAAAAAAAAATCATTTATCTATCTATATAATTTAAGCAAACATGAGGTAATTGATCTTATTTTTATGCTTTTTAAAATGCCCTCAATAAAATATAAATTTAACTAACGAAAAATGAAATCCAATAGTTAAAATTGTGACTACCACATAAAAAATGCAATTAAATATATATTTTTATATTTTTTATTTTACACTTAAACCATATAATCACATTTCGAAAATTAATTAATTTATACATTTAGATTACAATTCTCAAATTTATCCAATCAATTTTTATAATAAATTATGTTCAGTTATTTTAATTCTAGTTAATATCTCTAATAAATTTCATTAAAAAGATATGTACACACGGGTTAGATCCCACCAAAATATTCATTGAAAATTCAGCCATAGATTTTAGAAAAATAGAAAATATGTATATTCAACCACAAATTTCAACTTGTTGACAGTCTTCCCCTTATTTATTACTTGCTCGTTTTTTCAATTATCTTTTCCGTTGATATGTNTATATATATATTCAACCACAAATTTCAACTTGTTGACAATCTTCCCCTTATTTATTACTTGCTCGTTTTTTCAATTATCTTTTCCATTGATATATAATGATGTGTGATTTATTAAAAAAAATACTATTTAGTTGATTTTGTTGACATAATGAATTTTAGTTTAAGAGTTTAAGCACATCAGAATTTCAATACTTCGAAGAAATCTGTAGGTTATCTCTTTACATTAGATGAAAGCAAGCTATTATTGGCCTAGACCGGACCAAGCTGAGAATGGAATGCAATTTTCATTTATTAACCCAATCACAACCCTAGCATGCTCAAACGAAACTCATAATAAATTGAGATAAAATTCAACTAACATGACTTATAAGAAATAAAAACAAGAAATTCAATGAATTATAAATGTGACTTAAAAAATGCAACTAATTATATTTTTTATTATTTATATTCACACTTCAATTATATATTCTTATTGACAAAATTAATCTACTTATACATTTAAATTAAAATTATCAAATTTATCCGATCCAATTTTAAAGTAAATTGTATTTAATTACTTTAATTGTGCTCAAGTTAACATCTCTAATAGATTTCAACAAAATATTATGTACGCACAAGTTAGTTCCAACCAACATATTTAGTGAAAATTCAGCCACTAATTTATAAGATAATATTCATATATCACTAAAAAAGGAAGAAAGATTGTTATTTTGAACGGGATATTTACAAGTCATGTCAAACAACAAAATAAAATAAAATAAAAAGAAACAGAATAAAAATCCAGGAAGAAGTTCCATTGCAAAGTCCTCAAAAAAATTTAAAAGGAGAAAGGAGCAAAGAATGCCCCAAGTGAACAGAGGATCAAAAGTTTAATGAACCTAATTAATAACAGAAAGCAAAAAAAAAAATCATAGGTACTGTGGTTGATTGGAACAAAATCACAGCCCTAACCAGTTCAGAAACAGAAAGACGAACACAATTCCTGGACCTTATCTACTCAAACATAAAGCACCATGTTGAACGCCGATTCCTTAGCTTATCATAAAATAAGATGCTGGAAATTTAAGAACATTGCCATGACTCTCTTGAACAGTCGGTCTAATCAAGCAATCCTAGTTACATATTAGGAAAAGTGGGTCAGACACCACATTCTCTACCTCTATCTAATTCATCGAGTAAAAAGTTGGACAAAAAGTAAGAAAAAGAGAGGGGGGGAACGAGGCACTGAAGTTACTTTTGTACTTCATCATTCATAAATTTAAGACGAGTTTTGCTGCTATAGAAGGGTTGAAGGGAGGGAGACGGCGCATCAAACTCTTCGCAATGGCTGACTTGATCCTCTTCCCAAGAGACCCCAGATGAGGGGAATCCCAGGAGAGAAGCCGGCTCCAACTACCGTTCGTGTACGATCCATACTATTGATTGCTTTGGTCTTAAGATAGCCAAAAACATATATCGGAGGGAGTACCGATAGAATGAAAGCGGATGTTATGCATGCTTCAAAAGCCTATCAGCTTCTATATGATTGACAAAACTACAAATATAAAAACGATATGACAAGTACCTGATCTTGATGTTCTCCGACAACACGAAGACTCCCCTCCTGTGATTGTCTCCATCTTTGTTCTCCTTTACTCTCTCGACGTCTCTGTATGTCTCTCTCTCTGTCTCTGTCTTTCTCCTGCCTTGATTTCTGTGGCCGGTGGCTGTGGAAGAGGCGACAATTTATAGTATCTTTATTTGTGTTGAGATTTCAAGTTGAGAAGATTTAGAGAATTATATCTATTTTTTAATGATATCCTCTATGATTTTTTTCTTTGAATATATTAGTTTTTCATTTTCAAAATTTTTAATTATTATAAAAAGCTAGTCATGATCAAAGAAGAATCAAATGTATTTATACTCTTATTCATCTCTTAATATAGTAATATATATATGCATATTTAAATGGAAAAGAGATTTTTTTTATATGTTTGGTATTTTTAAATTCTCAAGAATCATTTTGAAAAATCTCAAATTTTTTAGTTAAAAAATCTTATGCGATTCTTGATTTTATTGAAATCTGATGTATATCTACTACTTATATGGGAGAAGGGGACTGTGGGATTCTTGATTTTATCGTCTTATACCAAACTCCATTATAAGACAAACTAACCCTTCAAAATCTGTTGATGGTGAAGCGGAATTCCGGGGACTAGAGCTCAGGGGGAGAGTTGTCGTAGGGAGACGCAATTCTTGGGCAATCTCCATAGAAACCACATCTTCATCCATAGGATGCCAAGTATCACAAAAAAATCGGAGGTCTCTCTTCCATTTAAATATGTATATATAGATCTAGATTACTGTGTTATAAAGAGAAAAATATGGGCATAAATATATTTTATTTTTGTTTGATCGTGATTATCTCTTTTTATAATTATTAAAAAAATTGATAATGAAAACTAATATTTAAAATAAAATTCATAGAAAATATCTTTAAAAAATAAAGATGATTCCCCAAATCTTCTCACACTGAAATCTCAACACAAACAAAGATACTATAAATTGTCGCCTCTTCCGCATCCACCGACCTCAGAACTCCAGACGGGAGAAAGAGAGAGAGAGACACACACACACACTACCGTCGAGAGTGGAAAGGAGGAGAACAGAGATGGAGATAAAGAGACAAGAGGAGTCTTCGTGTTCTCGGAGAACATCAAGATCAGGTACTCGTCGTATCGTTTTTATTCTTTAGGTTTTTCAATCATATAGAACCTGATATGCTTTTGAATCATGCATGACATCCGCTTTCATTCTACCGACACTCCCTCCAACATATATTTTTGCTGTCTTAAGACCCCAAAGAGTCGGGCAATAGAAGGGAGAGAATCAATCGATGGTATTGGTCTTACATGAACGGCAGTTGCAGCCGGCTTCCCTCCAAGGGTTTCCCCCTCAAGCAGTGCCTTGTTGATTTTTTTTTTCTTTTTTAAACTTTTTGTCGAACTTTTTTACTCGATGCATTAGACAGAGGTGGAGAACATGGCATCTGACCCACTTTTCTCATTATGTGACTAGGGTTGTTGGATTAGATGGACTATTCAATAGAGCCATGACAATGTTCCCAAATTTCCAGCATCTTATTTTATAATAAGCTAAAGAGTCGGATGGTGTTTTACGCTTGAATACATAAAGTCGGGGAATTAGGTTTGTCTGTCTCTTTGTTTATCGGCTGGCTGGTATCTTAGATTTTTTTTTTTTGCTTTCTGTCGTTAATTAGGGTCATTAAACTCTTGAACCTCTGTTCACTTGGGGCTTTCTTGCTCCTTTCTCCTTTGAAAATTTTTTGTTCCTGGATTTTTATCATGTTTCTATTTTTCTTTTCCTTTTTTGTTGACACGATTCGTAAAAATCCCGTTCAAAATAACAATCTTTCTTCCTTTTATTTGTGATATATATATATATATATAATTTTATAAATTTGTTGCTGAATTTCAACGAAAATTTTGGTGGGATCTAACTCGTGCGTACATAACATTTCATTAAAATTTATTAGAGATGTCAACTTGAGTAAAATTAAAGTAACTAAATATAATTTATTTTAAAAGTAGATCGGACAATATTGAGAATTTTAATCTAAATGTGTAAGTCAATTAATTTTCTAAATAAGAATAGATAATTTAAGTGAAAAAAATAAAATGATATTTTCGTCTTAGGCACCAACTACTTGTGAATTTCTCACATGACAATGAATTAACAACTTGAACTATATGAGGAGAAACAATTGATGCGTATTGCATAGTGCTCAAACTCTTATTTTTCGACAATTTCATTTGCATGTCATCTATAATATATAGAAAAAATCTTGACCGGCTTAACTTTCAAGTGAAAGACACCCCGCTTTTGTATTGCTAAATTTCAGTTATTTTTAAATTGAATTAAAACTTATTATCCACAGATTGCCCAAATCATAAAAGTTTATTATTTATAACAGTGAAATCATTTGTGTATATCTTGGCAAAAAATCTTTATCTATGTCTATAAGTAGGGATTGCAATTACATATTTGATAGTTATTATATCCAATAAAAATCAAGTATCACATATATAAATCATATCGTCTTTTTTTATATTCGATGATATATGGATATGTTTCAACAGATTTTCTTAGGTTAAACAACAACCGAATCTTAGCGGAGTCTTAATTTGTATGTAATTATATATTGGGTTATTTCTATTTGTGATAAAATCAAGAAGCACGAAAATAAAAATTCCAAACATCGGAAAAATATCTTACCCTTCTCTTCCTATTAAGTGTATATCTAAAGAATCATATTAAATGTTATAGTTGAATTTCTTATAATTCATTGAATTTCTTGTTTTTATTTCTTATAAGTCATGTTAGTTGAATTTTATCTCAATTTATTATGAGTTTCGTTTGAGCATGCTAGGGTTGTGATTGGGTTAATAAATGAAAATTGCATTCCATTCTCAGCTTGGTCCGGTCTAGGCCAATAATAGCTTGCTTTCATCTAATGTATAGAGATAACCTACAGATTCCTTCGAAGTATTGAAATTCTGATTTGTTTAAAATTTTAAACTAAAATTCATTATGTCAACAAAATCAACTAAATAGTAGATTTTTTTTTAATAAATCACACATCATTACATATCAACGGAAAAGATAATTGAAAAAACGAGCAAGTAATAAATAAGGGGAAGATTGTCAACAAGTTGAAATTTGTGGTTGAATATATATATATTTTTCTATTTTTTTAAATTTATGGCTGAATTTTCAATGAATATTTTGGTGGGATCTAACCCGTGTGTACATATCTTTTTAATGAAATTTATTAGAGATATTGACTTGAGTATGGTTAAAACAACTAAACATACTTTCTTATAAAAGTTGATTGGATAAATTTGAGAATTGTAATCTAAATGTATAAATTAATTAATTTTCGAAATGTGATTATATGGTTTAAGTGTAAAATAAAAAATATAAAAATATATATTTAATTGCATTTTTTATGTGGTAGTCACAATTTTAACTATTGGATTTCATTTTTCGTTAGTTAAATTTATATTTTATTGAGGATGTCTTAAAAAGTATAAAAATAAGATCAGTTATCTCATTTTTGCTTAAATTATATAGGAATATAGATTAATTTTCTTGCCCCTTAATTATCCAAATAAAGAGTCTTCTTTTTTTACTTTTCCCTATTTCCTATCATATGTTAGATCACATTCCAACTCAATGAAAAGTACCATATTTTTTTTTATATGAGACCCCTTAATAAACAATACTTGTGCTAAGCACCCAAAAAATTTAGTACAATAATACGATAGTCTCTTCCTACTATGATGATCGTAATGCATATATGAATTGATTAATGGTGCAGGAGAGTTTGCGGGAGGTCAAAGGGAAGGCTCAGTGGAAAAACATTATTTACGACCTCCTCCTTCAACAGACTTGTCACATCCCTGGCTACTCATATGTCACGGCCAATATGGATACAGACAGACTTTTTACAGTATACATGAGGATCGCTACTACACGAAGGTCATTCCTCAATTTCATAAAAAGTACATATATCCCACAAACATAAGCCAGTGGTTGGTTGTAGAGGACGAGGACTCTCTCGAATGTTGTCTATGGAACATAGTTTCTTCTGAAAATATCAAGATCCCGAGCCTAGGAGCCGATGTGGAGGGCAAATGTGTATTGACCTCTCCCCCTCAAGGTGAACACGATTGTTATATCGTGTTTATGGCTGAGCAAGATGACACCATACGGTTTTGCAAACTTGGTGATGAAGCATTCCAACAGATAAAACTTCCCATGGGCGAAAACGAATCCCTTCACTCTATTACAGTATTCAAAGGAGTGGTTTATTTGTTGACTTTGGGATGTGCTCTCTTTGAAGTCAAGATGTCACCCAGTTCATCCATTCAAGCCACTAGGTTGGCATGTAGTCAACGTCTCTCAGATCTTCTTCCATGCCACATACAAGCTTTCCAAGTCTATTTAGTCGGTTCCGAAGATGAGCTGCTACTTGTCCTTAGATTGAGGAGCACAACAGCTTCTTTCAAGACCTTCAGTTTCTACATTTTTCGCTTGAACTTCTCCCTATGGATATGGGAGCGGGTGAAGGCCATCGGAGAGAAGGCGCTCTTCTTATCTGATAAGATTTCTCTTGCTTGTACTCCAAGCAACCATGGTGTGAAGAATAATTTTATCTATTACGTAGTGCCTGGAGATCGATCCTTATACTTGTTTGACTTAGAGGATCAAAGCACTTTGGTATCTGTTCCTTGTCCAATTGTGAGTCGTTACACCTCAAGTCTTTTGTGGATCTTGTTTTAGCGACGCTAATTTTATAGTGCATATATTTTTATTTTTATATTGCAGTTTTATATTTATACTTATTATAATTTTAGGGATACTAATTTTACAGTGTATCGACCGACTAGTAGATTAACTAAAATTTGAATGATATTACTTAATCACCCTTAGGCATTCCTCCTAGAATATAAATCACATGTCGACTTTTTTTTAAACCTATTTTATTTTGATGAGAGAGGAAGTCGAATTGTCACTCTCCTTATCTGTCATCATCTCCCTCACTCCCCTTCTCTCGGTCTCCCCTCTATTATTTCCCCGACCCCACGTCCTCATTTCTAAAGATGGCCACCAAAGGAGGAAAAAAAGCCAAGCCAGATGCCAAGAAGACCAAGAAGGGCGGCAAGAAACCCAAGCACAAGGGCAAAAGCAAGTATCAATGTCCAACTCGGAATAAGAAGCAACTGAGACCGGTGTTCACCATTCCATGGTACTGCCGTAAGTGCCAGACAGAATTTAACTTTTCTTCTGAGCAAACTGATATTCATCGGCAAAAGTGCAAGTAGTTCAGCATCAGAAGATCGCTTTTTCCCAAGTGATTGTGGGCCTCGATATCTACTTTCGTATGTGGCTTGGATCATTTCAATGGAGTTGCTATATTTCCTTTTGAAAATGGGAGTTGTTATCGGAATTTGGCAATTTGAGGATCATTGGAATTTACATGCGTATATGTGGCATGGAATCATTGGTATGATAATGTGGCATATGGCAATTTGAGCTCAACTTAAAGGATTCTGAGTTTCTCCCTTTTAGTATCGATGGGTTTCCTAAATATTTGGTGTCCTAAGGGATTTTTCTTGAGGCGTAGGAAACCTCTAATTATTTGCTGTGTAGGCGCTCTTACCGATTTGGAAAAGATGACTCCAGATTTCCGTGAATTGATCTCTCGCTCGATAATTTGACAGATGGTTTCCAAAATTTATTTGCAATTTAGGGCGTTCCATTTTGTTTCTTTAAGCATTAACATTGAACCGCATAAGAGATGATTTTTTGGAGCATTGTACTTTGCAATATTTTTTTCAAAAAAAAAATTCCTTGAATCACTTTTAGCGATCAGGCCCTGTGCAACGTTCTTGTCAATAGTTCCATTGTGAGGATGAACAGGTAAGACGATAGTGGGTCACCCTGTCGCAGTCCCCTCGACACCCTGAAGAACCCTTTCGGTGAGACATTGATTAAAGCCTTACAGGTTGGGGTGATATTCACTGAGCAATCCAACAAGGTCGGGTGGAAGCCTAATTCTTTTACGATTCTACAGATGAGATTCCATTGTGCTCGAGGCACTTCTCATGTGCTCGGGAATACCACGCGCTGCTGACGGCCATGGGTCCAGAGACTTAAAGTTCTCGAATTAAATATCAGTCTGATCATTCCCTCGCAACTGGTTGCAGATTTACTACGCCTTCTTCAGCTCCTCTCTTCGCCCCTGTCTCCACGACTATGAGCCCTTACTTTTGGAAATAGAATTGCGCAGTTCACTTTCAATTAGGGATTGCGAACTTCCCACAATGACATTGCTCGATCTGATGTGGGCAATAGCAGTGTTTTTTTTCTTTTTTTCATGCTATCAATGCCACGGAGGATGCACCGTCACTTTTACGCAAGGGGAAGGGGACCAGTGTTGGACGGAATTGAAGTTTGAGGATGTTTTTGTTGAATAAACTTTCCAGTCCGCAAGTCTTGGCCACCGAAAACGTCGACAATGAAACTATTAGAAATTTCAAAAAGATTCATTAGAATTCGACCCAGGGAGAGTGAATCTTAACCTTCTGGCAGAATCCTGTCTAGTTTCACAATCACTCTGCAGCATAATAATATCGCACTGAGTTCTGCCTCCTCATATAACAGGTTACCGTCAGAGACTCGACAGAGCTCAACCAAGGATCATTATCCCGGGGTCGAGTCTTCTGTCGTCCTCCATGTGATGAGGGACAATCCAACATAGGAGCTCTCCCTAGGGTTTATTTTCGGGGTTTGGACCACGCCTAACTTCACTAAGGTTACTTACTTATAGCAATACTTTTTCCCCCCCTTTTCTCTAGGATTCTTCCATGCATTATTATGTTAGATATCAAGGAAAATCAATTATCGCTAAAGCTTGCAAATTGGATCGGTCCTGTCTTATCGGGCCAAGCCAGCACGGCCCAATATATTATCACGTTGAGCTAGCACAACCCATCAGATATTGGCCCAATAATGATGGGCCTGAGCATGGTCCGAAAATACTTATCCGGTAACCCGGTCTAGTCAACTAAAAACTTTTGTTATCAATTTTTTTAAAAAATAAGTTTAATTGACTATTAAAAATGCTAGTATTTCTTTTTCTTTTTCTACCTCTAAATCCATTGATATATCCTAAATACATTAGATATAATCTAATACCGTTACTTTTGTTTTAATATAAATATTTTTTTAGAAAAACAAAAAAAAATTAATGATCGAGCTATCGGGCTGATAAGTGGCTGGCCCGATAGGCCTAGACCCTGGCACTGCCTTATCAAGCCGGGCCCGGGCGGGCCGAAAATTCCCAGTTCTAATTATGGCTTCAAAAGAAACAACTTTTTTTTTATGATCAAATGGAAATATTACCTTTCCAATTTATGGAAATTATTCCCTTGATTGGATCGTCGTGTAAAGCGGAATTTTCGCATATATGCATAAAATTTTCTCATTATCACGATGGTCCTAAAAGAAGCATTTATATTGAATAAAACATATACTTCGACTTTCTTGCGTTAACACCTTCCCTCGTGGTGATCCTTTATAAGTGCGTGCTAGCAACATTCGGAGTTTGTTTGATCTCTGTTGACGTCATTTTAGTTAGTACAGACATTTATTTCCATATAATTTGATATGCAATATCAGAATTTTGAGATTGACAACAACCCTTTTTTGCTCGGTGAACTAGAAAGTTGGTTTTTTTAGTTATCACAATTATAGTTATCTGACGAATGAATCTAAGAATAATGAACATTAGTGATTCCGATGTAAGAAAAAATCCTACAAATTTTGATTTGACTAAAAAGTATGTAAATTTTGTGGGTTGAATGCAAAGTTATAATGGATTAAATTATAAGAAATTGTTTGAGTGAAATATGAATATTTATGATCGGTATAGATATCATTTAAACATGTGTAGTTCAAGCTGAATTGAACTTTGGATTGATCCAAATTCTTGGGATCCTATGGATGAAGGCACGGCTTCCGTGGATCCAATTGGATTTCACTCGGACGAAGAACTTTATTTGGATCATAAAGTTATTATAGTTTGTTCTTCCAGAGAGGAGCATGTGTACAAGAAGGAAGTTTGAGTTCGATGCAAATGGTTACAATGTTATTTATGTGTCTATACTTACATCTGCTACAGGTGGAGTGACGGCAAGTTTTGCGATGTCGGGGGTACCATTATCTGCCAAACCTAATGCTACATCGTACTCGCAGGTGTTATGGAGTGATCAGACAAACATTGGATAACACGGTATGTGAGGAAGATTCACCCGCGCGGCTAAGTATTTATTCTATAAGGGTTCATTTGATCCAATCGTGGCGTGCCACGTAATCCTATAATGGGTGTTTTCCAGTGGGTTATCGAAGCTTCATGCATCGGTAAACTTCCACCATTATCACAGCCGTCACCATTAGTATTGACGCCAGGTTGACTCTAAATTTCACATTTTTAATATAACTGGAGTTTTTTCACTTTATATTTAATTTTTATAAATAAAATATCTCAATTTTTTTTATTCCTCCCTTACTTTTTATGTCCTATATTCACGGTACCTTTCCGATTAGGGGTGTAAATGGTTTGCATGGGATGAGTTTTTTTTGTCAATTTGTCGCATCCCAATATTTTTTATCTAATCTTTTCAAGGGTAAAAAACTGTACAAAACCCATTAACGACAAGGAAAAATAACCCGCTATTGACTCAGTTTTTTCGGGTGATGTTTTTGGACTCGGTATTTTTATTAAACTAATGAATAGACCTTTTTTATATTTTATAGAGAAAAAAATTGAAAAGTGATGTGTTAAAAATTAATAATTAAATCTATTTTTTATTGGAGAATTGATGATGTAAATGGTAATTTGAATATATGAAATAAATTTTAAATTTATAGTGATAAATTAAATAAATAATTAAGTATAAAAATAAACATAGAATGAGTCAGACCTGTCCTTTTTTTTTTTGTTTGGACCCAATTTTCCTGTGTTAGTTTTCTTTCTGCCTAGTCTAGTTCAAATTTTCACTTTCTAATTTTTTTTCCTCAATCCCCATTTCCGATAGGAAAATATAGTTCACATTTTCGACCAGCGGAAACTGACCTCGGGCCCACGAAACCGAAGATGACTTTCGACCTAACTCCATCCATAATGGTCTCGTCATCATTGCATCATCATCCTCGTCATCATCACCCTCCCACGGGCGAGCTTCTAGAATTATGTATCAATTGTCGGTCGACCCGTGACCTGTCAGAAGTCTAATAACACACGCGCGCGCGCACGCATGTGTACGTACAAACGCGCCCGGACGACTGAGTGTATCGCCATCACCAATTTAATGGACGACATTTCCCGGGTTTGCCAGGCCCTCCACCCACGTGCCTGTTGGAAAAAAAAAATGAAAAAAACGTTCAGTCAAACACTCGGCTTTGAAAAATTGGATAATTCCCCGGTCTCTGGGTCATGGGTGCCTCTATAATTCCACGTCAGGACGAGCACCATTATTTACCGTCGGACGGTGAAAGTGACAAGGTCCAATTTGTCATCCAACAATTTAGACGGTTGCGATGGTACAGTGTGTGATATTCAAAATCATATAAGATTCAAAAGGACCAATCGACTCAATGATGGAAAACGAATCTTGATGAATCCACTCTCGCCATCCGACGGACACGGAGTCCTCCGGGACAGTCTTATAGACGGCCACAACCATCTTGTTTGCCAACCAACACAAGATGAATCAGCCGCCTGGCTTCCATACATCCAACCTAGGAGAAAAAAGGTATATGATTGATACACTTTTGATGTATTTGTATATCGTAATGATAAGCGCATTGCACCTTTTATCTTCAATATATATATATATATATATATATAGATGATTTTTCTAGGACAATTAGAGACAACAAACCAAATTAATTAATTACTGTTTTCTGAATTAATTAAATACAGCTGACAACATGTCAGGACCTCGCAGTAATGACGTCATCCTGGTGGATATAATAATATTATATTGATTTAATAATTTTGTTATGAAATTTTATATATTATCTTATTTCTTTTTTTTCATGTCCTTCTTGCGCTTATGAAAAAAAAAGCATCATCTCAACTAATTGGACCTGCAGATTCCCTCTTCCTTTCATTCTTTTTTTTTCAGTTTTTAACTAATAAATAATATATTTACATATATATATATATCCTCTAGCATATAATATCTGTTGGACCAAAAAAATGATCCGATACATTTAGCCTCGATTTAAAAGTGACAAACATATGCATCTTTTATCGTAATTTCTCAACTAAATTCCATAGGTTCCGTCCCATCTGAATATATAATTAAGCTGATGAATTCTTAATTCTCTTATATTTTCAATTTTTTTTTATCAATATTGATGTGTGATTATAATAATGAACCGGTCGTAAAATACCCTCGGAATCAAATGGAGCACTTGATCCTATCGGGAAAAAAAAAATCGGATTACTTAACAAGAGAAGCGATGGGGTCTTTCAACGGTGACTCCCTCGAACCAACACGCACTAACACCAAAACCTAAACCCCAAGATTCGACAAAATGGAGAGAAATCAAGAGTGATCAGTGGGCGGACACCTATTAGAATCACGATGGCTGACCATCATAGATTAGTTCAGGTGAATAGGACATTCGATTATTGATTTGATTTTCCCGTGTACGTGTAACATTTGGTAAAACCATCCGTTTGCAAGGTGAGCCCATTCAAGTATTACTTAAAACATCATGCACGGATAAACTTTCACGGAATTTACATCTAGAAGCTTTTTTTTCACACGTTCAGTGGCTGATTCCCATGGGAATGGATACTTGGAGAGGATCTTTACTTCTGATAGAAAATTCCAATGGCATAATTTCAGAGGACACTTGTCGGTGAACTTCCCGTGATAGCCATGAAGATCTCTGCTGAGGCCAGCGGGAACCGACGGGTCCAGATGTACATGTCTGACGAGTAGAATATAGATAGGTTCAACGTTCATGTAAGCACCTAGTCCGCAACAGAAATTGAAGTACAAACGACTATCCCCTCTCTATCTGTCAGCCATGTGCTAGTAACGGTCAAATGGCCAGATATAATAAGATTATATGCATTCTGGTATCTGCCCGGCAGCAAACAGTGTACAACTTCTGAGTCAATTTCAAGAAACACAAACCTACTGCGTCGGAGCCCTCCAGCCAGCCGGCTTCCAACCCAAAAGTAGCCCTCTGAATGCCAAATCAATATTGTGACTACTCCTATAAGTTCTTGGAAAGTCCAGGAAGCCAAATTCTTTTGTTAACCATTAAACTGCCTCCAATTATGGATTATTATCTTAATTTAGCATGATTTTTTTTACTGATTATAATTAGGTACCAACTATAGTCGTTTACCAAATTTAGCAAGGCCTTTATTTTTCTATCTAAATATTGTAGATGTTACATGCCGCATCAGTATTACATGAATACTGTTAACAATACCAGTAAAATTAACTTGACATGTGAGACAATTGGACTGAAAATGGATGTCATACTAAAATAAAATCAATAAATAAGCAAAGTAAAGTTAATGTGCGATCAAAATGCGTTATGTACTAAATTTGAAATTTTTATCAAGGTTTATATTTAATTGAAATATTAATCTCTCAAACTACTCATTTTTTTAATCATCCCTACATGAAAATTCCGATAGAGATTTCCCGAAAGAAATTTGATGTTTCCGGATGAAAAAAAAAACACTAAGTCTTCACAATTCAGGAATTTGCTTGCAGTGATGAGCCTAAAAATCCAATTAGGCAGGACGCCCTTCTTTCATCCAAACGGACGAGGGAAGTGCTGGAGATGGACGATAGCATAAGCATTACGTTTGAATGACATCATCACCAGCAGTGATATATACTGGCCTCCCCCTTTTTTTCTTCCCCTCAGTGTACAGATATTTCCCAATTATTGATTTAATTAATTCTGGAAAACCTCTGCCTTTTCCTTTGTCTTATAGGAACCAGGGGACGCCCTATGCATGTCCTCCACGTATGTCCGTCGAGATGAAAGTTTTTTTTTTGCCCTCTCATTAAATATATATAGATATATGTTTATATTTTTATTATATCTTTTTTGTGTAAATAAATATCTTTTCTATTTTTAATTTGGGTATAAATTATTTATTTGAAAAATGGGTAAGTTTTTGTTTTCCCTCGTACTTACTATTGCGTTGAATGTTTTCTGTGACGACTTTTCTACCTCCTCTTTGAGTTCAATCTCAAGTGTCACTGCAAATTCAACATTTCAAATGGGAAATACTCTAACGCGAAAACAGGTCCCAACATTCCAAATGAAAAGGAAAACAAAACGCCATGGATTATGAATATAAACAAGATTCGAGACACGTCGACAGAATTAAGGATGGTGGGGCCTCGAAGTGGGGTCCCCCGGTAGTCCTGGGTTGTGGTTGTAAAGGGTATTAGAGACAATCCGGGAACCTCCCATGAGACGGGGTCCAAGGTAGTCAGTCGTGTAATGGCCTCCAACCATAGTTTTTAAAACCGGACCGGACCGGCTGGTTCGACCGGGAACCGACCACTCCCCGGTCCGGTTCTCACAAAAATCCAATTATTATTTAAATAAGGTCAAATCCAATTGAACTAGCCGGTTTTTACTTGAACCAATAAATCTAATTGAACCAATGAGAAAACCGACCAATTTAAAAATAAAAATAAAAATATATTATAATATACGTATTTTATTTTACTAGACTTATATTTGTATTTTATGTTGAATTTGAGACTAACATTATAACTATATTAATTATTTTGATTATAAATCATAATTAAATTATAATATTATATTAATTTATTGAAATATTATATTATTAATATTATTTATTAAACATGCGGTTCAACCTATTGAACCCCCGATCCGACCCATGAACCCATACCTTGACCGGTTCTCGGCCCAGTCCGGTTTTAAAAACTATGCCTCCAACACTCCCAATTTCTCCCACTCATATGTAATGAGCATATAATGCCATCATGTCCAAATGGTATCATGAGCCATTTATTTTGTGATTGGTGTACAATTATTTTTTTAAAAAAAAATTGGTTAACAAATTTTAGGACTTTTTAAATATTGTTGAGATTTATATTTTATTCTTTATGATATACATTTTCTTTTTTTGGGTTTATCAAGATTCTTAATTTTGTTTTTTTTAAGGATTTCTATTGAATATTATTAAAGGACGTGTCAAGTGACACCGCTGCCTTTGCTCGTGAGACTTCCTCACATGAAACGGAATATCCTGTCGTATGTAGACTTGCCGCTATCTACAAAACACTAAATACAAACCACAGCCTCTTAAAAAAAAAAATCCCTCTCCCACGGTCCCACCTCATTTCTAGCCCAGATTGAAAAACTCTATCTCATCTACCTCATAATAACCAGAGACCACATTAAAAACAACAACAACAACGACAACCAACCCCCCAAAAAAAACCCCTTACACATAACAAATGTAATAACAATTTTTTTTTATAGAAAAAACCTAATTTCCATATAAAGAAACAGAAAATTCGAAGAGCAATAGAAGAAATGTGCACCATTATAAGGCCGCTGGGCACATCTGGCCTGGCCGCATATTTCACACAAAAGAACAAGAGAGCTCTCAACCAAAAGCATAACCGAATCCTCTCCTTTCTTGTGTTCCATAGCAAACTCCTCCGGCCAGCAGAAACCCAACCCCCCCTCCCCACAACAATGGAACAGCCGCAGCCTCCCCCGGCCCACGTAGCCATACTTCCGACTCCGGGGATGGGCCACCTCATCCCGCTCGCCGAGCTGGCGAAGAAGCTTGTCCACCACCACCGGCTCACCGTGACCTTCATCATCCCCACTGAGAGCGGCTCACCGTCCAAGGCCCAGCAGTCAGTCCTCTCCGCCCTCCCTCCCTCCATCTCCTACGTCTTCCTCCCACCCGTCTCCTTTGACGACCTCCCCGAGGGGACCCGAATCGAGACCATGATCTCCCTCACGGCCTCCCGCTCCCTCTCGGCCCTCCGTAAAGTCCTGACCACCATAGCCGAGTCGCACCGGCTCGTCTCTCTGGTCGTCGACCTGTTCGGGACCGACGCATTCGATGTGGCCAGAGAATTCAAGATCTCCCCCTACATCTTCTACCCCCCGAACGCCACGTGCCTCTCTCTCTTCTTCCACCTGCCGACCCTGGACAGAGCAGTCTCCTGTGAGTACAGGGACTTGCCTGAACCGGTGAAGATCCCCGGCTGTATACCGATCCGCGGTGCGGACCTGCTCGACCCGGTTCAGGATCGCAAGAACGAAGCATACAGGTGGGTTCTCCACCATACCAAGAGGTATCCTCTGGCTGAAGGGATTATGGTTAACAGCTTTGATGCCTTGGAAGGAGATGCTCTCAGGGCCCTCCGGGAGAAACAGCGAGAGGGGATGCCACCCGTATATGCGGTGGGCCCACTCGTGAAGATGGAACCGAGCACCACCAACGCCGACAGAGCAGAGTGCCTGAAGTGGCTGGACGAACAACCGCGAGGGTCCGTTCTATACGTGTCGTTCGGGAGTGGGGGGACCCTGTCGTCCAAGCAGATGAACGAATTGGCCCTGGGGCTGGAGATGAGCGAGCAGAGGTTCCTGTGGGTGGTCAGGAGGCCGAGCGACAAGGCGGCGAATGCCTCCTACTTCAAGGTGCACGGCCAGGACGAGGCATTCGACTTCCTTCCGGAGGGCTTCCTGCAGCGGACAAAGAACAGGGGATTCGTCGTTCCATCGTGGGCCCCGCAGGTCCAGGTCCTGGCCCACGAAGCCACCGGCGGTTTCCTGACGCACTGTGGATGGAATTCAACCCTCGAGAGCGTCGTCAACGGTGTGCCGGTGATCGCATGGCCCCTCTACGCAGAGCAGAGGATGAACGCGTTGCTCCTGGCCGAGGGCATACAGGTGGCGCTGCGGCCCAAGTTCCGTGAGGATGGGATCGTCGACCGGGGGGAGGTGGCGGCGGTGGTGAAGGGTCTAATGGAGGGCGAAAATGGGAAGAAGATGAGGTACCGGATGAAGGAACTCAAGGAGGCGGCCGCCGAAGTTCTGAGTGAGGATGGGTCATCCACCAAGGCAATAGCCGAGGTGGCCCTCAAGTGGAGCGCGCACACCAAATCATCACCATAACGATAAACGTAAAAACGATGTATCTTGGCTTTATTTAAGGGCGCATTATTATCATCATCATCATCCTTTCTTCTCGTTTCTTCCTCTGCTTTTTGTTGGATATTTTTCGCCAGGTCATAATGTAATGCATGCTCATCTCTGCCGCGGACACCCCTTTTCCGGGCGACATTGGTTGATACCAATTCCGGGTCATCGGAGATGAGCCTCTCCCGACGGGCCAAGTCCCGGAGCTTTTTAGCTATAGCTGCAAGTCTTGATCTCTCTCCATAGTTGGATATGTGTAATGTGTAGCGGCGACCTTGACGTTCCTCACCTACCAAACCCACTGTACAAAAATAATAATATAAACGGCCACTCATCTTGTCACAATTGCAACTTCTTTCTCGTCCCTTTACTATATAATAGCCTAGTCCAGAAATTTTCTTTTTGCCAAATTTTATGGCTCGGAATTTAAAATATTCATTTAATCTCTTTAATATGAACGGTTGATCATGGACTATTATTAAGTTTTTGAACGGTTGAAGTTGAAAAATGGTATCCTGGCAGCTCTCTAATTGGTCATGATTTGGGACTATCTCAAGAAATTATTACAGCATAGAAATGTCCCGTTCCCGAGGTTAAATTATACTTTGTGATGGCAATCCCAAGCAATCTCAACTTTGAGCTTATGGCTTATCATAAAAAAAGACCATCTTTATATGCGATTAAAGGCGTATTTCTCTTTCACGTAAGATCTTTATATATGAAAATGGGATGGATATAGGTGCAGAACGTAAGATATGGGACTTTGGAGATGCACCCATCTAGAATGTTTACACGGGCATCGTTCGAAGCCTAATCAATTCCTTTAACTGTGCAAGCATGAGCTTTCATGTCAGAAACTATGCACACCCGCGGATAAGGGCAAACGATTTGATGGGCGTTTTTCCTTTTTCCTCCGACGAGACACCACGAGCATCCTCGATTTCAATCTAGTGGTCGAGGACGATTTGACATCCATCTGGATAACGGTCCGACCTCTTGCCCTGATGCATCATCGCAAATGAGTTTTGAAACCATATAGATGCTTGTTCACGTGAAAAGGAGTTCCCTAACCATGTTTTATATATATATATATATATATATCCTGATAGTGTTTCAGTTACTTATGGTTTCCAAGTTAGATAAGCCATTGAAATCCTATGACGGCAGCTGCAGACGTGGAACAATGTAATTGGGTCCAGCGATAGGTTTAAAGTGGAGAATCCAGAATAAGATGCTGCTTGAATTCGTAAAAATATATGAAATGTTACTTGTGTTTTACTTACTTTGGTTTTTTTTGGGTATAATTATACAATTTAATCCCTCGAACAAGTTATTCTACTCTTTTACCGAGTCCGGTCCACCTGAACAAATTTCCAGGGCCCGCTGCTGACAGGATCATTGCATTAGGTAAAACGCAGGAGAATATAGAGACTAGTGGATGAAATATTCCTATCTAGATATATCCATCTAATGTGCTTGACGATGATGCTCCGTCCATCGACAAGTCCACAAAAACATTGATGAGGGCAGCTTGAAATTGAGGCCAAAAGGGGCTTTTAAGTGGTTGAGGGGCCAACTGCATTTTGCTCATCTCACTACAATCATTGAGGGCATAAAAATGAATTTTATATGTTGGTCGGCCACCATTTTCAATGCTTTCTCCCATTACTCTCTCAATAGCCCGCTGGCTGGTTAATCTTTGGGTAAATTGGAGTGGACGAAGTGAAGACATTCCCCACATAAGAGTTGTAACTTGACGACTCGTTGATCGGTAAAAGTGCTGGGAATTCGTACGGGAAACCGAGAAATTTTCTCGAACTGAATAAGTATCGATCTTTAATGGTCAGAAGGCTCCACATAATGATATGAACACAACTTTGGTTGTATGAAATAATGGATGAAATTACGAACATACCCAACGCAAATTTGGAGTGATCCAAAGTGTCATCTAACCCTCGATACGGTGGAATTTGGTTTAAGACCATGGCACACGGTGTACTACTCCATCGGAAATGGGCACTTGATGACTTCTTATGGCCAAGCAAAGACCCTTTCGGGGTCGTATTGGACTTTCCTGTGCTCCATCAGGGCCACGAAATCCCCCCTCCAATCGGCATCGACCTAGGTATAGATAGTCATGAGAAAGCACAGATCAAAGCTTCAGTAGTTCGAGCAAATGATCGGAATATTAGTCGACAGATACAAGTAGAAATTTACAAATTCAATCTCCATGACACCTGTGCATGAATATATCCGAAACCGACACCTTGTCCACGATTAATCGTTTAGATGTAATATATACATATATATATATATATGCGATGATATCATAAAATCTTTTTAAATGATTAAAATAACATATACGTTAGCTGCTTTTTTCTCTCTATTTTTCCTTTTTTATTTTTTAAAATTTATTATGTGGTGTGCAATGTACAGAGAACAGGAACCCTACATATAATGATAGTTGTATTTAATCTGGGAAATGGCAGCGATGGGAAAAGTACGCAGACCTCCGAATCTGATACCTTGATTTCTTTAATCAAAGGAAGTAAATGAACTTAGACCTTAGTGTTTAATAATAATAGATATATAGATCTTGGTATCACAAATTATGTACCATGAAGATCGATTTTCCATGAAAATCACATGATGTGTCTGTCTGTCTCTCTCTCTCTCTCTCTTCATCGATCTTTACAGACACCAACGTTTACCGAGTCCAACACCGACAGTTCAAACTGTAAAACGTTTTCGCCGTCTCTCCCAACATCGTTACCCCATCCACAGTTCAATTATGCACTGTGTGGCCTAACGAAGGAGATGCACTGGTAATTTGACTTTAACCCCAAAATATTTCCAACTTTTTTTTACTGAATTGGAAAAAAAGGATTGAGCAAAATCTGTCACTTTATAATTCTATATTAGTATGAAATCATATTTTCAATGTCAAATATATTAGCACTAGAAATATTATGTGACATGTTTTTGTTTCAATAGATTTTCTACTTCCATCTCTTTAATGTCTCATAGGTTGTAAATAGTCTAATCGAGCATCATAATATTCGAGTCATTGAACAAAGACGTGTTTTACTGTCGTGTATTTGACTCTCAGGCCTCCTCATTTCTGATGGCTTCTCTAAACTCCTCATCGACTTCGGTCCATATATTATGCCTGCTACTTAAACTTTTAGTACTCATTTTTTATAATTTTATTAATATTTTTTTGTTAGGTATTAAGATGCAATCAATAAAGAATTTCTCTATTTGTTGGTTTAGTAAGTTCTATTTATTTATTGATATTTATAGTGTCTGATATTATAATAATCGACTAATTAATTGAATGGTGTGTTATACAAATTATGTTCCATCATTAATCCAAGTAGCAAAAGATTAATGATTTCTAATTAATTACCGAAAGAGCCGACTGGTTCAATTTGTGGTCCTTTAATTATTGTAAATCGGGTTTTTTCCTAACCTACACTTTGAAGGCTACAGGCTAAGCAATTGTTATTGCTTTATACTATAATACAATTACTTTTAATGAATGAATTCAATTTGCTTAAATATATAATTTGGCGGTGATTTAGTTTTCAAAACAACTGACATTTATTTCATTTCTTATTACAAAATAAAAAAAGGAAATTTCAAGTAATTTTAAAACCCCAATAATAATAATAATTACGACCTTTGGAGTTTTTTTTTTAATGTTTGGCTTTACCGTTTCTAAATTTTAGGATTTTTAGAGTTTGGAATTTATAGTTTTCAGGATTTTTTAATTATTTTTAATATTTTATTTTGAACTATCTTTTAAGATTTTAAAACTATTTTAGGCTTTTCAAATTTTAGAATTTTCATTTTTTTATGATTTCAATTTGCTAATTTATGTACACAATTAACGTCGTGAGAATTTAATTTTTAAATGAAAAATATTTGTATTATTGAAAATATATATTTATTAACTAATGATCAATTAAAATATAAATTATATGTACTAATTACTTAATATGGGCTCAATCCGCCTAAGAGGTCTGGACAATTAATTTAGCATTTAAATTGATTAGTCAAAAGTACCAAATCAATTGGTCAACTACTTAGGTGAATATAACTCATTTATTCAATTAATACAATTTGATGATGTTTCTGTGTTAAGTGATAAGGTATGATTATTAAATAATATCAATATTATATTTAATTTCACTCTAATAAAAATAATATATAATAATTGAAAAAAATAGGCTGAGAAAGAGTTTTTTCCGTGAGGAAAACGTTAAATTTAGTGATTAGCTTTTCCTTCATTTTTCTGCTATGATTTAGTCCTTAATCCCTTTTTCTTTATCTGGTTCCCTCTTAGTCTTTCTTTATATTTTATTTATGACTTTAAAAAGGATAATAATAATAATGTAAAATAAAAGTGAAAGAACATTATCAATGTAAGATTGTTGAGATAATTTGACATCTCTTCTCCTTAATTGATGTTTTGAATTCGAGTATTATAAATGAAAAGAATTTTATTTGGAGAGATTTTATTTCATGATAGGCTAATTCGACTCAAATTAGATTAGCGGGATCTAATAATTTTTAAGTACAAATTAGTTTATAAAGAGAGAAAAATGAACGGACACCAGACGGCGACCTCCAAGAGGATAATTTATATTATCCCTTTAAGTATAAAAGACAATTTGTTGTTTTATAATTGATTTTTTCTCTCATGTTATAAGCACTCAATGCTTACCACAAATATTTCACTTTATCATTAATGAACTTGCATCTATCTTATACCAACTTAGGATTGAAATAATAGTTTCTTTATTAAATCTCAAAATGGGTAATCCAAGAATTGAACCCTAAGTTGGGAGGTTCGATAGAAATTTTTCTAGAGATTCTAACCCGACCGCAGACTAGTCTCGAGGTGTATTTCACCTGGCCCGGAAAAATTACGTGATAAAAAAAAACCTGCATCTTTATTTTCAATACCATAAATACCCTTCTTCTTAATTTGCTATTATTAAATTCACATAACATTAGTTGTATTAAAAATTATTTGTTGGAAAATGAGCAAAAACCAAATTATAAAAAAAGGATGAATTCTGAAGTTGGAAATCCTAAAAATATAAAAAGAAAACTAAAAAACCTTAAAAAACGCTAAATCTTACATTTAAAAAAAACTGAACTCTAATAAGACCCTAAAAATTATTATTTCTTAGACTATTTTTTATTATTAAGAGTTTATGATTATTTAAAATTTCTTTTTTCTTATGGTAGAATTTATATTTGGCAATAAAAACTTGATTAGATTTTAGTTCCTTCTAAAACCAAGTAAAAGGGTAAATTAGGTATTCAATGAGTTTTAATTTGTGTTCAAATGATCATTTAATTTATATATGTATATAAAGTAGACCAGTTAAAACATGTTATACATATCAACTATACAAAACCATGTTTTACTGTATCACAATTATATACGCCGAAAAGAACTAATTATTAATTTAACGCATTCTTATTGGTATTTCCTTCTATCATTGAAGGATTCCTCTCTCTCTCTCTCTCTCTCTCTTTCCCCCTCCCCACACATTTCATTTGTGGCCGTTAATGTGCTAGTAAGTCGTCGAATTGAGTCTGTCTCATATGTCATGTCTGATTTACTTACGCAATAGATTTGTCCGAGACAAGATGCTAATTTAATCTATCACGTGCTCTAATGACTTTCAACGATACCATCATTAAAATATTGTTAGTTGATACTGATCTCTTAATTTTCTAGCAGTTGCTTCTCCCTCAATTAGAACCGAATAATTGTAATTAATGAATATTTACCATACTTATATACTCATAAGATAGATAAATAAAAGTTCTACTCTTTCACAACAAACAAATTCGTTGTGTGCCAATTAATAATAGAAGATTATGTATATTTTTTTAAATTTAAAAAAACCCTAGAAAGATTAAAAAACTCTAATTATTAGTTTTTATATAATGAATTTATTTTATAATACATACGGAATATAATTTTTAAATTAAGGATCACCCGCGTGAGAATTTCCAGCTCCAAACTCTATCCAAGAGATGCTAAAACTTCCCAAATCTATTTCTAGTTTCATCCACTAAATCACACTTCTTTTTTGACTGATGAAGGGACGTACTGTTCCATCAATTTAACCTAGCAACCACCCAGAGTGCCGATTCACTGGTTTAAGACTCACTTTTTTTTTTATTTTTTCACGAGTCTAATTAACTGTTTAGTTCATCTAGGTAAGCAATCAAACACAAGAACTTCAGTATTGCGTAGCGGGACAGCTGAATCGTCGCTGCTGCTTGCCCCCGTCCTTAGTTATCAAGAACTTGGTTTAACTTAAAAATTAATAAAAATAACTTTACTGGGTCAAAAATTAGAAATACCATTTATAAAGTTCGGAATTTATGGTTGGTCCAATGATTATTGTCAACTCATAACTACCCTTATGGTCTGATCCAACGCGCTATTATTTAGTATACAGTTGGATTTAAATCTAAAATTGTGGAACTGGTCCGCTCAAAAGTGGAGTCCGAGTATGATGAAAATATGGGGGTAGCTAGATCCGATTACCCCCTAGAGATAACATTAGTGTTTCAAACTGCCAAAAATAGTGAAACATATTGCAAATTTATGAAATTGTGCCATATTTTTCTGTCATAGTTTTAAAAACCAGATTGGACCAGCCGGTTTGACCGGTTCAATCAGGAACCAGCCACTCACCTAATCTGGTTCCTATAAAAAATCCAAGTGTACTTTCAGAAAGATCAACTCTAGTTAAATCGGCCGGCTTCCGATCTGACCGATGAACTAAATTGAACGGGTAAAAATCGGTCAACTTAAAATTTTAAAAAATAAAAAATGTATTATAATATATTTATTTTACTATACTTATATTTTATTTAATATAATGATTATATTAATAATATTTATTATAATATATTATTAAACTCATTAAATTCTTAGTTTTAAGCTATAAATACACACTTGTAATGATTCTTGATTTCATTTAATTTTAGAACTATGCTTTAAGTTACTTAGAATAAGTCCCCCTCTCATTTCTTTCACCTCTGGCCCACCAGTACAACTCCACCTTAAGGGCGGAGAACCCACCGGTGTCTAGGCTGCAGCACTGAGCAGGTGATCCTTGCGGTGGAGTATGTCTTTTAATGGCCTCTACGCTGATAGAGTCAGTCACCTGTCATACTTGATGAGAATATGAGTTTCCTTGATCCGACTGACTGCTGACATACAGCCGACCCGCGGGAGTTCTCCCCTCTCCATAGATCCACTTTCGTAATGCCAAACTCGCTACGATTGGTCCTTCCTGACCTGGGCATGAGCAAGGACGTGAGTTCGGAGGACGAGGGGGCAAGGCAGTGGATGTCACCAATGGGAAACCAAAGGCACAGTGGATGATGAGCACGAGGAGATCGAGACATGAGAATCTGGACCCAGATAAAGCAAAGTAAATGGACGGTCTTGATGAGGGGAAAGCATGCGATGGGCAGTTTTTATACGGTATCATTTGTCCTACAGAATTTTGACATTTGTGTAGTGTGAAAAGTCATGTAAGATATCTAGAGGAGAGGTGTTTAGAATAGAAAACTAGACCCGGAAAAAAGTGGTGTGGCCCGAGCACAAAGCTGTGCTTGGGTCTAGGTTTTCGGGCTATCGAAATGTTAAGCCGTCTAATTCCAACCATTTTTGTACCGTCCAAATTATGAAAAATATTTTTTAAATCATGAAAATAGAAAAATTAGTTTTTTTTTGGCTGAAAAATAAGTTAATTATGTCAAATATAATTATATTATAATATTTATTTTTTTAAAAAATTAACATAAAAATTAGATTTATCAAACAATTGTACCGCTTAAAATTTGACCCCAAATTCAAAGTTATTTAAATTTATTCTAAAAAATAATTGTCTTCCCTAGTTTGGGCTAGATTGGGTGGCCTGAACCATGCCCAAGCGGAGCTTTTTGGGCTGACCGGGATGTCAGGCTGTGTCATGCTGACACGGCCTAAATTACCATGCCTACAGAAAACCAAGCGGACTAGATCACTGAATCAAATCAAACCGGTCCAATACAACTGAACCATTTGGACCGGTTTCTCTTTATTAAAAAGATGCCCCCATTGATTGTTTGACGATGATTGTTTCCTTTAGCTGTGGTTAATCAAACCAAATCGATTTTCTTGTCGATGATTAAATAAAATTTTAAAAAAATAAAATGACTTTTGGACTAAAATATGGGTTTTAAAGGTTGGGTTCAATTATTTTTAACTCAGACAAAACCAATTACTTTATTCAAGTTATACATATCGTTGTAAGAAGGGATTAATCTGTTGATCAAACTGAGAAAATTTATAATTATATGGTTGTTATTTTGAGTTAAAATGAATATGGTTGGGATTTGGAATTTCAAACTGAAAAAAATCAGGCATTTGGTTCCATCCGATTTGAAGTGGTCGATTAATCTGAACCGAATCAAACCATGAACACAAGTACCCCATAATTACATAGTTGATCAAATGCGAAGACGGTAGAAGATTATGACGATTGAAGATTTAACAATGATCTCAAATTTGATAAGGGCGAGGATTCCGCCTTGTTGATTGTTTTGTCCTTCTGAAAACAGTTTTCTTCTTTTCGGAATTATGTAATCCACCAATCCATCCGAATGGTTTTACGCATAGTGACAAAGTCTACGATGAATTTCTAACCTCTTACTTCGATGTTATAAGCGCGGATGGATCCCTTCTTCCGAATACACATACACAGTGACGTGTTTGTCCTTTCATGGGGGAACTGGGACTCTCCTTACAAATCTGCATGACACAGAAGTACCATTTTCTGGCTTTCTTAGGGGAGAGGGAGAGGTCATGGCGTGCAACAATGTTGTGATTCTCTCCTCGATGGTTTGCCAACGGGATGGGTGGCATCGGGAGAGAGCCCAACGGCCAGCTTCCCAGTTTGCAGTCTGCAGATGACCTTAGCAGTGGAGCGGTCGCTTCGGAGGTCTTACTCCTATAATTGCATTAGCATCGATTACTCAATGAACCAGATGCGAGCTTCATCGACCTCACTGGGACTGAAATACAGACGGTCCTCCTGCCCGGGTTCGAGGTATACCCGGTTGTCTGGAATGATCCCTTTCCAGAAAATGATATCCACTCCACTTCTGTAATATCAAACTCGCTACCCTTGTTCCGCTTTGACCATGGAATGAGCGAAGACGTGAGCTTAGCAGACGGTGAGCAAGTGAATGCTGCAGAGGACCCCGAGGAGACAATGGATCAGCGAGGGAAGAAGATCAAGAGAGCAAATTGGGTGGAGAAGCTATCTGAGATCAGAAGCCATTGGAGCAAAAAACGGCAGATGAAGGGGCCAGGATGGATACGGTAACTTTGGTCAAGATGAAGCCTGTAAATGCAATGGTGGTGACGAGGGCGGTCACGGAGTTGTTCATAGCTCAAATGAAGGAGATGGCGAAGTAGTGTATGATCGTGAATCTTTCTCCAAGTCATTGACTAAAGTACGTCTATCAGCTTTCTTGTGCAATATGGCCTTTGTGATCCGGACGATCAGGGTATTTCCTTCTCTAGATGAATTTCCAATTCAATACTCTGACTTAATGGTGACATGTGTTTTGATAGTTGCTTCTTTTTGAAGGCATACATTTCAATTCTTCATATTTTCAGGCCGAGGACTTTGAGGAGAATGTTTGGGATGAGATTCATAACATCCTCCATCATCAAAAAGAAACCAGATGTAGCAGCTCTCAAACCAAAGTTTGAGCAGGACTCAACTCGTGTACCCGTCGCAGTTGAAAAAGCAAGTGCTTATCACTCTGAGAAGGCTGATCAGAAGTGACACGTTCATCCATCTGTCACTTACGACATTGCTGCCTCTGCTTTCCTCTACATCCAATCCCAAGCTAAGGAGCTTGCATCCCTCAGACACAAGAAGCAAATGGAAGTCGATGAACTTAATTCTTGCGGAGGCAGAGAGCAAATGGAAGAGGTAACCCACCGGGCGCCTGTGAGACTGAAGTGGCCCCTCATTTGGCACCATCAACAATGACTGCATTCGCTACAGCAGGAGGGAGGGAAAAGCATGAGGCAGCCCTGGACTTGCAGTTGCTGCACTCATCTCCCTGCGATCAGTTCATTTGCAGTGACCCGAAAACATGCACTTGATATTTTGTTGTTCAGGTAGTCATGTCGCTCTGGACTTAAATCAGTTCTTACATTTGCTACAACGTAGATTCCTACTCTTAATCGGCAATAGATTAATAAGCATAGGTTGCTTGAGATTTTCTGAGTTCAAAACCAAAGAGCCTGAGCTTAGTGCAGCTGATGCTGTAAACTGTTACCCTCAGAGACCAAAATCGTTTGTCTCATGGAAAACGACACTTCATTTCGAGCCAACCAGATATGAGGTATGCCAACCAAGGAACATTCAAAAATCTGATTCAAATAACACTGCCATTGAGATTAACTGCTGATTTGCGCATGAGTTAGCTACCTTGATCACCCTTGAGCAGGAAACGGAAGGGTGGGTACATAGAGGGATTTACGAGGCAGCAAAAGGGACATAGGGCCAATTCCTCCCCGAGATGGTCATCCACATGGATAAGTACGGTGAGCGTGCAAAGTTTCAGTTCACTGGGCATTCTCTATGAGGAAGCCTTGCTCTTCCGGTCAGTTTGATGCTACACACCTGGAAAGTCCTGAAGCCCAATAACCTTTGACCTGTTATCACTTTCGGGTCGCCATTCATAACTTGTGGAGACCAGAAGGTCCTCCATTTGTTAGATGTGGACGAAGACCTCATTAATTCTGTAATCATGCACAGAGATCGTCCCTCAAGACTTTTCCTGCAGTCATCCCAAGTGAGTCACAGTGCTCCTCGAGTATCTTGCCCAATTAGAAACGTTAGTATCTGTTGTTTCATGTTGTACATCTTTTAGTCAGTCGGAGATTTTCCCGTGAATTACATGGACTTAACTGGATTTAACTTTCTCGCTGCGGAAGTTATTGTCCTCTCCACTGGGTAAGCTATTCATTCTCGAGCCCCATGATAAAGCTTAACCACTGCACCCCCTTACTTCCCCGAGGGACTGCACTCTATGCTCTGGACAAAAACAAATGCGGCTTCTATCTGAGTGCTGCGGTAGCCATCATCAATCATCCCCATCTCTTAGATACACTGAGAAACCCCAAGGCCTATGGATCAGAGGGTACTATTTTCAGAGACCACAACTCGAGCAACTACCTTGAGGCTGTGAACAGCATCCTGAGAAATCAGAGGTTCCATAAGGTGATCACGAGGAAATCAAGAAATTATGACACCTGCTTTGGACTTCCATGAAGGCATCAGAGTAATTTCGAGAACTACAAAATGGATTCCAGGAGCTGCAGAAACTGTAGTTCGAGTTGATACGCATCCTTCCTGTCATTAGAACTAGAAGCAGATCGGATTTTACTGGGCGTCTGAACCAAACCTTGGTACATATATATGGTCAGCTTGTTCCAAGGGATCAGAAAAACCCCGTCTAAAAGGTGGTAGCCACTTTTGACGTATCAAATGCGGTTTTGTCACTAACGAAAGGTGGCCACTGGCTCATGCTCCATAAAGACACAGAAATAATTGTTTCTTCATTTGCTATAAGTTCTTTGGTACTCGTCGTAACTACAAGCGGTGGTTAGGCCCGGGACCTCGATTTGAGTCCCATTATTTATGCTGAAGAGCAGCATCGAGCCCGGAATTGTAATCTCGGACCCAAAAGAATGATCCGACAGCTCTTGCCGGATTTCATCTAACCGGACAGAATCGTGGATGGAATCAGACTAACTAAGCCTTACTGCAACTAGTAAAAATTTGGGCCGATTTCCACGGTTCACGTGAACCTAGAAGTTGTACTATCGAAAGTGGACCGTCGATGAGTCGAGTACTTCGATAGATGATGTTGGACCATGGGCTGATCCCTGTCTGGTGGTGCACCTTCGCCCTAGTCCATTGGTCACCAACCTCCTACAATTTTGTTATTTTCATCCTTAATTTTTTTTTGGTCATTTTCACCCTAACCATTTTCTGTTTTTTTTCGCTCTGGTCATATGGTTAAGTTTTGCGTTAACAATGCTGATGCGGTATCTTAACAATTATAAAATATTCTTTTCAAAATTCTTAAACGATTATAAATAATGAAAATACAACAATTTGTCTTCTTTTTTTTTCCCTGTATGAAAGGGCATGTCACCAGGATGAAACGGAGATCGTCGTGATGTCAGCCTCATCCATTTGCGATGAAACCCAAGTCCAACAGGAACTCAAACAGGATTTTTTTCGAAATTAGCACGCATTCCACATCTCGCCGGAACGCGGGGCAACGCCATCAATCTTTCCCTCATCCAATTGAGGGCAATGGCCCGGACCAGTTGTGATGAAGAACTCTGCATTTCTGTAGTTACGGCTCGGACGATTGTGTTTGCAGTTGTAATAGAGAGCAAAGGGAGGGAGGAAATCAGTGATTGTGGGCTTTTCGATCGATTCATTTCCTCGACGCTTTGATTTTAATCACTGAAAATTATCCCTGACGATCCAGCAAGCTCCTCATCCCAATTCCCTGCAAATTTATCTTTTCCATCCTCGATGATTGATTGAAATCGGATGAACTAGCTAGAGAGACCATTTTTTTTTCCACTAGAATGAACCAAGATTGAAGAAGCATCACGAAATTTCTTGAGGAAAAGAAAATAACCCTGAAGGGATTACCAAAAACTAATGAGATCAGAGATGCTCAATAGTCTCACCCATCACAAATTATTTTCATTTGCAAGATTCAGACTAAGATAATATATAAGGATAAGAGATGCTAAATGATCTTAATCAATTTAAGTAAGTTGATAATTTTGTAAGATTTTAACAGATATTATGAGGGGCAACTTAATTTTGATTCCTTGTCGTGGCCTGATAATTGCAATGGTTGTTGTGGCCCAAATTGGACAACGTCACCCACCAGAAAACAAAGTTGAACGATAATAAGACGAGCTGTCATACATATGACACAAGACAAGGATATAATCAGAGGGCTCAACTTTTCGAGCCTGGATGATTAGCCGGAACAGCCAAAAATGCCATCTCCCCTGTGGTGACAAAACACCTAACTTTTGTTGGACGAAGGACAAAACTTCCCTAATCAATTCGATGAAGTATGTTACACGTTCACCGTGAATGGACGCGTCGGCCGATCGAGTCGACTCCGATGGCTGGGCGCTTGCGCATTTGTATCCACCATTAAAATGTCCTAGAGAGAACCCAGGAAACTTTTCATAGATGGATCTTACAAAATTTTAAATTAATATAGCTATAGTATGTGTGTCAATCGATATGTGACTTGACATATTTTTATAAATTAAAGAAATTTACAATTTAAATATATGTTTTTTTTCAAGTCGGTTTAAATATCATGGATTAGTGGAATCCGCTTTCCTGGTTATCGCTGTCACAAACCATGGAATAGAACGTGTCGGGACCTGATTGGTGGAGGCAATCATGATTGATCTCTGTTTTGTTCCTTTATTAGGCGCTAATGATCTTTGTCAACTGACTTAACGGCGGGATCTTCTCGGGACGAGGGAGGGATCATCAGTAACGCGGATAAGTCAGGCGCGTGGCTTTAAAGCGTTATATATATATATATATATAACGCATATATAACGCTGCCCGAAGTAAGTAAATGTTTCCGGAGCGAAGTTTCCAATTGTGAAAATTTTTTATATGGATTTTTCTATTTTGCGTACAATATAAAATATAATTACTTAAAAGCAACATTACCCTTTTTTTCAATTTTAGAAAAATACATTCACACTATATTAATGCTAAAAAAAATTTCCAAATATGAATATAAATATATATATGGACACTAAATTTAGAGAGAAATAAAAAATACTAAACTTTTAGTATTCTAAAAATGATTTTTTAAAAACTTCTAAATACCTAAGAACTAATAAATCGATCCTAAAAATTACGAATCATAAAACTTCAAAAATATTAAATCTTGTAAAATAATGATCCTAAAAACCCCAAAAAAAATCATAAATGTACGTAAAAACTCAAGTAATTCTAAAATTACGTGAATTTTCTTTTTTCCTATGGTTATGTCAATATTTTGTATTTAGAAATAGAGCATCGAGTATATATATATATATATATATATATTATTTCCAAAATTGTATAAAGGGCAAATCAGGTATTAAAAAAATATAAGATTAGTTTATTAATAACCACTTGATCAAGTATAATAACTAATCATTATTTATTGCATGCTTGCAGAATATAAAATTCCTTTTACATAATTCATAATTTCAAACTGCATCCAAATCATTTCCAATTGCAATAAATAGGAAGAAATTAAGTAAATTGATTTGTATCTAATCAAATACATTGAACATTTCAAGAAAATGGCCTAATGGATGATTGGACGCGGGTAATGATATGCCAGATCATATATTAATTTGTAAGAATTTTTATTTATTTATTTTATTTATTTGCTGAATGATATTAATTGGCAAGACGATCCACGCTTGAATGGACCCCGACGTCCTCAAGATCTGTTGGAATTTCTAATGAACCCCCCTCCTCATCATGATAAATTTTGGATTAATATTTCAATCAAACGTAAAATTTGATCAATCTTTTAATTTTAGCACCAACTTTTTTTTTTGTATATCTCCATCATATATTAACTTTATTTGTTTATCGATTTTAGTATGACATTAATTTTCTGTCAAATTATCTTATATAACATATTAATTTTATTGACGTGCCTAACGGTATGTTACGTGACATTGATATTGTCCAGTGTCACTTAGAATAACTTAACGAGCAACCGAATAATTTGACAAATGACATATAATTTGTGCATGATTAGATTATATTATGCAAAATATTCACGCTAAATTTGAAAAAAGAAGTGAACAAAATTTATAATTAATTAAGATATTAACCCTTAAATTTTAATTGCTAGTAAATTTATTCCTTTTGAAGCTGCTCCTTATCGATGCATGTGGGAAGCAAGAACAACGATCCTATATTCTACAAAAAGAGAGAAGCTTGGCTGATTTACTTATGTATGTAAATAAACTTTATAAGGGGTATTTAAACGCCAATGAAACTTGCCATCGATGTGGTTAATCGGAATATTTGCAATACGATATTAGGAAAATAAATTATCGAGATTCAATTAACCAAAAATTACGTATCTTATTAGTTTAAAATGTAAATCTTAATTATAAATACTTTTTTGAAAATGTATATCACAAAATATATCATTCATGTTTTAAAATATTCCAACATTTGAGTCCTGGCACATATGCCCCCTTCGCTAGTGCATTGGGAAGCTTGAGCTATGCCATCATGCATACCTGACAAATACCATTTCAATTCAAATTGGATTAGTTAGGGTTTGAACAATTTCTAAATATCATATGTGATGCTTGAGTGTACATGGTACTAACTAAAAGATGGTAAAAAGAGTATTGCACTATTTGAAAAGCATGGCATACAGCGATATTGACTGAGCTGCCAACGTGAACAGTAAAAGTCAATTACTAAATACGCTATTATGCATTACTATCGAATGGAGATGTCACACGCTTAGGCAGACTTGAGAGATGATTGCACGAAAGGAAATGGTCCAAAAATAAATCCATAGAAGATCCTCTAGCTAATGAAAAAAGTCTATAATTAGAGACAGTTCTTGATTAAACTAATCCTGCCGTGACTTTGGTAATTTACATTTTTATTTATGAGATGAGCATTTTCAATTAATACATGTTTTCTTTAATTTAATTTAATTGTACAATCACAAGTTTTGTGTTATTTTATGGGGGTGAATTAACCCTAATTATCTTCCATAAAATGGGAAATTAATAGCATTTAAGCTTGGAGACAAAATGGCGGGTAATTCCTCATTTTTATTCACAAATTAATCCCCCATTAATTTCCCTAATGAATGCACACGCCCAACAACACCTTCAGATCGAGGTGAGTTGCTCTGTGAGGATACATACGGCTTTAATCCTTTGTAGGTTTAATTCCAAATTGATAATCTCATCTCGGACGCCCCCTTCGAAACTAATTGGAACCGACCCCTAAGTTAAAAGTCATCAGGAACACCGAATACCATTGGTCAAGGATTGATTCTTTGTGACAGGGACTGTCGGGTGCAAAAGCCATAGGCTTCAGTCGCAATAGAACGGGATGCGATATCTCGGAGTCGGTAGGCGTACGTTTCTTGGACCCCCCCGGGTTCGATGCTTATCGGCTCGACACGTTCATCCGGCCTCGTTAGGACGGCAGTGAGAAGAAAATCATGGGGACACGAGCTCGTTTGGCGCCGGAGATGGTGGTCCTCACTAATTTTATGTAATCTCCAAGAGGTATATATAAGACATTCGAATTCAAAAGATAAGAATAAAAATAAAGATAATGAAATTTAACAAGCCAAGAAAGAGCAGGCTCGATGGGTTACTGTCTTGAAGAGAGAGTAAGTAGGGACCACTCCGATAAAAATTGGGCCACCATTACTACTACATCATGCATCTCCAGCATCAGATCAAAAGCTGTATTTAACCGGTTCGATATGCAAGAATTTGAAATTAAACGAGGAAAAATAGTATAGTGAAATAAATGTATTTATTTCGGGGAAAAGTTCCACATTTCCTGTATCCATCTTGAAAGGATGAACGGTGGAATAAGATTTTGTAATTTTATTAAAACAATCGTACATTTTCACCCCCACTGAATAGCATAGTTGATCGAGGAGAATGCACACTCAGAATTCTTTTAGAAGACGGTAGAAAAAAAATCATTAAAAAGGGACAATTAATTATATTTTATTCGTGCGCATATCGTGTCGATATGAACGTAAGTAAATTCACTCTCCGAAACGCGTTGCTGTCACATCGAGAAATACTTATTTTTATGTGTGTATGTATGTATGTATGTATAATTTAGGAGTACAGTACACTATACAGCCAAGTACGTGAGATAACAATAATTGAGCAGCATGGCCCCGTGTAGATGAGCAGAACAGCACCCATGATTCCCCTTTTCGTCATTTTCTCCATTCTCTCCTCCCATTTGCCCCCCACTTTTGGCCTCATTATTTCCACTTTTTTCTCCTTTATTTTTTTTTTCCAAAAAAAAGGGCCGTATTCTATTGGAGGTGGTGGGGGTTGCGCTTGCCCTCTGACATTATTAGCTTTCTCATATATATATTATACTGTATGGATATATTAATATATGGCATGTTGAGCTTGAAATATAGGTTACTCTTTATATATATATATATATAATTAATAAGAAATTATTCATCACTTTAGGAAACCTAAACTCATTAAGAACTAAGTCGGGTGGACCAACGAATGCTAACTCTGCAAATCAGAGCCAATATCAGTCCCATTCAGTAAATTGAGATATATAATAATAATAATAATAATACTCTCGTAAGGGAAAAAAAGAAGATAAAAAGATCTCAAAACTCTCTCACATGTACTGAGCAAAGTTTCATGGAGAAGATGGGCATTGCGGCCAATTCACGTGAGATCTTTCAATATTTCAGTTCACCCCCCCAAAAAAAAGGAAAAAGAAAATAATTAAAAATATTAAATAAAAAGGGGAAAGGAACAAAGGTATCACTTCCTGTTTTTCTAACATTCACGGTCTCCTCGTGGGTCGGGACGAGCCAAAAACAGCATAACGCCGTTAAATCGGGCGGCTGAACCCCATGGTGACGACACCGTTTAGAACTCTTTTTCTGATGAATATAATTAAATAATCATTTCACACCAAAAGGCAATACGTCCTTCCTTTCCCCCTTCTCCATTTTTTCAATCCGTTACTTAAAAAGGAGTTTTGTCTTTATTGAACTTGTTCATATAAAATTTAGATTAATTAGAGTTAATTTGACTGATTGATACCATATAATTTTAGGTAGAAACTAAGGAAAGTTATTTCACTATCTTAAATTTAAGAAAATAATAGGAGTTGACTAATCCTCAAGTATAATTTTCAGGTGGAAATGAAGGTAAAAAATGTATAAAAGGATTTGAATTCCACGGATTAGAATTGGATTATGTAACAGCAAGACTTCGTATAGATTCATTGGCCTCTAAGGAAACCAATCGGTTAATAAGTCAACAACGTGCAATAAATTAAATTTGATATTTGAGATCAATATTTAAAAATTAATAATAAACTTCATGTTCTGTAATATATTATTTATTTATTTGTTTTGAAGATTACTTATATAAGTATAAATATAAATATATATGTCGACCGACTCGACTTCACTGTATATTTTTCTTATTACAAATTTCCCAAAAAAAAAATTCTTAGTATAAAGCCGAAAACATCGCGGCTCAATAATTTCCTGAGACTTTCTCATTTTTCTCCTCCAAATTCTGCTCTCTTCGTCTCTTTCTTTCCTTGTGCATTTCATCAATGTCGTAGGAAACCCTCACCTTCCCCGGCAAGGCTCAGCTGCCGGATTTGCTATCCCTCCCATCAACACTTCACCGTGTTTCTTGCTCTTCAGATAGTATAATTCCGAATCGTCACGCCCTTCCCTTCACGTACCTGTAAATAATCATACCCTCGCAGCTGTTGCTGGGCGGCTCGGCTCACTTCAGTCTTTCACTCGTCAACTCCAGCTCGAAGCTCTGAAGCATCGTTTTGCGTTGGCGCAAGCAGCAGCTTCTTTTGCTGAGCTTGGTGCCTGATTCCATTACCCCCCCTTTTCTCTTTCCTTTTTCACCCTCCTCCAGGTCATTACAGTCAGTTTCAGCTTCTGAATAGAAGCGATGCTTCTCGACACACCGAACCAAAGATAGCCTTGTCCGCATTCTGCAGCTTACTAGGAGGTAATTCTGCGTAGATCTTTGTCTACCCCCGCATGTTTCGTCGTTGGTTGCAATCATCATGCATTGCCTTTCAAATCTTAGATTGGATGTTCCGTTGAAGTACCTCGCCCTTTTTCAGTGGACGTGGGATACTGAGGCTGCAGTGGCTCAACACGGGATATTTAATTAGATTATAGATTAATTCCGGACCTCTTGCTTATTGTTACGGTGTTGCTTTTTTAATCAATTGTAACCGAGGGATTCCCGTACTGTGAGTTACAAATAGTTAGTTAATTGAGCATAACGTACCTGAGAAGGTGGAAACTGTTCTAAATAACGGATTTCCTTTTCATTTGCCATGTTCAAGTAGTGCGATGGTGATTTTGCTAGAAAGATACACCATGTGACAATTTACAATATTAATATATGCTAACGTCGATGTGTAGATTTTATAATGTGGTGTTGCTCAAAGTGCGAAATCAATCTATGATAATTTGAACTGAACTTGTTAGTGGGTTAGTGGGTCAGTGGGTCTTCATTATTTTATATCAAGTTATTTTTCCGGGCAAGATGACTGAGCGTAATGCTGTGGATTAGCTGGGAGACTGAATTTCTCTGACATGTTTTCTGTATAGAATAGAACAGTGATGTGAAATGTTTTGATGGCACTTTAAATGGATATTGATTTGGGAATTTGCTGCTTGGCATTGATCTTGATGCTCGCATCATTTTGTCATGAGTTGCAGCATGTTTCTGGCTTTCTCAGTCGGTTCCTATTCATCAGCTGTCCAAGTCCCTTTTTCTGGTTTCTCTGTGATAGGCAATATAAGAAAAGATTTTGCTGGGTAACTTTTTATACGTTTGTTTTGCTTCTCTTTTTCACTTTTGACATCCTTATGAAATACAGTTTTGCTTCCTGGACTACATACCAAAGTTATTGAGTTCCTGTCTTGCTTCTTTTCCATCTTAAAGAGATGTGTTTAATCTGAGTGACATATTGTTAATTCTGTTTTTCTGTAGAAGTGATCAAAATTAGAGGGAGTTTCTGTGCTGCAAGTGGATGTTTTTTGCTTAAGAAGGGGATGCGGCCACCCTGCATTTTGCTGTAATGAAGAACTCACAGGTTTATATTTAACTAATTTTTGTGTCTTTTTTTGTTTTGCTTCCTTTCACGGTTTCATCTTCCTTCAGAAATTATATACTAAATTCCTTAGGCCAAAGAAGAAATACAATCTTCGATTCAAGCTTCACATGATTCTCAAGGTGACCCTCCAAATAATCAGACGGCAGAGACGCCATTACCAGACTCCAGTTCAGTCTCAACTTCAAACAATGAAAGCAAGAAAGTCTCACGGCAAGATATTGAACTTGTATGACAACCAGCTTCACATCTTTCATTTTCTTCTCTTCAGTTAATGAAAGGAGTGAATATTCATTTACCAATCACCAAATTTGGCTGTTGTAGGTCCAGAATTTAATAGAGCGCTGTCTTCAGCTATATATGAATAAAGATGAGGTGGTGAAAACTCTCTTGACTCGGGCAAGGATAGAACCTGGATTTACAACACTGGGTATACATCTGAAAAATCTTTGACTTTCTATCAATATCATAATATTCCATTTTCTGACCATGATGTCGAAATTTATGCCTAGGATCTTATTGGGGCCATCAAAATGACAATAAACATACTAGCCTAATTGGAATCATTTTCCCACAAGTTATGCAATCTCTTGGCAATATTTACCCTATCTGCCATGCTCGGTTTCTCTGACAGCAGTTCTTATTCACAAACTTAAATTGTCCATCCAGTGTGGCAGAAGTTGGAAGAGGAAAATGCTGATTTTTTCAGGGCTTACTACATTAGACTAAAATTGAAAAAGCAAATCATCCTCTTCAACCACTTGCTAGAACGTCAGTACCATCTCATGAAGTACCCAGTTCCTCCGAAAGTTCCTTTGGCTCCCATTCAGAATGGAATTCATCCCATGCCCAGTAAGTTATCAATTTCCCAGAAAGTTGAAGCACGTGCTTTAAACTCTGCATGACTTGACATGACAATTCCCGCTTCCTTTATATTGTTCTCTATAATCATTTCCTGTCCAATATTATTCAGCTATGCTTATGTGCAGTGGGATACCCAGTCCTGCCACAGCCTCCGATGCCGGCACCAGGTCAACCTCATCTCAATCTGATGGGAAGTGGAATTTCAAGCTGTCATTTGGTTAATGGAGTCCCTGCTCCCAGCAATTATCATCCTATGCATGTCAACCCTGGCAATAAGTTAGTACTGTCAAACACTGTCACTTTCTCCTTTTGGTTCAGCAATCTCTCTGGTCTATATGAAAATGAAAGACTGGATTTATTGCAAGGTTCTGGGTGGGGATTCCATTTTCCCTGTTTTAGAATATAACTCTGATCAAACTGAATTAAATAGAGGAAAATTGTAACATGGCTCTAGTTCTTGGTCATTGTCAGCTTATGGTTACCATGTCATGTATTTGAATAGTATTAGTTTGCTAATGGCTGCTGCTTTTTGTCTTTGGAAAGCATGGTAATGGATACAACTACAGCTGATGCTGTTCCAGCAATTCACCCAAGCAGTGCCATATCATCAATGTCTGAGATGCCTGTGAGTCCGGCATCAGTTGCATCGAGCACCCACTTCCCATTCCCAGCAACTGAAATGTCAGGAATGGGAATGGATACATCAGCACTGGATACAGCATTTACATCAGATGTTGCAAGTTCAGTTGGACTGCAGCTAGGGTATGATGCTGGGCCTGGAAATTCTAGAGACTCTATTAGATCGCTGGATCAGATTCAGTGGACATTCAGTCTCTCAGATTTAACTGCAGATTTGTCGAACTTGGGAGGTATGCTGCATTTCATGTCTAATATAACTTGTGTGTTTCTTTGAGTTGAGCGCTACCATGCTGCACTAGTCATGTGGCTTTTCTGTCACCTGTTTGGCATATTTATTCATTGAACTATTCATTGAACTTCTGACCGTTATTTGAGTGAATTTGCAGATCTAGGAGCTCTAGGAAACTATCCTGGTTCGCCATTTCAGGAATCGGACCCAGAAATTTTGCTCGATTCTCCAGGTCAAGATGATATAGGTACCAACTGCTTTCTGCTGCTATCATTTTTCTTCTTTCCCCCTACAGTATGGTTTGCAAAAATTAGGTTGTGCAGCTGCAAAGCAACAGGTAGGCATGCTGGTAATCAGATTCACCTGTTAAGCACCATAACACGATTTCCAGCTTTGCATCTCAACTTGGATTGTTTATCCTGATCTCTTGCTCATGCAATCCATGTTATTTCATGAAGAATCTATACTACCTTTTTTTAATATCATCTTTCGTGACTTGTGTCAAGTAATAATGGCTTTTCTTGATCGTTTTCCAGTGGAAGAGTTCTTTGTTGACTCCATCCCAGGGCCACCGAATTCCCAGTCAGACGAGGAGAAGTCCTGAAACTGCCTGGTTCTTCTCTCTTTGGATCGTTAGGATAGCATAGATCTTAGGTCAAAGAATAAGAATAAGCGCATGTCACATTGTAACCGACAATTTAGGTCCTCTGCATTGACAAATACAAAGATTCGCAGCTTGGAAGCCAGGCTCAGTTTGATCCCATGTTTATTCAAGTTGTAAACCACAGTTCATCATTCAGATCAAAGGATGTTCTCTATCATGACTTACCATTGTTGTGGATATTTTGCAATTTGAAGGTTTTATTGATTTGTCTTTTCCCAGTAGCTTGGCAGAGTTCCATGATACACCGATATCCACACCACACAGTGTTATCGACATTACTTGTGGTGAATGGGAGCAGTATGGTAAGAGCCATCACAAGGGTTCACTGCCTATCAATTCAGCGCAGAACATTAATTCTGGCAGACAAACCCAATTCGGTTTCCTTTTCTTGATGTTGATAATTGACCAAGAGACGATCGTTTTCGGATGAGTGATGAGCGACCCATCTCTTGCCGACGCCGTAATGCCCTCCACGAGTGTTTCTCTCGAAGGCGACAGCATTGAGAGGGAGGAGGATATTATCAAGTAGCCATAATTGGTGGTCCGTGAGCTTGTGAGAGGTCGTCAGAGGTAATCTCGTATCTCCTCCTTCGAGAGAGCTGGAGTTATCCCTTATGAATCTGTTTAAGAGGCAGAGGGAAGTGGACCCTGAAGACCTCAATTCTACCAAAGCTATATTGGAGAGAAGTTTTAGAATGACTCGGATGGATCACCGGACTGTGAAATATCGCTTATATTGAATAGACTCCGCCTCATCGGCTGTCATCCACACTCATATAGGGCCTCATCCTCTTCTCTCTTCTTCCCTCTCATTCTCTATCAATAAACTTCACTTAAGTATGGGAGGATTGATCCGAGCCACAGTGCCTGGATTTGACTTTTTTTGCAGGTTCTCGAGGACAGTCACTGCCTCAGAAGCAGCCCAAGCTTGACCGAAACAGTACAAATGATCCAAATTTGGTGAGTCAACCTCATTAGGTATCAAATCCTGCTCTATGTAAAATTCGGTTCTTAGCGGAGCCAACCATGTTAATCTTAAGAAGCAGGCTCTGTTCCTAACCTGTGTTACACAGCCAGTTACTGGAACACCAATCGTCTTTCCTTCTTATTAGGCATAAAATCGATTCGAAGACAAAGGAAAGAACATCGAACCGGGCACGCAGCTTCCTGATTTTATCTCTATTTTTCCGCCTCAATTTTGCTCTAAAATCTCTAATGTAAAGTAAATTTGACTGACACGAGGTTGAGAAGGGGACAAAGTTAAAAGCAACCCGGATTAGGATTTGGAAAGAGGCGTGGCTTCGGAAAATTGCTTGTGGGCTGGGCTTCGACCCAATACATGTCTTACAACGATCTTTTCCAAACACTTTCAAAAGGCCAAAGATCTGTGATTCTGATCTGTAATCAGTCTACTTGGTGGAATTGGGTTTCTCGGTTCCTTACGTGAATCATATTTGGAATCGTTAATATCCCATCAAGAACTTACCATATACTCATATATATATATATATATATATATAAAGAGCTTAAATATTTTCCGGTCAATGCCGACCATAACCTTCACACAGGCATACCGGCGTTGAGGGCAAAGATGTCCACTCGTTGAAGTAAATACACTGTTCTTCAGTAACATATTAGGCTTTTCAGAAGTAAAAAGTTAGTTGCTGCACAAATATCTCGCATTCCATTAACAACATTGGACCTAAAATTTACAGATATACAGTGAGGCCACTCGTAAAAATGCCAACCAGTGAAATCGAAATCAAATCTCCTGTTCGATCTTTGAGGTGGTGGGGGTAGTGTTGTCACGAACCTTAAGAATCAAAAGAATTGGTTATAAGGGAAGGCGCCCAGGAAGAAGGAACCACCGGCGCTGGGTCTCTTCCCATTTTCCGGTGAAGGGAGATAAGGAACTCGCTCTCTGTCGGGAGGTGCCTTGGTCTATCCCCTGCAAATGTCCAGCAGGAAAAGGTGTGTGCAAGTTCTCCTAAAGTGAGGCAGCTAATTCATGAATTTCCTACAATTGGGAGCTCTGCAAAGGCAAGGAACTTTTGTTTCGTCTTGTTCGTCGGGGTCAAACAAGTAATCGTACCTGTCGAATGTGGAATTAAGCATGTTAATTAAAAGCAACCAGCAGGCTCTTCCAATTTTCTATAGAGATCCACTCAAGTGGAGGGCTTAAATCAAGTTCAGTGCAGCTGTCTCTTTTGGCAAGGAAATTTGTTTGGTTTTTCCTTCAATCCACAACCGGCTGCTGCCCACTACAGTTTTAACCGGTGTGCACAACAGCTCAGTTTTCCTAAAACATTCGACAAACAATAATTCCATCTTGACCATCAGGCATTAGCTGCACCTAACTGAATCAAGTTGCAACTGAAGAGGATCCCAATTCCTTTTAAAAAGCAACAGAGACAGGGTGAGGGAGTACTTACGTAAGCTCATCACCAGCAGACACGTTAGTCTTGGCAATAAGAACTATTCGGCTGTCTTCATCACCCATACTCATTATTCTAGCATAGCAGTTGGGCATGCACTGCAGCAGAGGATACAAAAGGACAGTCTTAACAATTTGAAATCAGCAGCAGGGGTGTCGTTTCTCAGTTTCACAGAAGTTAAAATAAAGCAGTTGAAATAGAAGTTCCACGAGGTAACACAACCAACCGAATGATTAATTAAGCGAGCTATGTTTCCCTTGTAGGTTGCATCAATTACCACTTCATCGCTGATCTTAAATAGCTGCACAAGATAAGATTAATGAACAAGATCTATAAACCTTGAGCAATACAAATATAATAAAGATAATTCAAGAAAAGCCATGCCCAAGATAGTAGAAAAAAAGCAAAACTCACATAACAGTCTTTGCCTTCCGACCGATACCGTGCCTCCCTCAGATCTGCAATGCTACGTCTCACCTGCTCACCACGATACTCAACAACCTTCACAGACACAGCCAACTGTCAGGGTCACTGATGAAAAAACAATTTTAACTGTTTGACAAGAAGCTCTATCGTGTACACCTGAAGCAATAAGGCGATTAACCTAGCTAAGATCATAGGAGAGACTTTTACCAACAAGAATTGGAAGATGTAATGGTAATGAATGAATTTCACAAGTACAGATAAATGTAAGGATTGAACAATAAACTAGTAATAGGTGAGAAATTTTCAAGACTGCAAGGTAACCAATGGAGCTGTGACTGACAGACACTTGTCAAACATGCATAAATAAGTGCTTGTCTACGGTCAAGCCAACAGACAATTGTCAAAATTTTAGATGAATGGAAATTCGGAGAGATCTTACACAGATTTCAATCAAGGGAATACTCATAAAAGCAAGTGCAAGTGGTCATAATACCATTTCCCCTTCTTGTATGTTTCTTCGTGCAAAAAGACCCCATCCATGAATTCCAGATTTTCCGAAACAAATCCGGTAATTTTCCGTTCTCTGGAGCAATTTAATACGTATATTAGAAAGATCTAAATCTCAGAGAAAGTAGACTATAACAATACAAAATTAAGAAACGCTCCTTACTTGCAAGTGGTAAAGCCGATCCTTAAATGAAGTGAATGTTTTAGAACCATCCAGCTTCTGCAAGAAATTAAGTACATTAGCGGTTAGCCCACGGAGAAAGGTAGAAGCCAAGTCAAAACAGACTTTAATGCAAGGCTAGAGAGACGACTAGCAATGCCTCGTAATTCCTCAAACCAATCACTGCATCCAGTGAATGAAAGCGCGGGCCCATAGGTTGGTAAGATATTGGCTCTTCAGGCTTCTGCAGATAGAAATAAGTAGGGGAAAAAACAGAAAATCAGGAAATTTTGATTTACGCAACGAAACAAGTCAAGTCTCCATCATACTGATTAAATCACAATGAGAAGCAGGATTTGCTGGATACTCAATTAACAGCAAAATAAGTAAATCTCTTTCCACTGGGACCATACCAAATTTAAAAAAGCCGCAAATCGTGAAAAATAGATAAACTACTTGACATGAAAGGCCAAACAAATACCTTTTGGCTTGACCGTCTAAAGACTCGGCATCTAGCAGCAGAGAGTGGCTCGACTTGATCGGTGCCTTCGTCAGGAGAATCTGGTATATCTTTCTTAGATACCAGCCTAGAACCCCTGAAGCCACTATGCTTGTTCTCAGCCAAGCTTCTTGCAGAGAAAACCCCAGAAGGAGTGTGCACAACTAAAACAGAATCTGGCTTCGGAACCCTGATGAAGAAACAGGATATCAATTGGTAACAACAGTACATTTGCATCTAGAAAATAGTAAGGGCTAACAGTCCTAACCTATGAACAGCACAATATATCATCTTCTTTGTTATTTGTCTTCCATCCTTTTCCAAGCAATGCAACTGAAATATAGGCAAATTTGAAGCGGAACCAGATTACTTACAGAACAGTGCTACTTTGAAATCCAACCATAAGATTGTAAGCACAAGCATGTTTCCAAACATCAGATTTATCAAATAAACATCTTAATTGAAAAAGTCTTCAAGTTAACATTTATAATGACAGAAGATGCAAATTATAACTTACTTCCATGCTATATCCTGCCCTTGCTGCACACATTGCATGGAAGTAAGTCGCACATTTGCAACACTGGGTACAGGAACCATGGGTCTGACTACATATTATGCAACTCTGCAGCACATGCAAACAAAAGCACTCAGTTTACTGGCTACAAATAATTTTAGGACCATATGTGATAAACATTTCTCAGTGTATACATAAAAATAACTAAGAAACTTTAAAACATTTTAATGTATCCTCCAGATACACTAAATACCACGAACCTCTCAATTTAAATAACCAAATGAAAGCTGTAGTTGAACATTCCAAATAATTGATATGAAAATAGCACAGAATACCTTCAAAAATGAGGTTGGTGGAATTCTAAGAATACCAGTAGCTGGTTCCATTTTCTCATGATTCAGGAAACCAATCTCAGGTTGAAACCAAGCACATGTAACATGGACCCACAGATTCCCAACATCAGTTGGCTTCAACGCACCACCTGGAAAAGGAAATTGAATTTTGAACTGGAAGACAAAAGTAACAGAAATAAATTCCTCCAAAAACAAAAAGGAAAAGAAGGAACACTGCATAATTATTGCTGACCCATTTGTAAAAGGGTTTTGTATTTAAAATATAATCATAGCTTTAAAAATGACCTGTTAGATTAAAACAAACAAATAAGTCTATGTTGAGCTTGATTCTTCTCCAGGAGTTAAAGACCTTTTCCTCTTTTCATTGTCCCAATTTAAAAGGAAAACAAACCCCAAAAAGATAACACTGTCTCGATAGAAACAAGGCCTGACCTTGTAGAGGACAAAGGCAACATTCCCTCTTCACATCAGGGGTCTCACATGCTCTACAAACCCATGATGTGAAATCCTGAACATCTCTTGCCCCATAGCATTCTTGATGAACAGCTATCTGACACCTGCAATAGCGAACTCCCAAGGAAACGATTAAATAGCTTGCAAAGGGACTAAGATCCAACTCAGGTTGAAAATCTAAGTGCCCATTAAAGATATGTAACATTGACATTACTAGACAAATATACCTATTACAGATAATAATTTTGTTATATTCCCAATCTTCCACCCATCTACATATTGCACATCTCTCAGTTGTCCACTTGGCAGGAATAGGCTCATACTTCTCTGCAAGGAAGAAATTACTTCTTGTTCTTTCAATAAGAAACTATAAAACCCAAAAGTTTCTAGCCAAGTGCAACAACATTTATATGAGCAAGTCAACAAAAATGAAGAAAACCAACACAAACAGTAACTTAATTCAGGAATTACCCTTTAAAAAATCGGTCAGCTGCTTCAGATCTAACTTTGAAGTATCTAGACCATGTTCGTTATATGCTGCAATCTGAATTATATACAATATAAGACAGAAAATTTGTAAGGCCATTAACAAAATGACAGGAGGGGAAATGCAAGTACACAACATTCAACATTCTTTGAGGTAAGTCAGAGTATTCAATCCGGATATAAAGGAAAGGATCCATCAAGACAGTCCATAATTATAAATCCTATGAATCCACAATATGAGCAATAAAACAACACAATATACTGTCAGGACACAGCAACGATCAGGTAGGTCTTAATGTCAATTAGTGGTCTGAATACTATCAAAATGTAATAAGTTAAACATCTTCAGGACAAGTGAACCAATAATCTGACCATCTACCGTTTATATAAGTTAAGCTGGAATCAAGAAACCTTGTTAAATAATAAATTGCAAGTAAAATGGCAAAAAGTGACACATACCCATCTTTCCAGCGTTTCCGTTGTGCCTTTCACTTTGACACTGCATTTCCATTTTTTGGCTCTGCAGCCAGTGTGTCGTTCCCATTCACTGGGTGTTTGCTTCTTTGGCCCACATGAACCACAATTGCAGACAATCCTAATAAAATGTAGAAAACTTAAGCAACTACTAAATTGAGCATCAAAACAAGCACAACAAGAAGCTTGAAAGTGGCAGCATGTCCTCAGCAAATTTGTACCAACTCACTCACTGAAAGATAAATAGGAACCACCAAGGTTGTTTAAGATTCTCAAGTAGTAACTCTGAAATTACATAACTGGATACTCAATGAAAGACATGCCTTGGTCGTTGACAGACAGATTGAATGACTGAGTGGATGAGAAGTAAAACATCAAAGGCTTACACATGAAGCTTGGGAATATAAGTCCCCTCCATGCCGTTGCACACAACAGTTACTTGGTCTGATACGGGGGACTGCCTCTTTTCTGTGGACCTGCTTCAATCAAAGCCTCTAATGATTGAGCCTTTAATGAGGCGCTAGATATTGAAGTCTCTCAAACCGAACATAATGATGGGATAGAGGGCTACAGCCGTGGCTTACTTGACTTTTGGCTGTACCATTTCTGGCTTCGCTATTCTGCAACTGAGCTTGGTTGTGCAATCAGGGCAAAAGTAATCAATGTTCTCCAGATCCTTCAAATAAATATGATAAGACTACAAAATGTATTTCTGTATATAATGCTGAATAAAAGACCAAATTGTGTATTACTTAAAAAGGAAAAAAAAACAACCAAATTGTGTGGACAATGGTGAGCTCACCTTGAAAAGTTCACTGGGAATCTGAGCACACTCTGCATGCACCCAAACATCACAGCCATCACAGCATACCTATACAAGAATTCCCAAAACCAACGTTTTCACTTAATGGATATTTAGTAAAAGTTCAACGATTTATTAACAAAAAATAACTCACCCAATTCCCACCATCTGAATGGTGCCAAACTGTCTTGCATATGCCACAATATTGTTTGGACTTTAGTAACTGCAGGAATGGCGGATGTAAAGTATTTAGAGAATTAGAGTTACTTAGCATGGAAAGTTCAAGTTGCAACATAGACGAACCTTAGCACAGTGTTTGCATAAAATTTGAACTCCGCCACCTGGACTTTTCATCCTCTTAGTGCTTTTACAAGGAAAACTCAAGGAACAGCTGTCACAAGCTTGTCTGTCCTCTGATTCTTCATACTGCAGATAAAGCAATAGTCGCCTGTTAATAAAGATCCTACAATTCATCAGAAAAAAATATATACATCCTACAAAATCTCAAACAGAATTTTCTAGTACAGGTAGATACATATAAGACTACAAGGATGAAAGAGGTGCTGAGAGTGTTAGACTGCATGGGCTTCTTTCAGAGCATGATTTTTTATTTTTTTGCTCAAAAACTTTCAGAGCATGATCGCCCGAGGTGCTGAACGCTGATGGAGCACCAATTACAATGCTTATGACCGTACTGGACACAGAAAGTGCTGAAAAAAGGACCTGCTACGCAGAAGGCATGAAACAACTTGTCTGCACTTTTTTTTTACATAAAGATGGACCAGAATATAGTCAGAGCAAAGGCTTCCCACTCTACCTGGAACTTATAATGATTCAAGTTTGCATGCAAAAGCAAGTTTAAAAACTCATTTCCACTCTTCAAACAGAAGAGCGATAATCTCTAGACAGGCATGCAGGACAACAGAAAATATACTGAAGAGACCAAATTGCGTGAGGGAAAAAAATCACTGAAGAGACCGAGCAGATATCACGAGTACCTGATTTTGACCAAGGCCAACAGCGTCGTCAGTCCCACCAGATTTCGCTTCTGAAAATGATAATTCACCACTCCCGAGATTCAAGTTTAAATGACCCTCCTCAGCTAAAATTGCTTCTTCAATGGCCATTCGGAAGTCACTAGGTTTACTTTTGTGAAGCTGGGTCTGACCCCGAAATCTGAAGGGAAATTTTCCGTTTTATTATTATTAAACACATCTTTTTCAAGAGATAGCAACAGCACATAAGATTGAAGCAATCATTTCTCACCGGTCTAAATACTTAGCGAAGGGGAATATCATGCCTTGCTTCATCCATCCATAGTCCTGTCAATACAAGAACGAGAGTGAGCAAAAAACATGGCTAGGTAAGAAAGTTGTCCTCCCATTAAGTTTAGAACACGATCTTACCCTTTGCGTTCCATTCTTGGAGTAGCCGAAAAACATAACACAAAGGGCACCAGGGACGCAGCACCTCAAGACCGAATCGGGAGCATTGACCCAGGGATCGATGACAATAGCCGGCCAAGCAGGATATTTCTTCCCACATTTGCCCCAAACAATATCGCCCACCGTAAAATCTTCTGGCTTGTAAATTTCCCTTTTCTTCTCGGTGTCCCCATTTCTCCACTGTTCCGTGCCCTCATGACTAAAACCAGGCACATACCCTACACTATCTATTGACGGTGAAGAATTCACACTACAAACCAAAGGACTAAGAGTGCTTAACTGTCTCCTGAAATCAAAATTATCCAACACTGTACACGTTACTTTAACTTCCGTCAAAGCTTCACTATTTTCGATCCTGAAATGCTTATCAACTTCTGCTCCGCTACACTGTTCTCTGGACCTAACTATCTCACAATTTAGTCTACCTTTATCATCATCGGCCTGCTCCATACATCCCCGTTCAGTTCCTGGACGCTCCTCATGCTCCACTTTATGATTGGCATCTTCGATGCTTGAAGCAGTGCATTCTTTGGCTTGACCATTGTCAGATACGCGCACCACTGAATCATTCAACCGGGGAAGGAGCTTCTTGGAGCGGTTCCGCGAGTACGTCAACAATGGGGGAGTGGGTCTTTCTATGCTTCCGTTCAACTCATTCCGGCAATTCGATTTCTTGGCACTGGAATCAACTTGGCCGCCTAGTTTTGATTCGTCGCTTCCACAGAATGAACCTAAAGCACTTCTCTTTTCCACAGAACAGTGCCCATTCGTTTTCAATATTTTCGACCTGGACGATAAACAGGCACCGGATTCTGCATCAGGCTCATCGATCTTACACCGCTTCAAGTTCCGCATTTCAAATTTCATTGGACGCTTTACGATCATCTTCGAACCATGAGAACTCTAAGCCCAAGAAAACGAAACCCAACACGGATGGAGACCCCCAAATCGCAGATTCTCACCACGGTACCACCGGCACAATTCAATGCTTACTCCGGCGCGCACCAGCGATCCCAGGGATTAGTAGTGAAACCCTAATTAAATCGATGGGGGGTGAACGCCGGCGAGACCCAATCCAGTCCGACAAATTCTCCTCGGGCAACGGCTCTACGCAAAAATTTTACAAAAGGAGCAGGTGAGATAAATCGAGTGTTGCACAGAGCTACGAACAGATTTCCTAGTGGACAATGAACAAAGAACTACCGTAAGAGAAATTTGCAGGGACACTTCTCGGAGGCGCTGCGAGGATTTGCCCAATCGGACTGGAACTGGTCGACGACGAGACGACGGGGAGGGCTATGAGAATTTTGATAATGAATATCTTATATTATTTTATTTTAAAAAATTATTTTTCATAATGAAGTTTTCGGTCTCTTCTTCAAAAAAGTTTAAAATTCTTATTAATAAAATTGATGGTAAAATTAAATAAGTATGCAATTTTTTTATATATATATTTTTGGGGCAAAATTAATTATAATTTATGAATTCAACAAAATGCAAAATTTCAACTAACAACCTCGTAATATAATTTGCATTAAAAATAAGTTTACGAAAACATTATAATTCAATATACAGAGTTAATTTTTTTTAATATATGGATATATTTTACATCAAAGTCTCCCCGAAAAAAAAAGGCGGAAATCATAAAATATAATCTATGTCTAAATTGAGGGTTCGTCAAATATATTTATTAGATGATATTACATAATACTATATTGAGAATTCTCAAAAAAAAAAAACAATAATATAACTAAGTCGTTGTCTAGTTACCCATGCAATATTGAGTCCCACAATTTGGGACCGGCCAGGGCTTTCGACTGTGGTGGAGGGAGATGGATGGAGAGCGCGAACACGAAAATTTCGGAAAGCAGCGGCTGAGTCAAGTTGGTCGACTCAATCATCCCATGGAAAGTAGGCACGGTTTGACTCTGTGGGGTTGGGCCTGTGGGCTTGATCATATGGTCAAGTTCATTCACAGTGTACCTACAGGTCACTGAGGCCATGTTCAACCAAGAGTACCTGCGGCCCGTTTGGTTGGGCTGCTGGGAATTGCAATTCCAGCCCGATTGACATTTCCGATGTTGGGTTTGGTTGCACTTCAGGGCCGGCGGCTCTTCTAGGATCCCCTAGTTTGAGATCTCTGAGCAAGAGAGTAAGTTGGTCCTCGCTAGACCTGGCAAAATTAGGTCCGGTCCGGGCACGAGAAAACCTTTCTTGGGCCACCGGCATGGAAAATTACCGTGCCGGACTGGCACGGCCAGAAAATTTTTAAACCGGTCGGAAACATGATTTTCTTTTTTTCAAAAAAAGAATCCATGACAAAAATTGGAACAGCAGGTTAATTGTGTCAAAAATGTTTGTACATAAAAATTAATTCCAGTGTTTCTTTTTAAATTATATGATTAAAATTGAGCCAATTGGTCGATTGCACCACTTGGGAGTTGCATCCCAAGTCCAAAATTGTTTAATTTTTCTCAGAAATAGTAATACTACATGTACCAGGTCCGACCGAGCAGCCCGGCAGCACGAATTGTCCGTGCCAGGGCCTGGGTGATCCGGGCCAGATCTCTCCGGCGACGTGGGATTTAGCAACGGTGAGGCCGGACATTCAAGAACGTTTGAATTTTTATTATCTCTCGCATTTGGCAAACTTTATAATTACATATATATAATTCAAACCGAGTGTTATGTGAATTGCATGGCGACACTGGGCTGAATGACGGAGCAACATGTCAACTCCATATTCATCGTATTTCGAGCAATATGACAACTTCGACCTAAAACAAAGCACGTGCACTGTCCTCCATTTCAATGCTTGTCATGGGTACAGAGCAAATGTTTTTAAGTTCACTTTTCAAAGAGAAAAAAAGGGGATCCAGAAACCCATTCTCACGGCGAGGAATGATCTCGCAAGCCGGAGTTATATTGTGAGACGGTGTCATCGTACCAGTAATAGTTACATCATTCACATGATACTGATCAGTGAAATTTAGTGACTTATGTTGGATTTTTTTTTTAATTATTAAACATAATAGAAAACTCAAGAATTCGAACCCTAACCCTAAAAGGACCTTAATGCTGAATTTCATTGACACACCTCTTACCAGATAACCATGGTGACATGAGGGTACCATTCCAATGCACACTTCCTCCAGGCTAAATCCCTCGCCGAGCTGCTGCTCTAAGAGAGTCCTCCGAGTTGAGACCGGCACAACTTAAGAGAATCGCCTCAGTGCAGCCGAGACGTATTAGCTACACGTTTCTACCCATTTGTGAATGGATGCATCTTCTGGCATCTTGTATGCAAATTGGACTAACCCACACGAGGTAATTAAGCACATCAATAGGATGGAGTTCATTATGTAAGAAAAAAAAAAAGCAAGAAAGAAACTAGATAAACATATAAATTTCAATTTTAAACAATTAGGTCACATTTGATGAAAATGGCGGTGATTCCATCAATTTTAGTGCAAAAACTTTATTCTAATATAACGTAGTTATCAATTTTTAATTGTACCAACTGCATAGAACTGTAGAATCAAATAATAAAACACCATTCTATTATGTTGTCATGCCAACCGAACAAAACCTTAATGGAATGGTAATAGAATGGAGCGAATCTGTCACTGGGGGTTTCTTGTGTTTGATAAGATAAAAATGAAAATTTCACTTTTGCACCCCATGGCACCCAAGTATCATATGCAACCTACTTAATTCATGTTCAGATTAAATGAACCCGATATATAATAAAGTTCTTTGAATTTAGAAAATTTCTTCATTATTATCATGAGGCGACACTGTTAATGAAGTTGATCTAAGAGTAGAAACCACTAGTAAGTTGAACTTGAAAGGCCATTTGTTGCTGTCGTAGAAGCCGCACTCGGGGAACCGAATTCCACCGCAGTGGGCGGAATAATAATCCGCATTGCCGGAAAGGAAAAGGGAAAAGGAAAAGGAATCCAACCAATCAGGATCCTTACATGCCCCTCACGAACCCAAATTCTTCCGTCCACCGTTGGACATTATCGTAAGGATCGTACGAGCCTTGTCCAATCCTTGTCTACCCTAGTTTAAAAGGGGAGAAAGAAATTCACTCACATGAATTATTATGAGCATACCGATAAGTCAGACTTTTAACAATGGTCTACTTTAATTTTTTTTATGTTTTCCCGTACATATGATAAGGTAAGATTATCAGAAATCTTGGATTTTTGCGGATATCATGATGAAGGCTCGGACTCACAATTCCACCAATAAGAATAAGGGGGCAGACCCGAAGAGCTTAAGGGCACGTGGATTACACTCTGAAGGGGAAAACGATTAACGGTCGAATGTCCCTTCATCCCTTGTAAATTAATTATTAGTGTAAATAAAGCAACATCAGCAGCAGAAAACCTAATGCCGCCCCACTCATCGACCAAAGCATTAACGGGTTCTGAACGGCCACGATGGTGTATCGCCCCCACTATAAGTCGAGCTGGCCATCGCATTCGACAATTTATTATTTACACAGGAGCCAAAAATCGTGGAGGGGATCTAGTCTATTAAGTGCAAACACTATCCAGGGTGCTAGCTTAAGCCAGCCTTGATCGGTCCGGCAATTCTCCGGTACGATTGTGGTTTCTCCGGGAGTGGAACGAAAAATCAGCATACTGAGCAGGTCGGTGTTAGCCATGAGGAGTAATCGGGCCGGTAAAAATGCGATTTGAATCGGAGGATTGCATCGTTTAGGGGCACTTGTGGAGGTCTGAAATCAAAGACCATGGTAAAGGAAAGAGGGCACTAGGATTTTTTTCCTGTCGCGAGAGAAAATTTCTTTCTGGAGAAATTTTATTAACACATAATTACAATATAAACTTATAATTTTTTTTAATTTATACCATAAAAAAATTTTAAATAATTTTTTTAGTTATAGGAATTTACTTCTATTACTACTATTGTTATGACAAATAGTTAAATTATATTAATTTGAACATGATAATATGAGTGAATTATTGATATAATATATTATTTAAATTAGTATTTTAACGTAAAAATAACTTATGATATACATACCATCACCACCTCCACAACATTGTGATTCAACTTATTATTGATATAAGTTATAAAAATAAAAATTTCATTATAAAAAAATTATTTTAGAATTTAGAGTTAAAAAAACCAAGTAACTTTAATACTCATAATACATATTCTTTTTTCTCGGTGTCTTAATTTAATTAAAAAAAAGGAATATGAGAGTTGCACCTAAGATAGGCAATGCTTTCCGAGAGGGCATCTTCTCATCGCACAATCGTGGACTACTAATCTAGTCTCATCAGGGCTGCAGCAAATGTGCAGACGACATATCGCCTGTCGAAAGACACGTAAAATAATTTCTAAGTTTGTGCCCCTAGACTAGCTAAAACTAGCTATACATGTGTAGTAGAGGCAGTTGGAATGCAATGTCATCATAAATGGCCCTGGAAGAAATATAAAAAAGTGAAAAAAATGGAGAAATTCTAAAAATTTTAAAATAACTCTTTTTATTTTAAAAATTTATTCTCGTTGACTTATTTAAGTACTTATCGTAGCACACCATTAAATCGCACTAATATGGACATAATAACATCAACAAAATACTGATGTTATAATACTATAGGATCATACCATAAAATCATCAAGTTTCTTTCTATATAAATATATTATTTTCATAAAAGCAGTAAAGCACTTTCGATTCCCTGCAGAGGTGAAAGATGACCAATAACGTGAAAATGACAATGTGATCACATGGGCTAATGCACTTCACTATTCAATATTTTACATCTACCTATGAATAACAAGCAATTGAGGGGGCAAAAAAAAAAAAACATCGCCGGCAGCTCCTTAAATGAATCCATCTGACTTACGAATCCAGAGATTTTGGAGCAGAGAAAACATGGACTACATTCCTCCAAACAACATAGTATTCGGTGCGTATGACACAATAATAGTTCATTGGGTAAAACAAATCTAAAAAAAAAATAAATAAAGCAATCTCAAGCATAGTTTTTAAAACCGGACCGGGCCGGGAACCGGTGTAGGCATGGGTTCATGGGTCGGACCGGGGGTTCAATGGGTTGAACC
>CXYZ01003352.1:2137254-2178672 GCA_900006705.1 Sonneratia caseolaris | reverse complement strand
CAAAAAGAAACTAAAAAAATCTTTAAAAAAAATAAAATTTCTGAAACCTCTTCAAACCCTAAGAATTTCAAAATACATAGAAGCTTTTAAGAATGCTAGAAGACCCTAAAACCTTTTAAAAAAATAAAGTATAAAAAAATCATAAAATCCCCAAATAATCAAGGAGGGAGTCACCATCTTATATGTTAAGGAATTGTAATTTCATTAATAATCTAAAAATTACATAGGAAGAATAGTTGCTCAGTTACTTTTTTATTTTAATTTCATAAACGATTATTGAGAATTTAATATTGAACTTTATTGGGTAAGGCATGATTAATGAGTATATTGGGTATTGAAAAATGGAAATTGGCCCATTCAATTTGTTATGCTTGGAAATTAAAATTTGGATATCATTATATTTGGTCAAATATACTGAATTTATTAAAAAGTAATTTGATTTATAGTTCAGCAGCATAAGAAAAACAAAACAGACTGGGCGGCCTCCCCATTGGCAAGTAACCTTATCGAGGCACTGACGAGCGGTCCACACGCGTCCATGCCATAATTTCCTTTTGTTAGAATAAAAGAGATATTATTTTTCCTCTAAAACTAAAAATAAATAAATTATACCATAATCATATTAATCGATTCACATTAGTAGATAATATTTATCCCATTAATGAAGGAATTAATTTGAATTTGTATTAATTAGAGTAAATAGGAGTACATTGAACTTTTGGACACGTTTAATACGCATTGAAAAATAAATTTTAGTTTTTAATTTAATTTTTTTTGTATTTTTAGATAAAATATTATCCATGAATTTTGATAAACGATACGGAAATTATTTATTTATTTATATTATTTTTCAAAGTATAAGGGGGCGCAGAAGCTGCCATAAGATGCCATAAATCTGACTGTTAAATCTCCGCCCTTCCTTCCTTATCACACCGGACTCCCTTTCCCCACCCACTTATACATCTGTCCGATCCCTCTCCCCTTCTCCCCTTCCCTTTCTACCCTGAAAGATTCATTGAGCTCTCCATTGCCTTCCGCCTCCTCAACTCAGCAAGCCCTGAGACCCAAACCCCCGAGCTCCTGCCTCCCACAGGTTCCTCGACAATCCCGACTGCTCACGACCGTGATGCTGCCGGTCCATCTCTCGGGAACAGTTCATTGAACATCCTCTCGAACTCGCTCTCCGACATTGGTCAATGTGTTTTATACATTAATGAGATCCCAGAATTTCATTTTCAGATTGGTTGCTTCCAAAATTCGATCTTCATCGTTTTCTTCTCTGAGGTTATTCGGGTTCGAACAAATAAACGAGCACTTCCTCGTTCGTTCCTCCATATAAGGATATTGGCTCTCTTTCCTCTTGAAGGCTCCGGTAATTCGAGTCTCTCTGCTTACCCGCTCGACTGAGAGAAGAAACCGGGGAATGGCGCCGAGGAACAGCCGCGGAAAGGCCAAGGGCGACAAGAGGAAGAAGGAAGAGAAAGGTAACACAGATGTCTTTTCACTGCTGAAACACATAAACAACATATACTCTCTGCAGCGGTTTCTCTTCTCAATGATGAACACGAACTGAAATTCGAGTTTCGAACGTACTTGGGCATCGCAGTTCTTCCTGCCGTCGTGGACATCACCGTAAACCTTCCCGATGAAACTCGTGTGGTGCTAAAGGTTCGAGAAACTTCCTCCTTACTCTTGCCATTTAATCAGAGAAATCTTCTCAAGTACGGGCTAATTGAGCACATCTTGCTGCTCGGTTTATTCATATAATTGAGGAGAATTATTCTTATTTTTCTGATGTTATGTTAAGAGTCCAGTGGCACTCCTTTTACTCATTGGCTGGGGGGTAGAATCTAGAGTTCTCTAAATTAATTTTCTTTATATATATATAATTAATACTATAATACTATTTTAAATCCCTTATAATTAAACATTGGAATTGTAAACTCCTTGATAGTCCTCTTCTCTCTATTACTTCTAAACCTCCGGACCACCTTTAAGATTGAGTGTGAGTTCGCCGACATTTCTTCGATAGGATGGACCGGGGGCGGGGGGGTGTTGTCTGCCCTGTTTAGGCAGTGTGAGGGTCCATATGCAAGGTCTATTGTGACCTTGCACAAGAATGGAAATGAAAGGGCTTATAATAGACCGGTGATACAAGATGACGTTCGCTAGTGTAATATTAATGAATGGTCCTACGGATACTGCGTGATTTGACCGTCGATAAGATGATCCACGGCAATAAACGCTGATGACTCCATCCAATTATTTTCTTGTTAAAAAAACTAAAAAAAAAAAACATTTCCTTGGAATAATTTATTTTTACTTCCAGAAGGATTTATCTTTCAGCTAAGTTAAAATTTTGTCGGGTTGATGCCTGTGTGGCTCGTTAGATAAAATTACCAATACACCCCTATTGTCATGTGTTTTTTTCCCCTGATGGATCTCATGCCCTCTCTTGATTTATTGTGGCAAGGGTAACTTTTGTTCTATGATTGAGCAGGGCATCTCGACGGACAGAATAATCGATGTTCGGCGGTTGTTGTGCGAGAACACGGAGACCTGCAGTGTAACGAACTTCTCATTATCTCACGAGGTGAGTAGTGCCTTGACATATTGATCAAAGCTGGACCAACTGCGACCAACATCGTGACAGATGTCCTCCGCCATTTTGCCCTTTCTTTTTTTTTCCCACACGTGTTCGTATTTGTTACACTTCGCTACATTAAAAGCTCGGGGGGGTATTACCGACCTTTCACATGAGAGACGTTATCCACACGCGCGCAGGTGAGGGGGCCACGGTTAAAAGACACCGTCGACGTTTCGGCTCTCAAGCCATGTGTGCTCACAATGGCGGAAGGTACGTATATTCAATGCCCCGTAAACGGTGCCGTTTCTGCCGCCTTCTCGTCTCCCTCTAGAAACTTGATCCCCCTCCGCTCGGATCCTTTGCATCACATGCACTGCGTTTTGACGCGAAACAGAGGAGTACGATGAAGAGCGAGCGGTGGAGCACGTCCGGCGGCTGCTCGACATCGTGGCCTGCACGACTTGCTTCGGGCCGTCGGCGTCGGCCGAGGACCTTCCCAAGGCGGACGCCGCGCCCGACAAGCCTTCGAAGAAGTTGAGCAAATGTCGAGCCGCCGGCGATCAGTCGCCAACGCCGAAGCCGTCGAGGGACACGCCGGTGGACGGAGACGGTGACATGAGCCACTCCTCTCCCAAGCTCGGCAGCTTCTACGAGTTCTTCTCACTCTCTCACCTAACACCTCCACTACAGTGTAATCTCTCGTTTTCTCTCCCTGTCTCCCGTTGATCCTTCCTCTATGTATTATGCACATTTCTTGACATGAACATTTGCAGACATTAGGAAGGTGGCGAAACGGCAGGTCGAGGAGATATTTCCGGACGATCATATGTTTTCATTTGATGTGAGTTTACTGGAAGCTGCTTATATATCTTTGTCCTGCCCGTTATTTTGGTTCAGGCATTTTATTGTTGTGGATGAGGTTCCAAGTTCAAGCTGCTGTTCTTGTGACTGGTCAGGTAAAGCTGTGCAATGGAAAGCTGGTTCACGTTGAGGCGTGCAAGAGGGGATTCTATAATGTCGGAAAGCAGCGATTTCTATGCCACAATCTAGTTGATCTATTAAGACATAACAGTAGAGCTTTTGACAATGTTCGTTCCAAAATTCGTCAGTTCAATGCTGTAAAGTTGAAGTCTATCAAGCTATGCCCCATTCTTGTCTTACATTTGTTGATCGTCATGATCTTGGATTGAATTATGATTTTCTATTACTTAGTTCTTGCACTTTGGATGGCCAAAAGCTGAAATTTCATTTGGTATTCTCCTGTTCTAGGCCTATGATGAACTTATGAGAGCATTTCTGGAACGAAACAAGGTATGCATTTCATAAAACACAAAGTTATTGTTAGGTTCCTTTTTCCTGAGAAGTTTCCCATGGAAACGATCAGACTAAGCTTTCTTGGTCAGTTTAGAGAAGTTACTGGCTTTAACAACATGAAAGTCGTTGATTGATATCCTGATTCTGCAGTTTGGAAATCTTCCATATGGGTTTAGAGCCAACACATGGCTCATCCCTCCAGTTGCAGCACAGTCACCATCTGTTTTTCCTCTGCTGCCGGTAGAGGATGAAAGGTGGGGGGGAAATGGGGGTGGCCTTGGAAGAGATGGCAAAAGCGACTTGCTACCATGGGCAGACGAATTCTTGTTTCTCACATCCATGCCTTGCAAGACAGCAGAGGAGAGGCAGGTACGGGACAGGAGAGCTTTCATCCTCCACAGCCAGTTCGTTGATGTTGCAATCTTCAGGGCAGTTTCAGCTGTACAGCATGTACTGGGAAATCCAGCGCTAGTTAATGAGGATGGGAAGAAGTCACTGTACTTGGAGAGAGTGGGAGACTTGAAAATTACTGTAGCAAAAGCTTCTTGTGATGCAAGTTGCAAGGTTGATACCAAAATTGATGGATTCCAAGCAACTGGAGTTGGTCAAAAGGATTTAGTGGTACGGAACTTGCTCAAGGGGATCACTGCTGATGAAAATACTGCTGCACATGTAAGATACTGTCAAATCTTTCCTTGAAACGAACCTAGCACTTGGGAGTGAAATTGTCTTCTTATATTGCATTTTCTTCATTGACGAAGGACTGAATAAGCTCATGCCTTTTGTTTTTCTGCAGGACGTCTCTACTTTAGGTATTGTCAATGTAAGATATTCCGGTTATGTTGCTACTGTAAAAGTTGAGAGGAACACAGATGAGAAAGTGGTTCCCACATCCTCATTCATTAGCCTTCTTGATCAACCTGAAGGCGGTGCCAACACCCTTAACATTAACAGGTTTATGCACATTCTCAATCTTTTTATGACTAAATAGATAAATATGTTGTTTAAACACCTAAAATTTCATTGTTGTTTGTATTCTTTAGCCAAGTTTTGCTGTCTATTTTGAAAAAAAAAATGGCCTGTATCCATCCACAGAGTCTGGTCAAAATAAAATCATAAATCTATGCATGTGTAAATTGATGACTACTTCCTTGACCATTTAACTTCAGGTTCATCAAATCTATCTCTTTGTTACTAAGTTGTTTATGATACTTCCACCAACCACAAGAATAAATTCTTTTCATGAGATAGAAAATGGTGCCATTCTTTTGTGCATTTATGTTGCCTCGCTATAAATCTGTTCTAATCTTTTCTTTTCCACAGTTTGAGATTACTATTACACACAAAAGGAGTGCCATTACACAACAGGCCAGTTCAACATCTACATCTCCGTGAGCAGGAAGAGCTTCACACTTCCTCTGTTTTTGTGGAGAAACTGTTGGAAGATAGTCTTGCACAGCTTGAAAAAGAGCAACAAGAAAGGAGCCAATTTGTTAGATGGGAACTTGGAGCCTGCTGGATACAGCATTTACAAGATCAGAACAATGCTGAAAAGGACAAGAAAACAGCTGGTGAGAAGAACAAGAGTGAAATGAAGGTAGAGGGACTCGGCAAACCTCTTCGATCTCTCAAGAACAATAAGAAAAGTTCTGATGGCAATCTAGGAAAAAGGTTGGAGAACTCAAAGGGTACTGCAAATGGTGTTATTGGTAGCACTGAAAATCCTCTATCACCTACTAAGGATTGCGATCTCGAATCAGTTGCAAAAGAAAATGAGCTTGCACTGAAGAATATTTTATCTGATGCTGCTTTTGCCAGACTAAAAGAGTCAGAAACTGGTCTTCACTGCAAGGTAACATCTTCTAGAGGTTGATGGAGGGTTTACTATATCTCAATATTTCTGTTTGTGCAATAATCACTGCCTACTAACTTCCATGTGGTTGGCAGTCTTTGCAGGAGCTCATTGAGCTCTCAAAAAAATACTACAATGATGTTGCTCTTCCAAAACTGGTAAAACACTTACCGTAATGCATTTTTTTTCCTCGCCAAGTATATACACAAAATAATGGTCTTAATAATCTAGATTATTTGTAATACAGGTTGCAGATTTTGGTTCACTAGAACTTTCACCAGTTGATGGTCGGACTTTGACAGATTTTATGCATACAAGAGGTCTTCGCATGCTTTCTCTTGGACATGTTGTGAGTTGCCTAATTCTTAACCACATGACTATATGTATGAATGCATTTATACATATGTAAGATCCAATATAATGTTCTTTTCCAGATACAAGTCAAATAAAATGAGAGACAAAAGTTAAAAGGCAGGGTGACATGTGTCGTTTTGACTATTGCTATACTGGAAATGGAATAATTGTATTTAAGATAACAAAAAAGAAGGCTGGGAGATCGTACAGCAATATCCATGCCTGGTGGATTTTAGCACTAGAAGTTCCATAACCTTTGAACAGAACGTATGTTCCTATTGAAAATGGGATTTTTCATGGTAATATCAGCATGCTGTCCTTTCTTTATTCCTTATTATTTATTGTTGCATTCAACCTAAGATAGCTCCCAGCTTCATTTGGGGATCTTGAAAATATTCATTCTATGGAAAATGAGGAGATCAATTTAAGTTCAAGTACTTTACCATATGTTTCTCTCCATTTAGAATGATCCTCTCTGCTTTCTTGATTTATCAGGTGAAGCTTTCTGAAAAGTTATCCCATGTCCAATCCCTCTGTATCCACGAGATGATAGTACGAGCGTTCAAGCACATTCTTCAAGCTGTGATTTCTGCTGTAGCTGATATGGAGAAAATGGCAGCATCAATTGCTGCTGCACTGAACTTGATGCTTGGTGTGAATCAACATGGAGAACAAGATGATAACCACACTATTCATCCCCTTGTCTGGAAATGGCTCAAGTTGTTTCTGCTGAAGAGGTATGAATGGGATATAAGCAGCCTAAACTACAAAGATGTAAGGAAATTTGCCATCCTACGAGGATTATGCCAGAAGGTAAATAAGCACAAAACCAAGTAAATTTTAGTTTTTTCAACAATGCCTTTTATTTCAGCAAGTCTGTTTGATCTAATGATTAATATCTATTAAAATATTACATGTATCATTAGGATGAAATCTGATTGAAGGGCATGCAGAGAGTGACATTATTTCTGTTTGAGGGGTTAGAAATCTTGAGAATATATGTGATATTGGATATTATGATAATCACTGTAGGAGTTCCTTATCATTGTTCAAGCTACTAGATTTAAAGATTATCATGTACCGGTGAAACTATAGATTATTCCTTGACCCGTCATTTCCTAAGTGGTAAGTCTAGTTGTTTGAGGATACTTGCAGTCTATTCTCCATTTGCTGGATCAGGATTATCATTTCTGGTTTAGATCATGTTTTTACACACCTTCAGAATTTTCAGTTGTTTTATCTGCACTTAATTTTTCTTAAATGAGATCATATCTATCATGGGCTTCTAATGCAGTTTTTAGCTGGCTCTTGCTTTCATTTCTGTTATAGCTTCTACCCTGTGTATAGTGCGCTGAATATTGAGTTGATGATTTGCTATTCTTAATTGTTGACAGGTGGGTGTTGAGTTGATTCCTCGAGATTTTGATATGGACTCTCCAAATCCTTTCAGGGAGGCCGATGTTGTCAGCCTTGTCCCAATGTATAAGGTTTGTAAATTAGATTCAACCTATCAACCTTATGCTTCAAATGAAGGGGTCTCTTATTTACTTATACAACACGTTTGTTTCTGGTAGCAAGCAGCATGCTCATCTGCTGATGGAAGGCAGCTCTTGGAATCATCTAAAACTGCACTGGATAAGGGAAAACTTGAAGATGCAGTAGCCTATGGGACAAAGGTCTCTGACCATGATCACACTCAGAATCTCTCTCTTTTGTAGAGTACCTTATCCAGTCTTTGTGCTAAGATTAAGTGTAGTATCTGGTTTTATCAATTGAAATAGTTTATTTTTCTTTAACTTGGTATATCTGCATAATTCTAAAGAATCCTTTATCTGCAGGCTCTTGCAAAACTAGTCGCAGTTTGTGGTCCTTATCATCGAATGACTGCAGGTGCATACAGTCTTCTTGCTGTTGTCTTGTATCATACAGGAGACTTCAATCAGGTTCGCCTCCCTGCTTTGTCTATTTTTTTGTTGTAGTAGCAAAAGAATCCACAAATGCTACCATAGCCCAACCATACCTTCTATGTAATGCAATGAGATATATGCCATTCATTTTTTTTTTTGTTTTATTGTTGAAGTTAAACTTTGGTAGTTTATCCAAATTATAGGCTGCAATCTATCAGCAAAAGGCCCTGGACATCAATGAGAGAGAGCTAGGTCTCGATCATCCAGATACAATGAAAAGTTATGGGGATCTTGCTGTGTTTTATTACCGACTCCAGCATACAGAGCTGGCTCTCAAGTATGTTGTCTTCCAATTAGCATTTCCTACTGGATTTCTGTGGATTCTTCATGTGTTGTCCCCCTCTGCATGATTTTCTCCATGTTCAGACTGACTTTGCTCTTCATTTTGTTACATTCCATTTAATTCATATTTCATCTCATAACAATACATTTGGTCTAATCTTACCATTGCTAATTCTGGAACTGCTTGATTTTGCCCTGATAAATTATTGCAGAATGTCCTTTGCATCTTTCAAACTGGCATGCCACATAGTTCAGATATCATTTAATAGCTTAAACTTTTAGAAAGAAATATCCCATCTGCCCTTACTGTTTTCATGAATAGGAATTAGATTGTTTCCAGGGAGAGAGCAAAATTATACAGTGTGATGATTGATGAAGAGTTACTTGTCATGCTTCTCTTTTCCTTACACTATATTGAAGTTTAATCTGTCCTTTGAGCAGGTATGTGAAGCGGGCTCTCTATCTTTTACATCTTACTTGTGGTCCTTCTCATCCGAACACAGCTGCTACATACATTAATGTGGCAATGATGGAAGAAGGCCTTGGGAATGTTCATGTCGCCCTCAGATATCTCCACAAAGCCTTAAAATGCAATCAAAGATTACTAGGTCCAGACCATATTCAGGTTTGGTTTGAGCTGTCAAATTTTTCTTGTGACTTTAAACAATAAGTTCTTTCTTCTATTCGCATCTTATGGTGCAGAAGCAGGAGTAAATCATACAATATGATTATGTGAGAGAAGATGTGCAATCATCTGGATCCATAACTTTAGAGCAAAGAAACTTACTTTACCTGCAGAAAATGATACATCATGTTAATAATGTTGTATACTAGCCAGGGATGTATTTTTTGAACAAGTCTATTCTACCAAATCTTTGCTTAGATAATAAATAACAAATCCTCTGTTGATACGTTCCAGACAGCAGCAAGTTACCATGCTATAGCAATTGCCTTATCCTTGATGGAAGCGTATCCACTAAGTGTTCAGCATGAGCAAACAACTTTGCAAATTCTGCGAGCAAAATTGGGTCCGGATGATCTCCGAACACAGGTAAAATTTAACTTGTGTAATTGCTTCAATCAGATAAAGCACTTATTTCAGGTTGTATATGTTAGCTTGTTCAGGCAGATTAGTTTACTAGTTGAAATTATACTTCCATCTTTGACATGGCAACAAACTCTAAGGTACTTTTGCATCTCAGAGAATGCAAGATAACATTTTCATATTTAGTTTGGCTCAAATTTTCAATTTTCTTGAGAATTTGGTCCTCACATTTCTTATGTATGCTGACAAATTGATGACAGGATGCTGCCGCTTGGCTTGAATATTTCGAGTCTAAGGCATTTGAGCAGCATGAAGCTGCAAGAAATGGAACCAAAAAGCCCGATGCATCAATTGCCAGCAAAGGCCATCTAAGGTAGTGGAAGACCATGCCCACAATTTAATCTATTTTCTGTGTCAGAGTGTTTATGACATGCAGTTTCCTTGGTTTCTCAAAACCATTTCTATTTATTCATTTTTTAAAGTAGATTCTACTGATAGATATAGATTTTAGACCATCTCTACATTGCCATATATCCTTGTAAGCTTGGATTTGTAAAATTTTACAGTGTATCCGACCTCCTCGATTACATTAATCCGAACAATGATGCCAAAGGGAAAGAGTCAGTGGTGCTGAGGAGGAGAATTCATGTTGCAAAGGTACCTTGGAATTAGAAATTCTACAGTCTTTTATTCTTCATAAACCAACATGAAATTGTTCATCTGTTAAAATGCAATCTAGGAGAAATGATGTATTTAATTTTAACTTGAATAGCATGACATGATTACGACTGTTCTTCTCAGGCAAGAGAAAAATCTTTGAAGAATAATGAGCTACCACCTAGTTCCATCAGATCTACAGAAGAGGTCACCAAGGAAATTATAAATGGGAAAACACGTTCACTAGAAACAGGAAGCAGCACAGACACTGACCAGGAAACGAGCTTTAAGGTGGAAAATAGCACGACCAATAATCAGGAGACAGAACCTGAACTTATTCATGCACAGCAGTCTGCTCTGGATGATATAGTAGGAGAGAGATTAATAGCTGCAGAAGAAATTGCTGCTTCGGAGGGACATGTTGATGGAGACGATGGATGGCAGCCAGTTCAAAGGCCACGATCGGCAAGTTCTTTCAGTCGACGGTTGAAGCAGCGGCGAGCAATTATTGGCAAGGTCTACAGTTATCAGAAGAAGAATATGAATGTAGATTCAAGTTATTCTCCTGTGTGGAATTCTTATCCCAGCAATAGGTATTACCTCGTAAGAAAAAGGGCAGTGTCTCATGGAACTTACAGTGATCAACATAATCTGAATCCACCCCAAGTTACAAAATTTGGCAGGAGAATAGTCAAGGCTGTTGCTTACAAAGTCAAATCCCTGCCTTCGGCATCAAAGGATGGGCCAACTGAGAAGCCTAAACACAGCTCTGTGGTCTCTAATTCTCATGCGGAGCATGCTACAGGGTCTGTGCCATGCAAAGTAAGTTCAATGATCTCTCTCAAGAAATCCCCGTCATACAAAGATGTAGCAATGGCCCCTCCAGGTACAATTTCTAAGTTGCATGCATGGGTACCCCCAATGGACGTACCAGATAATAAGCATGAAGATGATACTGGAGAATATCATGACAACACAACTGAAATCAAAGTACTTGCAGACCCAGTTGCCACAATAGTGGAAAGCACTTCTAAGGAGGAGAAGGATACACTATCTGATTCCACTGTTGTCGTAAATGAAACTGAGTTGGTAGAGGAGAAAGAAGAGACCCCATCTGCCGATGTTATCAAATATGGTCATCCTCCTGGAGTATCTGAGAGTGAAAAGCTCGCATTGAGCAGCTCTTCTGAGGTTATGGTGGTGCAGGAATCTCTTGGAAATGGAACACATGAAACAGAACCTACCGGCTCTTTCCAATCCCATGATACTTCAAGCACTTTTACTCCTGAAGTGGAGGATTTGAAGGAAAAATCTGTCATACCGGACTCAAATGATGGGCGAGGATTCCCAAGTAAGAAACTTTCTGCATCAGCTGCTCCATTTAATCCTTTGCCTGCAATTCCACGTGCTGCACCAGTCACCATCACCATGACAGTCCCTCCAGCTCCAGGAGCCATTCCACCCGGTGCACCTTGGCCAGTTAACATGAGTCTTCACCCGGGGCCAGCTGGTGTCTTGCCTTCTCCAGTTTCTCCACTATGCTCCTCTCCTCACCCACCATACCCATCACCTCCTCCTACTCCAAATATGATGCAGCCCTTGCCCTTCATGTATCCTCCATTTACTCAACCTCAAGCAGTTCCTACCAATACATTTCCAGTGACAAGCAGTGCTTTTCATCCCAATCACTTTGCTTGGCAGTTCAATGTGAACCCAAACATGTCAGAGTTCATTCCTGGTCCAATTTGGCCAGGCTGTCCTCCTGTGGACTTGCCCCTTCCATCACATATTTCAGAGCCCACTTCCAATCATATCTTGGACCCGAATGAGCAGCCTGGTGATTCTGAATTGCTGAGCCCACCTCCACTGCTGCCTACAGACATTGACAGTGTGGTAGAGTCCAAGAAAGAAGCAAATATTCAGACATCTGTGACAGTGGATAATGTGAAAGAAGTCAGCAGGGTGGGTTCAGAGAATAACGAGGAGAATAGCCAAGGGAAGCCTCTCAGTCCTGAAGGTGGCAAGAAAGGAAATTGTGGATTTAGTGGGGACATAAAGGATGACTGTGAGAGAACAATCAGCATTCTAGTTAGGGGCAGAAGGAATCGGAAGCAGATGCTGAGAATGCCTGTCAGTTTGCTTAGTCGACCGTATGGGTCTCAGTCTTTTAAAGTCATATGCAACAGGGTAGTTCGGGGGAGTGAAGCTACAAAGACTACTACTTTTCCTCCTCCCGAAGATTGTTCTGCTGCTACATAACAATGGCCTTTTCTTCTCTCTCTCCAATGAGGCAGAGTCCAAGAGAGAAATCAAAGATGAGAAGATTTCACTATGCGGTTAAATCAATCCTGAACAACAGTTCTTATTTTCTGATCTCTCTTCTCGCCTCCAACAACAGATCAGATTGTAACGTCTCTCAAGCAAGTTAAGGTAAGTAAATGTTGCTAACCACAGTCAACTCTTAACTTCATTTTCATTAAAAGTTCTTTGATTAAGTACTCCATGCTTCATTTTTCTCTCCTATCTTGCCCTCTCTAAATAAATATGCAAAAGCATGTTTTAATTTCGGAAGTCTGTAATCAGTTCACTTACATATGCATAAGCTGCACACTGCTTCTCCTGTTTCTGGTGTCTCCTAGAGTCGCTAATAGCTTCTGATGGTTATCTTAACCGAGATCTTTCCTGAGAGATGAGAGCCTCTGCATATATGTTTACTACCTTGTTTCCATTAGCTTTTAAAATTGATCGATCACTATCTTACTAACTTCAGTTATAGTTGATATGTGAATCTATCCATTAATTGCTGTTATCTTTTTTTTTTTTTTTTTTATCAACAGCTATAACTATGGCTTTTCCTTCAGACGCAGGTCCAAACTGGCAACTCTTTCTTTTTGGAGACAGTCGAGGTCGCTGGTGAGCGTAGGGAATTTTTGTTCTCTGCATTACTTTAGACTTTCTATTTTCCCGTGGTCCCGGACCTGGAACATTTGAAGATAGAAAATCAGTTTTTTACAGTTGCCCAAGCCGACTGTTTATTGGATTGATTTAACCAAAATGTATATGACTTCCACTCTCTCTTTCTCTCTTCCACAAAGTTGGGTTCCGAATATCCATCTGGTTTTGAACTGCAGCACATGGAAAGAGAATAATGAATGCATTAGCTCTCTGCTGTCTGAGACCAAGTTTCTGCCTAGTTTACTAATCGTCCCCGTTTCCTGCTAGATCATGCGTTGCATGGGATATTTATCGCACACCGCATCTTGTGTGTGGGATGGAGTGCGTACATATTCAAGTCAGCAGCGCAGTATCTGGCCGTGCTTGTTGAGTATCCTCTCTGCTCTTTCGCAGTATCCTCGATGAGATACTTGGGTTCCGAGTCCTGCAGGATTGAGCCTATGTTACGTCTATCTTCTGACCCGATGAGAAATTATGAAATGGGGACTGATCTGCCGTCCAGCTTGCTGGGTAATTTGATCAAGGTTTGGTAAAATAAAGGTTTATAACAAGGCATTTGAACTGTACTCATAAAATATTTGAACTATGAAGACACTCCCCTATGTTACTATAGATATGAGATCCCAAAATCCATTTATTTAAGTTCCCTCCCAACTTAAAATTAAGGGTTTTGATAAATTATTAATATTTTAATTGGTGCCAATATTCTAAGGTCACCACAGTGATTTAGTCGCAGGTCTCTCGACCTGCAAGCACAGCTCCTGCACCGTCTCCTTCCACAAACTACCTAAATGGATGATGATGATGATGATGATGTTATACGGTGTTGAATTTTATGGGTCCACTGAAACGCGACATGCTCAAGCATATTCCTTCTCGAAGAAGGAATCGAGGTGCTTTAAGCCGATTTGTATTCTTTCTGCCCAGCTATGGCCTTCTCCAAGAAGACTAGCCAACGATTCCATCTCCCTTCCTGAAGATCCCTTCATCCAAATCAATCCAAGCCGGCCGGACAAGTCCCCCGTTCTCGTTGTAACGCTGAGGGAGCACTGAACTTAAACGCAGCTCGCGGAGCAGGCTTCTCTCATGGGCACCGTCGCATTAGGGCCGCCCTCGATGTGCGGCAGCTCTTCCCTTTCCTGTCCCCCAACGATCGCTCGTCACGTGTTCACTCGTTCGAGCCCAACGCCGTCGCTGGGCCTCGCCAAGAACATCAAGAAAGGTACAAGTCCCTCGATCTCAGCTTCGTCCACAGCTCCCGGCCGCCCCAATTCTACCGGAAGCTTCTGGGTTTTAGTGGGAGTCATCAGGGAATTACTATTCCCACCCGGCGGGGCTTTTGCAGACCTTGACGGCGTGCAATGCCTGCAGAACGGTGGGATCGGAGTCGCTCTTCTGAGCCTGACGGCGACGGCCAAGATGAAGATCAGCCCTGCTGTAGCCGTGCTGGCCGTTAACCCGACATTCCTGTCGGGCCTGCTTGCGTGGTTCACCGCGCAATCCGCTAAGGTGGTGCTGAACTTCTGCTTGGAGAAGAAGTTGGATCTGAGGATATTCTTTGGGTGCGGAGGGATGCCTTCGTCTCACTCTGCTCTCTGTACTGCTCTCACGACGTCGGTGGGGCTGTGCCATGGCATGGCCGATTCCCTGTTCGCGGTTTGCTTGGGTTTCAGCCTGATTGTCATGTATGATGCCATCGGAGTGCGCCGACACGCAGGGCTGCAAGCTCAGGTTTTTTTTTGGAGTCCATGTCCTTTTACCTGTGTTTGGATTAAGGGATTTGGAGGGGAGGGGAGGGTAGGGTAGGGTTAAGGATGGTTATGGAGGGGAGGGGCGGGGTATGAAGGCTGCAACCTTGTTTGGATAGGGGAGGGAAATGGAGGGTTGAAAATGCAAATCGACCATTATATAAGCTTCCCCTCCCCAATTCCTCAATTCAAACACGGGTTAGGGACCATCATCATCATCCCATCCCTGTACGTATTTTTAACCTTTTGGCTATGCCTGTCCATGAAGCCTTAGATAATATGCAGGAGAGCACCTCTTTTTTGTTTTTTTGGGTTCAATCAGGAGAGCAGCTATTTGATTGAAAATTCCACTAACTCGTATGTTAGCAAAGGTTCCTGGGTTTTTCGGGGCTCAAATACGTGCTAATGCTTGACCTTGTGTGGATTATCTTTCATATAGACAGCCCAATTGATCATCAACCACAATTTAGTTCTGTCCGGCTGCTCTATGGTCATCATGCAGAAAGTGGTCCTTTCTGGTGAATGGGTGACTGATTGTGGGATGCCTTCTATATGTTGTTCATTGGCTTCATTCTTCTATGGAAGATAGGCTGTCTGTATATGTATCGAATTTTGTGCATTTCCCACGACTAGCACTCTCTGTAGCGGGAGCTGTTCCAATCCCAAACTATGCCATTGTTCCAAGCAATAATACCATTATCACTTGTTTTCTTGTGCTCTGTTAGTTGCATCTCTTTTGAATTCATATATAGTCAATCCTGTCCTTGTAACAGTTCTGCTTTGCCATGAGAATTCCCAAACCTTATAGCAATGGATATTGGCCGGACAATTTCTTGACTGCATATGAGCCTTGTTCAGATAATATCTCTAGCACAACTCTTATATGGCTCAGCAAACATATCCTTGTTTGTGATTGATTGTTTATATATCAGGATGTCTCAGCATATTGTGATGGCATTGCTGAAGCTTGTGAGTATAGTGTGCTGGGTTACAGTACTCATGCTGAACCAGTAAATGGACTATACATTTCGATAACTCCCTATCCGTATCCTGTGCAGGTCCTGAATGTTATAGTGGAGGATTTGTTTCAGGGGCATCCCATCAGCAGAAGAAAGCTCAAGGAACTTCTAGGCCACACACCGTCCCAGGTACTTGCTGGAGCTTTGATCGGCATTGCAGTTGCCTGTCTTTGTCACCAGGCATGCTCCGTCCCACAGTGATTGCTCCAGCACCACCATTCTCTCCGTGATGAAAAAGTCTTTTTTCATCCGAAAGTATTGCAGTCACTCTATCCGGTGGTAATATCATCAGAAACACTCAGATTGGTCGGATTGGACAGGAAATTTTTGGTGTTCTCTGGTGATGAAAAACAAGGTTCAAGCTTGAAATCTGGAGCAGCTACAGGAGGTCGAAGTCTGACTGATGGAAAATGACTTAGTATGACTGGCTTTTGTTCCCTGGAAGCTGTATTTAAACAGTAGTGCATTGTGCAATCAACTTCAAATGTCTCACGAAATCAACTGAAGCAAGTTAAAGCCATGTTGATCACACAATTGCGTCGAGATTGAGATAGAACAGTTGAGAGATAGAATGAAGAAACGAGGATGCTCGAAACTTTTTTTTCTTATACAAATAAAATTAATGAGTTTATACGCGAAATAGATGAAAAAGAAAAGAAACAGAAAGTTCATTAATGAGATGAAATTTAATGTTGTTGAATTGACTGCAAATTGCTGCGGTAAGTATGCACCTTGACAAATAAAAAGGCAGAATCTAAGTGATTATTATTGAAAATTCCATAACTATGAACGAGATCCATTTCGTTAATCACAGTGGGACGTAAAGAAGATGATGGAAGAACTGATAATAATTACCAAATAAGGGATGAAGAAGTGCATATACGGGCTGATAATTATGATTTATTACGTCATAAATAATCGCCCCACAGCCAGCGTTCAAAAGTAAATACATTTTGTAAATACATTTTGCTTTCTACACGACAGTTCCTCGGAGGGCGACACCACTGGACGCTTTCGCTGCGCTCTCTCTCTCTCTCTCTCTCTCTCTCTCTCTCTCTCTCTCCCGCGTCTTTCTTGGGTATTTCCTCCTCACTCCTCAAACTGGACCCCCCTTCTTCATCTTCTTCGTCTAATTTTGCACCCCACCCACCGTCAATGAATCAGGGCCAGAGCTATTGAGAGATAGTCGCTCCTCCATTTCGCTCCTGCCCCAATTCAGGGGCTTGTGTTCTTTAAGGCACCGATATCCCGGTGTGCTCTCCCTCGGTTCTTCCTTCTCGGTGAGAATCCTCTTCCATCTGGGTTCCCATTCTCTTTTGTTTGTCTGTTCGTGTTCTTGTCTCCTTCTCCCGTCCCGACCTGTATTTCTTCCATCTGGGCTCCCTAATCTTGCATGTTCCGATGATTCGCTGACGATTTTCCCAGTTCCCGTCTCTTTCGTTTCGATTTGCAGTTTTAGGGTCCTTAATCCGATCATCTGAAAATCATTCAGATGGGTGCTGCTAGCAAAGTCATGGACAAATTCTTGTGATTTTTTAAAACCTTTAGGGTGAGGTACTTTCAGCTTTTCTAGTTCGATCTTGGAGCTGAAAAAAATTCATTGAACTTGTTTCTGTATAGTCAGAATTGTTAGAAAGAAAATGTCGTCCGCCGGCGTTGCTTTTAGTCTCATCCACCAAGATTCCATTTTCCCCCCCGAGTTTGTACATCCCCAATTGACTCCACTCCCTGACGAGCCGATCTTGATCTACGTCTCTCTCTCTGGGTGTATGATGCCTTTGCGTGTATTTGAGTCCGACTCGATTGAGGCGGTCAAATTACGGATCCAAACCTGTAAAGGGTTCTTTGTGAGAAGTCAAAAGCTCGTTTATGGAGGTCGTGAGCTCTCACGGAATAATTCTCTAGTTAAAGATTACGATGTTTCAGATGGCGATGTTCTCCATTTGGTCCTTAGGCTGTCCGACCTTCAAGTCATCCAGGTGAGGACTTCTTGTGGGAAGGAATTCACTTTCCATGTGGAGCGGAATAGGGACGTTGGCTATGTGAAGCAGCAGGTAGCTAGGAAGGCTAGAGTAGTTGATCTTGATGAGCAAGAAATTGTGTATAATGGAGAGAGGCTTGAAGATCAGAGGCTTATAGACGATATTGGTAAACAAAATGGTGCAGTGATACATTTGTTGGTCAGGAAATCTGCCAAGGTCAGGGTCAGGCCTGTTGAGAAAAATTATGAACTGTCCATAGTGGCGTCAGAATTGGATGACAAGAGGAGTAATGATGTCAACAAGGAGACTGGGCAGAGGCAATATGATGCTGGGAAAGAAAATCACAGCACAGGGAATGAAATTAAAGAAGAAACTTTCCATCAGATGCCTCAGGCAAGAGATTTTTTGTTGGAGCCCATTGTCATTAATCCAAAAGTTGAACTTTCTTCTGTCATTTGGGATATGATAGACTTAATCCGTGAAGGATTAGAAGCTGGCAGAGAACCCCTGAGATCTATGGAGGGTACTGGAGGAGCTTATTTCATGCTGGATTCTTGTGGGCATTATGTTTCTGTTTTTAAGCCAATTGATGAGGAGCCTATGGCTCTGAACAATCCTCAGGGTCTCCCATTGTCTGCTGATGGAGAAGGTCTGAAGAAGGGCACCAGGGTTGGAGAAGGAGCATTCAGAGAAGTTGCAGCTTATCTTTTGGACCACCCAAAGAGAGGCCGCCGCTCGCTGTTTGGTGATGGAAAGGGATTTGCTGGAGTTCCTCCAACTGTAATGACCAAGTGCTTGCACCCTGGGTTTAACCATCTGAAAGAAGTGAGTGTCAAGATAGGGTCCTTGCAGATGTTTGCGGAGAACCGGGGAAGCTGCGAGGACATTGGTCCTCGGTCTTTCCCTGTTGATGAAGTGCACAAAATCTCTGTGTTGGACATAAGATTAGCAAATGCTGACAGGCATGCAGGAAATATCCTCTTGGGTGAAGAACAGAATGGCAAACAGGTGCTGATCCCAATCGATCATGGGTACTGCTTGCCTGAAAGTGTGAGTATCTTTTGACATACATTATATTTCAAAAGTTCTTGATTATGTTTTTCATTCTGGATTTCTCCATCTTGGCTATTTGTCACGATGCTCGTAGTTCAGGTATTTCCAGGTGATTACAAGCAATATATTTTGTAGCAATGTAGGAATTATCTTGCGCCTGTGATTTAGATACTGGCAGTCTTTTTACATTTTTGGCGTCAACCTTTTGCTAGTGGTAGAACAATTGATGAGAATAGTCATGTATCAAGTGCCACACAATTTCCTTACGTCATGCTGGAGATATTTTTGCATTGTGGGTCATTTTGAAAGGATTTTTGGTCTTGATAGGCCCTGTCACTTGTATCATCTGTAGCCTTGTCAAATGTAGATCTCTCTGTACTTCAATTTATTTATTTTTAAATATGATTATTCACTTGAAACTTCTTCAAACTGCAGTTTGAAGACTGTACCTTTGATTGGCTCTACTGGCCACAAGCTCATCAGCCCTATTCAAGTGAGACAATTGACTATATTAAAGCATTGGATGCTGAAGACGACATTGCCCTGTTGAAGTTCCATGGTTGGGATCTCCCCAGCAAATGTGCCCGTACCCTCCGCATATCAACTATGCTGCTGAAGAAAGGTGTGGAAAGAGGGCTGACCCCATTTACAATTGGAAACGTGATGTGCCGAGAAGTACTGAATAAGAAATCCATCATTGAGGAGATCGTGGAGGATGCTGAGGATTCTTTGCTCCTTGGTTCAAGCGAAGCTGCATTTCTTGAGGCTTTGTCGCAGATAATGGATTGCCGCCTCAATGAGATTGCTGCAGAGGTACATTAGACATGTAAATTGTTAAAAACCGTATCATCAGTACGTATCGTCAGATTACAGCATTGTATGTATGGTAGGACAACAGGGTTCCCTCTTGTTAATAAGGTCAAATAGAAAGAGGGATATTGCTTCCTTTTATTTGATGTTAACGGTTTCTCCTTCTAGTTTTTAAGGACGGAATTCTTTGGCCTGAGGAGCTCAGTTGCCAACTAGCAGTTAAAGATCCTTTCTCATAACAATTCGCTGATGACTTTTGAGTTTCCTTAATGGATCTTCCAATGTTTGTTCGGCTTGTAAAGATGCTGTTTTGTGGATGTTTGATGGCATGCCGTCTGCTCAGGGTCTTAGGTTCTCGTCGATTGAGAACATGTTCGCGCCCCAAAGCAAATATGTGGATTGCCTTGCTTATAGACTCGTAAAGTTCCTCATGCAGTTCGGTGCCAATGAGCCAATGCCCTGCCTTAATCATTGAATTATCAGCAAAGAGCAATGCAAAAGCCATAATTTCCCAAGTGGTGGATCTCATGGCTTTTGCGGGTAAAATGTTCTAATGCAGGACAGCATAAAGTAATTCCTGATAGAATACTCTAAGCAAAAATATAAATAGATCCTGATAGAATACAATCACTCACTATTATACATTTTACGATGCATTGCCTTCTGAAACTTAGCAGTCTCCCGTGATATTACATCAAGGAGGGGGATCATTCCTATATATGTCAATAGTACAAGGTCCCAGAGGGCAAGAGCCTACAGATGGAGCATCAACAACAGCTACAAGGGGGGATTTTGCTTCCTCATTGTTCAGAACAGTAACATTTCCTAGAAATCAACGAATAGCTAGATCTCAAAATGAAAGATACGGCAGAGGTAAGAGCTAGATCAAGAGAATAAGGAGCTAGTGCTGATCTCCATCCACCTTACCAGCAAAATCAATACTGAGCAAAGAACGTCTGATTTTGTGGATCTTGAATAGACACAACACAATTTTTGGCAACAAATCAGGATGCAAAATTAAAGGTTAAACCATCTTCCATTGTATGATAATTGGTACAGTTGTGATCCCCAACACTTCCAGTCAGAACTCTCTACCCTGGTTTCGGAGTAATGGTCATTTTGCACAGAGCCAATGCAGGGCAAGTATTTCACCTACCATTCCTGGACGGCTTCTTTAACTTTCGCTTTGACCTTCTGTGAGCAAATAATTAAACATTTAATATATTAGAAGCCGCCATATTGATCAGAAAACTCAAGTATGGTCCATGCTTCATTAGACAAATAGAAATTCTTGCGGCCATCAAACAAGACCAGCTGAACTAATATAAGAAAGTACCTCCTTTTGGGTTTTTTCCCAGTGACGCCAAATACTCCCTTCATTAATGCACTTATATCGACAGAACGATCCCTCATGATTGCATCATGATAGATCTTGCTTCCAATTTCTGTAATTTGTTCTTCGACCTCCTCCAGTGTTTGGTCCACATTAAGCTGAATTTCACCCTTCCTGATGACAGTTACACCAAACCCATTTGCTTTGGCTTCTCGAAAAGCATCCTGACCGGGACAACAGACTACTTGAATTATGGACCCCAAGAGAGAATGAATACCATTGTTCTTAAAATGCAAAATAGATGAGAAAATTGGCTTCTGTCATCAAATTTTGGCATCCTGACAAGGAACAAGAACTCAATAAACTATCTCCAACATCTGTATCTTGCATATATTTTCACTATTTTTTCTATAATTTTTTCACTGTCTGTTGATAGAGCATGTTTTGCTCAAGATCAGTCATAAAGCTACTCCTGTAATATGAAGTGGAACATGAATGGACGATCAAATGAAAAGGGTTGAAAAAAGCTCTCAAATGATGACCTCGAGTAGAGGCATGAAAAACACCAGCTTGATACTCATTTGGCTGAAAGCTTCTCTTCAACTTCTAATTGATACATGTTGAATCAGAAGTAGATATATTTTCATACGTACAACACATAAAATGTGGTTTTCTGTTTATATAAATTACATAATTGTCCCACAATCCTCTTTTTTTCCACCCCCTTCCAATTAAAGCCAAATAAATACTTCTCAAATGTGAGAAAAAGAAAACATGTACCTTTGGAAGGTGAGCAACTACAAATGCATGGCCATTTCCCAGCATCTCCATGTGAGCTTGAATTATATAACAAAGGTTTTTACAGTCACCAGGATCCTCGAAAGCAATGACATGATATGGCTTGGGTTCCAACTCAAGATCTGCAGCCATTTCCAAGGAATAAAACCCGACTTTTTGCTCACCGTCTTGCATCGTGTATATTTCAATGCACTGCAATAAGAAAAAAGCAACCATGATTTCAATTTACTGAATTTCCTATTTCACAAACTTCAAAAGAGAAGTATAAGTGAGTCCAGCTAATTTGAAGGTATGCACGACAAGAATTCCATAACATAAAAATTGTCCAGGATAAACGACAGCTTACTTCTCAAACTCTTATAAAGAATGGTTTTCCCTTTTAATAGCAGATGTCATCAAACTGCAGACAAGACTGTCATAAATTACATCAAAGTACTCTTATGGAAGATAGCCATGCAGTTAAAAAGTCCAGGGTATTACAAATATTGCCACAGCATGAGTGTTCATATCCATTTCCTTTTTGCTTTTAGAGAGTGGATAAGCTGTTTTACTTAGTACAGACAATGGTGCATGTCCACAGGCTTACCAGTACATGTGGAAGATCTAACCACCATAAGTAGTCTTCTCCCTCATCTTCTGCATATTCTCTATACTTGCTAACAACTGCTTGGGGTCCAAATAGTTCCATTTCTCTCTTTATTTTGTTAAGCTTGTTTTCAATAAATTTCTTGTTGTTTATAGGTAGTTTGTTCATCAGATCAGCAGCTTCCTGTATTTCCTTCTCTGTAATCCATCGATCCAGATCTTTCCCTATGTCCTTCATTATGGACTTAACTTCTGGGTCAGTCTCTGCATTATAAGAATCCAAAAACCCACGGGACCATTTTTTGGTATGTTGCCAGTACTCTTTTCCTGACTTTTTCCCAGCTCTAACAGACCCATCGCTACCTTCTATAACTATGTTGGCCTCTTTTGAGTCCTTACTATCAGAGTTCCTCAAATTAATAGCAACAGAGGAATCTGATTTAGCCCCAGGAGTCGGGGCTTGTTTAGATTTCTTAACAGTGCTTTCTTTGTCCCTCATCATAGGGTAAGGAACTCCAGCTTGTTCGCTTAGAAATGCCTCTCGCTCTTCCTGAAAGCTCTTCAGGAATTCGGGATTCTTTTCCATTGTAGGTCCTCTCCACCGAGGAATGATTTTCTCTGGAGGGTCATACAAGCTGATTCCATCTATAAGGAGAGAAAATGACTCTATTACTAAAATGTTTAAGCCATAGATGAAGGCAGAATTTTAACTCCAACAGAAGACACACTAGGAGACCACATTAAATTGAAGAATAATAATCATATCATATCATTAATTTCACCAAGGGACATGAAAGATGAACCAGAATCATAAAAAGCAAAATTAATAAACTACCTGCTCCATAATCAAGGTTTTCAATGTTTGAGTGGAGGAATTCATGCAGTTTTTGCAGCTTTTGGTTCTCTTTGACAACTTTCTTCTCGAGACCCTCAAAGAAGGCACGCTTATCTAAAGCATCCATTGAATAGAAAGGGTCCCTTCCAGCCATCTCATTTTCTCGAACTTGAGAAACAATTTCTCGAAGATTATCATCTTTCATCCATTCCAGTTCATCATCATCTTCAACAAACCCAAGTTGTGACATTTCAGACACAACATCTAAGTTCTGATTTACTTTCTCCCTCGTAGCCATGTAATTGTCCCTAAATCCAGCTCCAATCTTCTCCACTATAGGTTCAACCTCATCAAAGTTTTCTTCTATCCAATTTTCAGTCTTTACAGATGGTTTAGCTAATGTAGGTGAATCATTGATCTCATTTTCTATGGGGTTGTTGACATCATTTATTCTGTCTAGCTCTTCAGAACTTACCAAGTCATTTTCCTTGAGCGGAAGTGACTCAATCACAGTAGCAGCCACATCATCCAAATGTGTTGGATCAGTTCTTGCGTCATATGTTGTTTCAACAACAGCATTAGCTTCAGGCATTTGGTTGTCTCTGATGAATCTTTGATTTTCGCTATTCCCATCTGTACCATCACATGGTAAAACGATCCCATTTTCTGGCTCATAAGGATTTTCTTGAGCTCTTTCTCTTTGTTCAGACTTATTGGATAGGTAAGCTCTAGCTTCTTTTACAGAATGTATGATCCTCGGCCTTCTTCTGACATAACTTTCATTATTTAATTCATTTTCAAGAGGATTTAAAGGTTTAATGACATCTTCTGAGTCAGATGGACTTGACTTGTCCTTCCCTTCCTTCACATCCTGCTCCACGTGCCTAATGTCACCAGGAACATCCAAGTCTAAGGAACTTGGATATCGAATGTTCTTGTTTCCTTCTCTTAGTATATCATCAGGGAACCCATTAACTAAAGGTACTATCTCAATCCCATTAACGTGTCTGTCTCCTCCTGAATTTCCATTGTGGAGTTTAATTGGATCGGTTAACCCTTTTGGAAGCCTCTCAATCATTTCCCTCCCATCCATTTCCTTTTTGGAGGCCCACACGTCATCAACAGGACCTTCCACCTGGGCAATTTCAGTTGCCTTAATTCCCCTAGCACTCCTAGCCATCTCTCTAATTTCCTCAGCTTTAGCATGGATTCCAAGAGCTTCATCAGTCTTAGAGATAGTATGATGATCAGGCAATACCAATTTAGAGTTTGATGAGTCTGCCTGTCTGATATTTTTCATAAGCTCTTCCTTATTCAGCTTAGGCCTTTCAGTGAAAACAAATTGTGGTTCTGAAGCTTCTGGCACAACTTCAAGATAGCCTTTCCCCTTTATCTCCCTCTCCTTTCTTGACTTCACCTTTCTCCTCACCATTTCCTTCTCCAGCTGTGTGTACTTCACTTCCCTCTTGCCAAAACTTAACAAGAACTTAAGCGCCCACATCACAATTAAGCCACAGAACATGAGCCTCCCAGCTACTAATAACTTGGGGTTTAAATTAGGCTGGAGTCTAAGATCCTGAATCATATGGAGCAAGCCCGATCCCTTACCCAAAACAACAAACTTAGCCAGCGAACTGTTCCTCGGAATCACATTATTTCCACTCTCTATTCCCTGAGCAAAACTCTTGGCTCGCAATATCTTTAAGCTCACCTCATTGGAGTTATCGGAGACAATTCCACTTCTTTTCAGTATCTCATCCTCGTTAACGGTAACTCGCTTAACATTCCCGTCTGAATCCTGAACAACAGTAAAAATGGGACCCGACCCAGCTCCCCATAACTCCACATCCTTCTTATACTGATCAACCCAGCTCTCCAACTTATTCCAAAGAACAGATTCTCCCAACAGTCTCCTTTTAGGACCCTCGTCATTGCCATCCAAGACGTCACTAAATTCAATTTCGGGAACAACACCGTCCTTAGGAAGCTCATTGAAGTTCTGAACTTGAGGCCCAGGACTCGGGTCAAGACGATGATCAGGATAATCAATACGCACCTTGTGGTCCTCAATGAGCTTCTTCCTCAGGTAGTTTTGACGAACTTCGCGCCGAGCGAAGTGGGCCGAGACCGTCAGATGCCTGGACTTGGGGAAGGATAAACAGAGCGAAGAAGGGGGCGTGCTGCCCAATTTCGAAGAGGAAATCCAGAACCTGCAGGAGTTCCTGCCGGGCCGAGTCGAGGAAGTGAATCTGGGGAGAAACGGCGAGCTCTGGAGAGAAATTTGGACGGGTTCAATGATTGGAGGTTTGAACACCTCCATGACTGAACGAGCGAGCGAAGCTGACAAGGGAGGGAGGTTTTACGGAGGTATTTTGAGGTCGGGAGTGATGAACTGCAAAACCCCTTAATGGGACGGAGACCAGGAGACGCTTGCTTGCGAGTGAATAAAAACGACGCCGCGTAGTGGACGACCATTTCCTTTCCTTCGGATAATTTCCTCCAATAATAAAATAGCAACTCTTTTCTTTTCATATTATTTAATACATGTCACATATGCATGGGCGTGTTAATACACCGACTTATAGTCATCTTGGGCACAGAGTAACGAGGAATTTTTACCAAATTTATAAAAAAGTTGAATTTAAAATAGTAAAATAATTATATTCAATCTCTTATAAATAAGAATATTTAATTTTATTTTTTTATGTAGAATTATATTTCTTAACAAAGTATAATCAATCTAAAGTACGAGTTATTCATAATTAGATAAGATGATCATGAGCATTGAGAATGCTTGAGGACCCGCTTACTCAGGCCAGAATAGGTAATGATAAATCATGATGCTTTTATTAATAATTTTAGTTTAACTCTAATTTCTCATACTTATATTATAATTTTATTTTGCTTGAATTCATGAATTTTATCTTAAAAAAAGGGGGGTCTCATCGGTCAACAGAGTAGGTTCTCGGTAGTGGCCACTGCTAAGCTCCATTTTCAAAATCTAAAATTTGGTCCTACATAACATAAGATCTAACTATAAAAAAAACAAAACAAAACAAAACAAATTGCATGCAGTTGGATCTGTGCAACGCCTCCTCAAAAATCCTAGTCCTATCATAAGTCACGACACTACCCCTCTCGGCATAAACATCAGGAGTTCCACTCCACCCTCCCAAACTTGTGCTGACCAGGCGCCGGTCAAAGTCACATTCTTCACAAGATATCTGGCATGTGAATGTGCTGACATGTCATACGGATTCATCGATTAATTCATGTGCGCGGACTGATATCTTTCCTTCTTCGGGCCCCATTCCTCGCTGGAGATCTGACCTTATCTAATTCAGAAACCGATCCCACCGGTCGCTTCCCATGATCCGCTCGTGAAAACTCCTTGACACTGGGGACATCCTCGTCAGAACGGTTGACGTTATGTTATATAAAACAATAATAATAATAACAATATTCTCCGCACAGTGGTCTTGCCCCCACAATTCCATGTCTAAGATTCACATAAGACAATAATATGATCTCCTCCTCATCGCATCGAATCTTTCCTTTCCACGGGGGACACTAATCAGTGAGCCGTACCGTTCTTTCGGTAAAAGCTAACCGTGACTCGCGGGGCTGTGGCAGGTTGGCAAGTGCAAACACGAAGCACCACAGCCCCCATCGGGAAAGGTCAAACAGTGCCCCGACAAACATCTCAGTCAACTTCAACAGCAGAGTCTTGCCCACAGCATTAACAGATAACATACGTTGCAACTTGATTTGGTTCCGAACGGGAACCAGAAAACATGAAGAAAAAAGAAAGCCATATGAACACAGCGTTACACGGTCTATTCTTCACCCCTCCCATCCCCTCGGATCGATTCCAAGATAAAAGTTTTACTCCTATCAATTGACAAAACTATCTTAGAGAATGGATAAAAAGAGACGACGATATTAGCTGGCCATACCTTCTCTGGTTTTATTTTATTTTCTGGCGGAGATTAGTATAATTGTGGTACTGACAAAGCAAGCAGTAATAGTGATAGTGGGGCAGCAAAGGCAAAGGTCTGTCTCACGCGCATGCGCGGGGAGCGAACCCGATGCGGGAACCGGCAAGGTCGAAGGAAACCCGGAAACCCTGTTGTTGGATGTTCCCGATGATTGACAGCCCGTTCATGGTACCGGCGAAGGCGAAGCAGAAGCTCCCGTCCTCGTCCACGGGGACCAGGTAGTTCGATGCCGGAAGTGACACGTCGGCGCCTTGGAAGTGCAAGGCCATAGTGGGGACCTTCACCTCCGTCTTCCCCGACAGATCGTAGCAGGTGTCAAACAGAGAGAAGTCGGCCGCCCGCTTGAGATTCGAAGCTCCGGCGCGGAAAGCGTCCCGGAGAGCCACGTAGGCGGGCCTGTTCAGGCGTGTCACAGACGTGCCGGAGTCGACGATGACGCCGCCGCCGCCACCGGAAGGATCGAGCTTGAAGAGCGAAGCCGTTATCCCCGGGACGCGGGTCCCGCCGACGCTGATGCCGAGGAGCTCCACGTAGTAGAAGGTGTCGAGTTTAGGGTTTCTAACGAGGGGGGTGAACTGGGCGGTCTGGGAGAGGGCCAAGCTACCGAATACAAGAGAGGATGGCGTGGCCGAGGCGGAGCGGTCCACGAGGCAGTAGGAGAACTTGTTGTTGAACTGGCGGCCAGCCTGCGACGGGAACGACAGGCCCCCCCGGCCAAGCCCCAGCAGGCCCGCGGCGCCGACGAAGAGACCTTCATTGTCGTGACCGCAGCCGAAGGCGACGCCTGCCACTCTGTTTTGGCGGAAGGTCAGTGTCTCGGTGGAGAAGTCGCCGAGTGTGGAGGAGCCATCGCCGTAGGAGACCTGGTACGTGCATTTCTGGCGATTGTTGCAGCCGGGAGAGTCCAGGCGGCGGCAGAGAGGGGACTCGCAGGAGATGCTGGCAAAGGATCTGGACTTAGAGGGGTCAAAGACCGGATCCGTCTGGGAGTAGCACTTCCGGCAGGGGGTGCACTGGACCCATACGATGTCGCTTCCAGTGTCCAGCACCATGTACAGGTAACGAGGCGGCGTGCCCACTCCCAGGCGCGTGAAGTACTCCCCGCTGCCCTGCGCAAGCCCGGAGATCACCGAGCTGCTGAAGCCCGTGCCGGTGCCATTTGCGGCCCCAGCACGACGAAATGAGGCTGCGAGCGACAAGATGGCTTCAACCCTGGCGGCATCTCTCTGGAGCCGGAGGCCGAAGAGTGCCTGTGCGGTTTTGTTGGAGGACAGAGCATCTACGTGATGGAGCTGCAGAGAGAGGGCAGAACCGGAGGATTCAGCCCCGGGCAAGATGGTCTCCGACTGGGACTTCGGGAGCGACTCCGTCTGCGGCCATGACAGGGTGGGTGCTGACGGGAGAGGGTTTGGTACCAGAGTTTGGTACTGAAGTGGTATGGAAGCTGAGATCGCGGAGACAACGGCGGCGAAGAAGACGGAAACTCGTAAGATGATGAGGGAATTTCCGCCGTGCCCTGACATGTCTTTTGGCAGAAGGGAGTCGGAAGACATGGAGAGCGGACCCGAGGAGGCGCAGTGAGACGGAAGAGCTATTAAATAATAGTAACAGTGGATCTGAGGAGAAGAGGACAGATGGCGTTGGGCCAGTGGACTTATCAGATACGGGGATATTAATATAGATGATTTTGTGGGTTGAATACTCGGGGAGTTTGATTTTTTTTTTAATTCTAACAACTTATAATCCAAAAAAGATGTCCTTAATCTAATTTTAATAATATGAATTAATTATCTGCACTGGTCCCGAGCAACCCACACGCTTCCGGGCGAGAGGGGGCCAGCCATCCCCGTCGCAGTGATTGCACCGGTGCGTACGGTCTGAAGAAGGCGACATCAATTGAACCGGTCAGCGGACGCACGGTTGAGCGCATTGATAAAAATGAGATGATCCATGTGAGCGACAAGCGTGTACGAAGAAAAAAGCACCTGTCCAACGGTTTCCTTCGGTCAGATGTTTGCATGGTAACATGTGATATCAAGTAATGAAATTAAAATAGTAATATTTATATAAAATGACATTATGAGTGGAATCTAAAGACCCTAATAAACCTAAAACATCCACTGTCAAATATATATTAAAAGTGACAATAAAACGATTACATAAGGATCAAAACAACGTTATCATACCAACGGATGCATGTCGGCCAATAATTCTTCTTGTTTTGGTCGCCTGGAAGCACCAATTACTTCAATAAAAATTGTGCATGGGAAGGAGAGGAGAGACGTCAGATGACAAGAATAACCATAGGTGCTGTTTGGTTCGTGGTAAAGTTCCAACCTCCAATGGAGAGCGGACACTTTACCAAGTAATTTCCCTCGTTTGGTTGCAATCTTGGGGCGTAATTAGAACACCGCATCGAGAGCCAAGCCCTCACTGGGTTTAGACGTGGAAAAATTCATCAATTCCACCCGTGGGGTCCCACCACCGAATCCCACACCTCCCCACTTTACCCCCTTCTCTCTCTTCACCGTTACCCCACTATCATAGTTTTTAAAACCGGACCGGGCTGGAAATCGGTGTAAGTATGAGTTCATGGATTCATGGGTCGGACCAGGAGTTCAATGGGTTGAACCGCATGTTTAAAAAATAATATTAATAATATAATATTACTAATAAAATTTACATAATATCATAATTTGAATATAATTTATAACAAAAATCATTAATACAACCATTATATTAAACAAAAGTTTAATATAAAATATAAATATAAGTTTAGTAAAATAAAATAAGTACATTACAATATGTTTTTATTTTTTTTTAATTTTAAGTCGGCCGGTTTTCTCATGGGTTCAATTGGATTCACCGGTCGGACCGGGAACCGGCCGGTTCAATCGAATTTTTTCTTTTTTAATGTACAATTGTGTTTTTTGAAGGAACCGGACCGGGCGAGTGGCCGTTCCCGGTTGAACCGGTTGAACCAGCCGGCCCGGTCCGGTTTTTAAAACTATGCCCACGATTCGTAAAAGGGAGGGTATCTTTGTAAATTGATATTTCCTAACCTATCCCAACCAATATTAAATATCATATTTTAATATGCTTCCTCGGACAATTAAGGTATCATACCAAATATGGTATAAGAATACTCAATCAAATGCTCTTCTGGGGTTGATTTAGGTTAAAGTGCCGCTGCAAGCGGGGAGAAATTGAGTGTGCGGGGGGCTGCTCTGACCTTTGTTGGATGGATGATGAGAGAGGAAGTGGGTGATGATAATGTCAAGCACGGTTTGAAGGGGCAATTTTCGAGAAAGCAAGCTTTCCCTTCTGCTTTTATTAATTTTCGTCAAGATGGCAGAAAGGTTCTGTAGTTGGAAAAAGCAAAGAGTGAAGGCATCCTCACTCACTACGTATCATGTTGAATCATTGATGGCCTAAACATATTTGGTAGGTGAGACTGAGTCCAACATTTGGTGCAAGGTAACCGGATCCTGCTCTGTGGTCTAAAAACTGAGTCATGGATGTTTGATCTCGTTTTGGCCGTGGAATACAAATGAAATGCGATTTTGTTTTGGACATAAGGAGTGACCGATCCTTGACTGTGGCGTTAGTAGTGGTTGCAATTCATGTGTTGTCATGATCCTTGACTGTGGGTGGTACCTAGTTTGTTTTTCGATGTAAATCATATATCATTTAGAAAATCATTCAGATCCTAATTTATTTAAATCAAGCTGAATCTATTCATTAAAATGATAAAGTTATCAAAATATAAATTTTTTATATTCACAAAAATGTAGAACCCAAAGGCATTATTTGAGAAAAAATGGCCTCCGAACAATCTCATCCACCCTTACCCCCGTCACATGGAATAACAGTATGGTAGTCAAAAGAAAATTTGAAATGGTAAACCAATATTTTGAAGCATCACAAGAGAAAATAAACGAAATGCAGCTGTCGGTGGTGCCGCCGACTTTACAGCTAAAGGTCTCGCACTGTGCGACATGGGCACCATCTTCCTTTTTCATTGTAATTAATATAAATCGCAAAGGCAGCAAATTAAGACAAGACACGAGAAGACGATTATAGTCCATGAAGTCTCCTTTTCAACCACTCTCTGAGGATCCACATGATTGATTATCTAATGGATCTTATGCTGCAGTTAGATTAAAGTATTAAGTAGATAATGGGAATTCACATGGTTGCGACGAATTAATGCTCCTGCTAGTTACTGTCCATGCAGTGCAATTAAATTAATTAATTCCCAGCTGGGCCCCTCCAAAAAATACAGGCCTTACCAACAGAGCAGAGACTATGAGCTAGAGCATTGTTCATGCTAGTGTGCGTCACTATCGAGCTGTCGACAAAGTAGCTTCTCGAGCATGAGTGAAAGTTAACACTTCAATTGCGGTAGAGAGCCCAACATCATCATATTCCTATAGTGATGATGATTTTGTTGCGTTCATAGTGGAGAGTAGAGACAAGAGAGAATGGGAGAAAGCTCTCTGGTGTGAGTTTCCATGGAGGTTATTTGTGGATAGTTACTTTAGCACTCTGGGTCTCGGTTTAATTGGCATCATATTGACATTATTTGAGTCGGTCTATATGAGACTGCACGGATATATACCTAAGACTAGAGCAGCACAAATAGATCGTACTTAAATTCTTCAACCGAGATGAATTGATTGAGATGCATGAGAACTGGTCGAGTTTAGCGCGGGATACAATGGCACGAGAGATTGGCGAGCTAGGTTCCAAGCTACTGATAAATGTGGGCTGCTAACCTGGGCTTAGCAACGGCCAACAGGGGCTGGGCCCTGGGCATTGTCATCCCGTAGACCTCCGTTGCATTGAGGTCCTTGGGCTGTAGCCCGTCCGGTGGAGTCCAGTCGAAGCAGTGGAAGAGCCGAGCCAGGGCCATGAGGACGAGGGTCACCCCGAGCGGACCCCCGGGGCACTTCCTCTTCCCGGCGCTGAATGGCAGTATCTTGAAGTCGGCCCCATGGCTGATCTCAACTCGGCTCCCATCAAGCAAGATGTGCCTCTCGGGCCTAAATTCCTCCACTTCGTCCCACACGCCGGCGTTCCGGCCGAGCCCGTGGGTGTTGATGAAGACGCGGGTCCCGGCGGGGATGTGGTAACCGTTGATGGTGGTGTCCCGGAGGGACTCGTGCGGGATGAGGAAGGGCCCCGCCGGGTGCATCCTGAAGGTCTCCCGCACGACGCCCCGCAGGTAATTGAGGTGGGGCAAGTCCGACTCGACGACCATCCGGCTGGGGCCGACAACCGTGTCGAGCTCCTCCTGGATCTTGCGGAGGACTCTGGGGTGTCTGATCACCTCCGTCATGGCCCACTCGTTCGTCACGGCGGATGTGTCTGTTGCTGCGGCTATCATGTCCTGTTTGCAATTCAAGCACGAACGCCATTCTCAATCAATCACACGATTCTTCCCAAAATTCTTAACATCACGGATCAGCTCGACCGGTCGAGCCAAACTCGAGCCTTCCAGATGATGCTAAGTCCAAACATCGACCTGAGCCTTTCCCACCGAGGGGAATGTGAAGTTCTACCAAGGGTCCAGCTCGATGGGTTGGTTTGAGAACATCGTGCCCGATCTACCTTGGTTTGAGCACATCGTACCCAATCTACATTGGTAACTTACAACTACCATATAATCAACTGATCCAACTCGAACAGACTACTAGCGAACCTAGAAGGGAAGGTGGGTTACCTGAATGAGAGCCTTGATGTCAACGTCCTGCAAGTGGCCTTTTCCATCTTCACCGGGCAACGACAAGAGGACATCCACAAAGTCCATTTCTTCATCGTCACCATCTTTCCTCTGGGCCTCTCTGTTCCTATGCTCCTGCAAGATATTGGTGTGGAAATCATCGACTCTCTTCTCCACTTCCCTCATCTTCTTCTCACATCCATGGGGATCGATCCATCTCCACATGGGCAAGTAGTCGCCAAGATATATGACCCCCAAGAGCCGAAACAATTCATGGGTTATATGCATGAACTCCGCCGACTCCTGGGGGCCGGCCGTCCCGGCCCCAAAGTACTGCTTGCCAAGCAGCATCCTTGTCACGTTGTTCATCGAGAACGCGCCTAGCACATCCCTCATGTTGATGGGCTTCCCTCCCCGGCTCTGGGTCCACACAGCCCTCACAAGGTGCCGGGCCTCCTCAGCTCGGTGCCGGGCGAAGGACTCGAGCCTCCTCGTCGTGAGGAGGTGCTCCATGCATATCCTCCGCATCCGCTTCCACCGCGGGCCCAGCGGCGCCAACGCCACATCACCACACCCATATGCGAGGTGGACAGCGGCCAACGTCCGGGGCCGAGAGGCGAACACATCGTCCTGCTGGACAAGGATCTCACGGATGACCCCTGGGTCGTTGGTGGTGATCGCGTCGATGCTCCCGAGCCGGAGGTAGACAAGGTTCCCGTACTTCTCGCACAGCGCTGCCATGTCCCGGTGAGGGTACTGGCCCAGCTGGAGGAGGTTGCCCACGATAGGCCACCCGGGTGGGCCTGGTGGGAGCCTCTTGGAATCATGGGAGAGCAAAGCCCGTGAGCCACAGCGGATACGGTTTGCCAGAAAAGTGACCGCCGCTATCACCACCACCGTCGTGGCCACGACAGAGTTCAAGACACTACCGCTGAAACGCTCCGGCAAAATCGAGGTGTAGAGGGCAAGCAAGAGCATGAACAAGAGGGAAGGGTTCAGTCCATTAATTCTCCTACTATGATCTGCCATCTCCGGAATCATATATTGGCATGGGTTACTTGAGCTGGGTTTCCTATATGTAGCATGCTGCAAACTAACCGAGATATTTGCTTCAACGGCATCATCACAATCTTTGGAAGCTGCTACGTACATGCATGTATATATATATATATATACATTCATCATTTTTATGGGATTAAATATAAATGTAGGTACAGATTTTTTATGTTGGCGCAAATAAACATCGAGCATGGGTCCAATGCAGTATTTCAGTGATATTTCAAGTTTTATAAGTAATATAACTCATATCGGGAGGTTTTTTATCTCTCATTGCACCGAGCCGATTCAAATATAATAAGTAAAAAAATTAAATTCTCCGTATAAATTTAAAAAGAAAATCGCATGTTCGATTGATCACGCAGGTATTGTGTTCCCATTTATAGTAAGCGTATGCCTAATTTCCAGGGAAACTGAAATTGCATGTCTCTCCTAATCAAGCCAGCTCTAGGTGGCCGGCCACGGAGCGATTTAGAATAGAATAAGATAATGAGAATATAGGGAAAAGCACAATTCAATCTCTTGAGTGCACCATAGATCTCGGGTCACAATTGAAGACCATCAATAGAGTATTAAGGTATTGTAAACGTCCATTGTATTGACATATAAAATGAAGAATAAGAAGGGGAAGTTGGGGGCTGAGCGCTCGTACTTCGGCCATCCACCGCTGGCCCAGAAACATTTCTTCCCTCCCTTTAACATACTCCACCTAGTGAGATTTTGTACCATTTTTTACTAATATAATTTTTTTATTAAACATGAGCCTAATATCCATAATAGAAATTCTATATGAGATATCAGAACTCGCGGATATTATTGATGCATCGCTCTTACAAGTTCGATGAAAATTTTAAGATATTGATAACTTCTCTCTTCTTTCCAAGTTCGGGATTTTGACATATCTGTAATGTCTTTGACCTTATCGGCACGCATATATACATTCATATAAATATGAACATAGAACACGAAATGAACATGTAAGTACGTACAGGTTCTTTGATGTTGGCATGTAGGCCGCATGTTTGACACTTGTTCGGCAAAGTACTGTGTAGACCTGCCCGAATTAAGCAGAATAATTATTGTAAAAAAATAAATTTAAAAAATCAAACTTTTTAAGTGTGAAATTCAGATGGCTCGAAAACCTTAGCCTGGGCCCAAAGGACTACCGATCATAGTTTTTAAAATCGGATCAGGTCGAGAACCAGTCAAGGTATGGGTTCATGGATCGGACTGGAGGTTAAATAGGTTGAATCGCATGTTTAATAAATTATATTAATAATATAATATTCTAATACATTGATATAATATTATAATTTAACTATGATTTATAATCAAAATCATTAATATAATTATAATATTAGTCCCAAATACAACATAAAATATAAATATAAGTATAGTAAAATAAAATAAATATATTATAATATGTTTTTATTTTAATTTTATTTTTAAATTAGCCGGTTTTCTCATCGGTTCAATTGGATTTATTGGTTCGAGTAATAACTGCCCGGTTCAATTGGATTTGACCTCATTTAAATTATAATTAAATTTTTTGTGAGAATCGAACCAGGTGAGTGGCCGGTTCCCGGTCGAACCGACTTACCTGGTCCGGTTTTTAAAACTATACCGTCGATAAACATGGGGATGAGGTATTTTATTTACTCTTATTGATGTATCGGGTTGAATTTTGTAAATGTGAAGATGTTATATTGATAAATCGTTACCTCATAATGCACTGAACTGATTTAAATATAAATAGTTCAAGAATACCAGATTTTGCAAAATGAGAAAGAAAAAAAAGAAAGGAGTGTCGCATGTTGATGCGGGTGTTGTGTTGCCATTCATAGTACACAGTACATATCTAATTTCCAGAGAAATCGAAATTGAATGTCTCTTACTATTAAATACTCTATTTCTTAATTGAGAAAACGACCCCGCGAAGCGCATCGTACCTCTTGCTCGCCTCTGGACGGATCCTAGCGGACACTCCAGCAACCTGAAACAACCGCAGGCCCTGGTTGCTTAGTACATTAGTATTGCTTTCTGTGTTCATGTCACTTGGTACTGCATTGTCCCTCAAGGCGCAGAGTGCGACACGAGGAGTTTTCATTAGTTTACGGGCGTACATTTTGTCGGGTTTTCGACGGCTCGGTGCCAATGTTTCGTAGTTTTCGTACTCTATTTGTTTAATAAACAAGTTCTTGGCCGATCCACGCATCGGGAAATTGCATTTGGGATGAGAGAACAAGGAGCGGCAGCGACAACATCGTGAGAAGGGTCATCATCAGGGAGGGCTCCACTGTCCAGTGGTTAGGACATTGTACTCCGAATCCAATAGCCCGAGTTCAATGAACCGTATGAAACCCTCCAACGCTAAATCTTCATGTCATTTGGACCTCAAATTTCTGACTGTACATAATCCTCATTTCACTACAATAAAGTCTCTACGGATCATATCTCCCTTTCTGAAATCCAAGAAAATGAACGCCCAGCAACCCTAAATCCATGGCTATTGATGCGGAGCAAACGCAGTACCGGAAAATTCTACCGCCTCTTCAAAGACCCATTCAGTCACATCGGCTTTATACGGTGGATATATCCCGATAATAAGTCGATCTCATGGCCACCGGGGTCCCGAACGGGTCCCAGGGAGACGACATTTTCCCTTTACTTGCATCATCAAGATGCAATCGGACTTTTCAACACGAGGATCGCATGTCTAGACTGCCGGCCCGTGGGGTTGTTTCGAGTTTTCCCTCGTGGGCAAATGCCCGCGGTGGCAGTCCAATCAAGATTACGGACCTTTTCGGACGAAATGCTTCCCCCCCCAACCCTCGCCCGCTAGAATTGACCCATTGCTCAGTTTCTGGAGGTCCACTCTGTGGAGAATCCTCGTGCCACCACGATCCGACATCCACGCGGCTTCCAATGTGACACTTGTGACTGGCGACACGCCGTCCCTACCAAACGGTGACGTACGGACTTGAATATCTTCCCTCGTGGGACAAAAAAAAAGAAGAAGAAGAAGAAGAAGAAGAAGAGGAGGTGACAGCAGAACCACGAGGGCGTCGAGTGGAACGAGTAAGACGATTATTATGATGGAAAGAGAGTACGTGTTCCAGCGAGGACGGGGAGGGCGGGGGGAACAGTATCAAAGATAAAGAAGAAGTGTTGTTGAATTGTAATCAAGATATTAAAAATATGAAATTAATAACTGTATTAGATTTATTGTTAGCATATAATAATATATGTTTACCACATATACTCTTCTTGTCAAAGAGTAGACAAGAGAATATATATATATATATATATATATATGATGATATAGAAGACAGAGGGCAGAATCTACGGCCACGGACTGGCGAGTGACTGGGGAACAAGAATTGTGGGATGAAGAATTTCAGGGCCATTTGAAACACTTCCATATTCGGCCAATGATACTCCATCCTCAGGCCCCAATCATTTCTCACCACAAATAATCTTTGGTAAGGGCAGGGCAATCATTCCTCACTTGAAAAATCCATGATGAGAAGAAAGAAGGCTGATTTGTACATTCACACACACTTTATTAGTACATTATATTTAAGATTTTTTATTCATTTAAATAATTCTTAAATCCCTTTTTTTCATCCCTTGGAACCCATCAACAACGTAGAAGATGCCTTAATAACATGTGATTGATATTCAAAGATCGCACATTAGTTAGGCATTTTGTTTTGGAGCCCGAAGGTGAATATTTTTGAATGAATAAAGTTCACTCTTCAGAAAATTTTATCATAATGACCAATAACAGTCAAATCTGTATCAGTCTATTGGAACTACGAATCTCAGGCATGGCTAGATTTTTCTTGTGGCCCTCTTTCGCTTTTAACTTTCTTTCCGCCAAAGGCAAGAGATACCTTAATTCACTTTCGCACAGAACAAAGGACAGAAGCATTGGTATATAAAATTTCTGGGAAGAGCACTGATTCTTTCCTTTCTTCCCCACATGTACCAGACTATCAGAAGGAAAGCAGCGACCACTAATTGGGAATCTCGCAGCTTCTTTTGCCCTTTGTTGGTCCTCGAGCGTTGCCACCGATGATGTCTTGGGTCTCCTCTGGAAAACCGAAAAGGACCGGCCTGTTTTGCTTGCCAGAGGCCATGAATACGGCACATGATGGGGGACCCAAGATATGCCATTTTCCTCCATTCCCTTAGAGAGAGCATGAGATCAGATAGCTCGAGCACCATAAATGGAAAAACAAGTGGGATAGTTTCAGCTCCGGAGGGGAAGAGATTATCAGATACAGTAGAGCTCTGATGATGAGAGAGAGAAATAATCAGCTCGGTAACAACCAAAAATGGCAGAGTTTCTTTCTTCACTCATACAACTGCAACTGAATAAGGGAAAATTACTCCACTATGGTGATACTGATACGAGACTCGAATATGTACAAAAACCATGGCAGAAACTAATTCCTGTGGACTATGCTAGGAGCAAGTAAAACCTGCGCCTACAGGGCTTAGAACTGCTATGAGGAGCTGGACTCGTGGGAAATTGCCTCAATCAACTTCTCCTTCGTGAGTGGCTCGTGCCCTTCAGACTTGACCACAAATCTGTGAAACACAGTGTCATCTGCTGTTGCAATTTTTGACTCAACCACAGTAATCTCTGAATCCCTTAATGCTTGAATTAAACGAGATGTGGGGTGTGAGTCCATCGGGCTGGTGACTCTGAGAACAATCTCATCTTGGGAATTGACTTGGACATCAATTTCTGGACCAGAGTTTGGAAAAGAATCGCCTGATGTGCTCACGTAGTTTTCCCTCTCTGACTCCATGATTCTGAGCCTTGCCTGAAGCTCATTAATATAAGCAATGGCATCTCCGAGAAGAGAGGCTTTGTCCATCTTCGAGATGTTAGGCACGACAGCACGCAGGGCATAGAATCGCTGATTCAGCTTCTCCCGCCTCTGCCTCTCAGCTTCCACATGATTGAGAGGCTCTTCCCTTCCATTGGCAGGCTTTCTTCCCCTCTTACGGGGCCTACTGTCATCACCTGCAGCTGCTCGTTCGTCTTTGCATGAAGTTTCAGCATCCGAATGCTCTGCGTCGGAGCTAATCTGCCGGGCATTAGTTGAGGGCCTTGATGTTGCCCCTGAAAAATCTATCTGCATTAGTGGCCGCTTTTGTGATCGGCGATGGTCAACCCAAGAATCTACCCTTGTCCCATTGATAGGATGAAATAGTTTTTCAACCTGGGCTTGAGAACAACATGCACCCACAGAATTTCCCTGCTTTACATTGTGAACAAAATCCCAACTTGACAGATGCCTTCCGTTGATGATATTTGGGAAGGTAAGCCCGCTTCCATTTGGATGAACGTCCCGTTGTTGTTTCTCTTCCATCTTTCTGATGGGGAGCTTTTCTCTGAACTGTGAATGACCGCTGTGTCTCGAACTCAGATCCTGTCCAAAAATCTTGGGTATTGTCTCTCCATTTCCCTGTTTGCCTTCACTGGTCCTTGGCAAGACTGAAGAATTTAGCGAAAAGGAATACCTAATTGACCACAATAACTCCGAACTTTCAGGCACAAATCTCACTGATCCCAGCTCCACCACGCCTGAATCTGCAGGAACCCAGAGAATAGTCTGCATTCCCGCAGATCTCATGAGGGATGAGCGAACACAACAATCATAAGCCGATCCAAGTGCATCTGTCAGCCAAACATGCATACCCGATGCAAAACACTTCCCAGGACCACCTTCCCCTTTTGGAAAGGAGAAGTACATGGATGCTAAGAACAGCAGCTCAGTATTGGTCACACGGTCTAGTTGAAGAGCGTAACTGTCCTCTTCCAACCCACCAAACAAGGTATGCAGCTTCTGCAACACCCTCTTCCTCATGCTCTGCTGGGTCCAATCCTCCTCAAGTTTCAAATTGATAATTCGGGTGGCCACCGATTCTTCTCCATCTCTGGGCTCCCTGCAGCACCCGTCTCCCCAACCGAGGACCAAATCGCCCGACTTGGACCGCGATATCTGCCAAAAGATGGCATAATTCCAACTAAAACCAGAGTCATTCGGGCGGTCCACGAGGTCGGCGAGCCTGCCCTGCAGGTTCTCATTGCTACCCACGCCCACTAGAAGATTCTCGTTCGAGAGCGAGCAGGAGATCAAGTAATCAAAAGCCCGAGTGCCCAGAACAGCCGCAACCATGGCCTTCTCTTCATCATTGTCCCACAGCCCACCCTCAACACCAACCTCCATCTTCATCTCCCTATAACCCAATATGCCTAAAACAACGCCTTAAAGAGAAAAGATGGGTGAAAAGGCCAAAAGAAGGGAACTCTTTCAGGTTTCAAACAAACCCAAACCAATCTTCACCCGTCATGTCCGAACGAACACGGAAAACATCTCCGGCCTCAGCGAATATGCTAAATCTGTGCATGTCCCGAGGCACCAATCTCACGTCAAGATGAAGCACTCAGAAGCAAACTTACCAGGAAGAATCGGGCTTGGGAGGCAATAATCTGCCCGAAGGAAGATGGCCGCCGCAAAGACGAAGTGGCGGGGAGGCTGAAGAATGAGCGGAGCAGATGATTCTCGGAGACACCGAAACAAACCTCCGCGGCAAACCTGAATCCCCCTGATCAGTCAAAGGAGCTCTCTGGAGAGAAAAAAACGGGGCAAGTGAAGAAGGCGACGATCGAGTGGCTCAGCCTCCAAATAACAAATTTTAATTTACAATTAATAAAAATAATTAATTTTTTTAAAAAAAGAAAAATGGTACGGAGGTAATCTTGACCAGGGCCGATGGTTAATGTCAGAACCATGGTTAAGAATTACACATGAAGTACAAGAAAGTGAATATTTCTTCATCACATTCATTCTATTACAGAGATAATGTGACAGTCGCAGGTAGCTCGACATGTTGGAGGTTGAGAGGTATTCGGCCATACCTGTGGTTGGAGGATTTTGCAACTCTCCGCTCCGTTCTGTTGGTTTTTCTGTGTTTTTTTTCCCTCGGAATTTTATTCGAAAATAAATTTTTAAAACTTATTTTAGTAAAACTACGCGAGCATCGCGATTGATATCCTTAGCAGACTTGACCGGGTTTGCTAATTTCAATTTTAAAAAAAAACAGAAACATAATAACTAACGAACAATAATTTATTAAATATGATTGTATATATATGTAGATGTGTATGCATATATATGCTTTGTGGGCTGTGGAGAAGAACGTGGGAGAAAGAATCGTGGACGATGTGAACAGAAACGTGAAAAGAAAGCACATTCCCTGTCAAAATTGAAATCTAACACTAGTTTTAATTAAAATGATTTAACATTTATCTTTAGTAGAATATTAGCTTTCAAAATTTTGATAATTTTTTTTATATTAGAATGATTTTATTTCTAGTATATAAATATGGTTTAAATTTAAATTAATCAATATTAATTAGATTCATAAATGACAGTTTAAAA
>CXYZ01003352.1:2091877-2129638 GCA_900006705.1 Sonneratia caseolaris | reverse complement strand
TTATTTTTAAAATCATGATTATCACTTAAAAAATATTTTTACATTCAAATTATTTATTTTAATTTAAAAAATCAATCAATTTATACATTTTACTTAAAAAAATTATATTCAACTATTTTGATCGCACTCAAATTAATACCAATAATAAATTTTATTTAAATGATATTTACCGTATGTACTATAGATCAGCATCTAATTTTATTTAAATTTTTTGATATGGATTCAAATGTTTTTTTTTTCACATGCTGTTCACATGATCTCTTTAATAAGCTTACAATGTTTTTGAATATATGATATTTAGGTGGACCCACTTATGCTCAAATGCTTATTGACGGTTTGACGGATCTGTTTGATATTCTCAAGGTCGAGAGCTCACGTGCTTGACTAAGGGTTCATGTTGGAACGACATTTATTTAATAGCCGCGGCCTAGCCCTCTTTGCCAGGGTTGGGTGGGTTAACATTTGGGTCGTACGAGAGGGGTAATATTTTTTTGACAATTAGATTGTACGGAGGAGGCGTGACGACAAAAGATGAAAGATCTCGATTGAGCAATCTTCCAGCGTGTGGCCACGATCCGAGACTAAGATCCAATGGTTGGAGACATACGGCCATAAAATAACTTATTTTCGACGGACATATTTGGAATAAACTGTGAAATTACAGGCGGCCATTGATTCCGACCGTCCAAATTCTGCTCCACCGATCCAATCCAGCACCTAGAACCGAGACGGTCACAGAAACGTTAAGCGGGCGATAATTTCGATGGCAGTGCTAAAGCGAATAATATTCTAATCTAAATACGCGTATCATTATCATTTTTTTTTCTTACTACTTGTTAATTTTCAATTCTTACCGTCCACACCACCGAAGAATCTTTGACGGTCCAATTCTAAGACCCTAATTCCTTAATTTCCATCTGCACTGCCACTTCCATTTTATTCCACCATGCTCTTCACCTTTTGTTTTCCCAAGGAGGTGCTCCCTTTCGGATGAATCGTGCTTCATCACACCCAAGCAGCTTTATGGGAAACAGTTCTTGTATTGATAATCCTTGTAGCTTGTCTTGGATATGCTTGTGCGTTCAGATTAAATTAGGAATAGTGCTACCCAACTCAACATATAAACTTGGGTGTCCTGGAGAATTTACTATAGGCTAAATAAGTGAATATTAATTATAACATCGTGATATATATTTTTACCTATATTAAAAAATATGATTCGGTTCGATTCATCACAATTAATTTACTTATACATATCAAGTAAAACCAAAACTACATCTATCAAAAGCCGAATTGAATATGAACCGGTCTTGATATAACCGATATTTTTATATTTGATTTTGATTTATATATAAGTGAGATATTTTTTTTTGGATTAAATGAAAAGGTATATGATACAGTACTATGTGGGACCATATTTCATCCTCCAAACTTAACTTTTTGTTTGTATTTGAAGGATAGTTTTTTTAAGGTTATTTATTGTTTCAAAGAGTTTACTGTTGTATTTAACCGTAGTCATAAAAATAGGACTGGAACGGCAAGTTGAAATAGAATTGAACACTTATTCTACCTGATTCTAATAATGATTATATGGGTAGCTCTACATTGGTTAAATCCACGTAAATCATCCGATTCTTATAAAAGAATTGGGAACCCACATGAATTGGCGGCTAAACCGATTTTAAGAATTAAAAGAACTAAAGTAAAAATTACAACACTACCTTCGTGCAATTCGGAAGTGAGGTTGGGCTCCCAACAGAATGCCATCTTCGAACAATTCCGAGCCTCCAATTTCTTTTCATTGGTCGCCAACTCCAAGAGAGCCATAGATATCATGCGTGTTGCTGCTCCTCATCTCCTTGGACTTGAATATGGAGACCACTAGTTCTTCTTTCTTTCCTATCGAAGCTATCATCTACAAGTGTCTCCCAAGTTCTTCAGCCTTTTCTGCTTGAGTTTCGACTCCAAAATGGCGTCAACGATCTTCTTCACTGGTCCTTTCTTTCATGTTCTCTTCCTTGAACTTGGGTTTGGGGATGGGAGATAGACACGATTGAATATATGTTCCGTAAACTCTAATCGTATGGAGAGAATAGGGAAGAAGAGTAGAGTTTTGGGTTTGTCTGTGTAAGAGGCCATAGAGCAAAGTGCAAAAGAAAGGTGACGGAAGGCGGCAAAACATGAAAGAGCCCCAAGCCCGACCTGACCTGATCCATGCCCCGTCACAGGTGAACTAAAAGCGGGCCATGCCCAACCTGCACGGGTCACAGGTTAGACCCGGACACATAAACACAAGCCCAAAAAATTGAGCCTAGATTCAGCCTTCAAAAGGGAAGTTGCCATACCCTTTTCCTTCCATGAGCAAGTGTGGAACGAAGTAGTTGTGAGATAATCATTTCACTTGTTTTTCTCTATCCCACATCGTTAATATATGCAAGAGAAAGTAGAGAGAGGGAGAGAGTGCTTACGTATGCACAAAACCTTTAACTCTTTACACCGTTATTGAAAGATAAAAATAATTCACTAGAAGATTTAAAATATTTAATACAAACATATCAATGGTCTTATTAATTTATGATTTAGCTACGGTGCGGGTCGGGGCGGCTCAGTGGGAGGATCCAAGCCTGACTCAGCCCGTATGCAGGCAAGAATTTAATATAGGGTCTAACCCGGCCCAAAACAAGGTGAGGGCAGGGCGGTACGTGCGGGTTGGGCTTAGATTGCATTCCTGTTTAGGTATAAATAATCGGATTTAAAATTTTATATTGTTAGAGTACAATGTATGACATAGTTTTTTTTAATATTTATATTATTTATTAATTTAATTTTTAATCTGATCTAATTTTAGTAATATATATATATATAACTGTTAATAGATGTGACGTTTATGGTGGATGACACTGTTACGGAGGGTAGTTTCTCTTCAGCGGCTCGCGCAACTAATTTTAAACTTCAAAGGGAGTGGGGCATGGCATGCCGCGAGATTATCGTATAAATGGCCCTGGAATGTCAATGGGCATCCGGGAGGTTGACCGTTGACTGCAAGTTGTCGGGGGGGACCACCTGCGCTCCTGCCACGTCATGCCTAACTCCTAGTCAGGTCTGTCTTTCTAACTGACGCACGTGATCTTTTTTGTGGAGCCAAATTGATTAAGTAGATTCGATCAAGATAATTTTTTTCTTTCTTTAGTAGCCAGAGCAAAATATTATAATAAAACATCATTAAATCCTTATTTACATATTATTTGATAACTACAATTTTTAGGATTAATTATCTTTTAAAGGTTTATTCAATATTTTCTTTAGTTTTAATAATTAAAAATATTAATATTTGATATATTTTTAATAGACGATATTTTCATATAGTAGCACTATTATACAAGGTACCGTCTCCTTCTCCACGCTCTCCCCTCATTGATACCTGGAAAATACTCAACAGTGAATTTAACGAATATTTTAATATTTACTCTTAAAAAAAAGGAGAGATATTAACTTAAAAAGAAGATTTTTTTTCATAATATAATATTTTAATTATAACTAATAAAATTTTTCATAACACTTATTCTCCCTCAAAATCTATTATATAGCCCACTTGTTACATTGAACAAGCTGGGTTGGACCCTCTTTGATACGATAGAATCTAAATGAATGGAATGGTGCAAGTGGAATAACGATGAGAGTGATCAGAAAATTATATATGGTAAGCCTAAAAATATCAAATAATGGATTTAATGTGAATTTAATAAAAGTTATGGAGTGAGCATTTATGAAGTTTGTTTTTTGGAATGAATGCTTATACCATCAACATTAGTAGAAATTTCATTATAAGGAAATGTGCATGTTAATTGTCAATAGTATATCCACTTAAAACAACATATAATAAACAAAAGAAAAATACTAATTCTATTTCATTTTACCTTATTCCTTTTTTTTTTATACTTCTAGGTATAGATGTAGAGGTGGCAAAAATTTGTACGATCCAAACACGACAAGAAAAAATCATGCTTGGCCAGGTATTTTTGGGCTGCTTGACAAACTCTACCCTAAAAAAAATTCTTACAGTTGAAGATACAAAAATAATTAATGCATATATATTTTAACAATTGTTTAAATATTTTTATTCAAATTAATATAAATTTTAAATTAAACGTTTAATGATATTATTACAATTTTATTTTAGAATATAAATTATTTAAATTTCTGACTGGACCAGCATTTTTTAGCAGTGTGATTTTTCATGCCATCCAAATACGGCCATATACTAAATTCCTGCCGTGCCGACATACCCAAAAATTCTGTGTCAGTCCGAATGGGCAGCCCTATATTGATGTAACAATCGATGCTCTCAGCAACGGTAGATGTGGGCCGAGGCCTCAAACGTGATCAAGTCAACCGAGAAGAAATATTTGAAGCCCATCAGACGGTGATGACCGGTGGATACAATCATCGTTGGTTGTAACAATACATACTATCAGGCATCGGCCCATCCTCACGAATCACTCACTACAGTCTTGAGATACGGTTAATCCTCCCACCGAGAAGTTGGCAGTCGAAGGTAAAAACTGAGGACAGATGCTGTCATGTTACCATATATTTGTTAACTATATAAATATATTCGGCTATATGAAGACAATTTTTACTTTAATCGATAACTTTTCTTTCTTTTTTCTTTTTTCTTTTTACTGCAAGAGGCGCAAATTGAGTCCCCAATCTCGTAGGCAGTATCGTCTAAAGTTAATCTAAAGGTTAAATATATAAATGATACATGAATTTTGGGAAAAAAATAAATGGGTATAAAAGGAATTTTTTATACTCTCTTAATATTATTAAAATGTTATAAATATGTTTTATGTTAATACAAACAATTAAAATTAATAGTAATGCTGTATTGTTATAACAGGAATGCTAATTTCTTTAATGGTACAAAAAGTTGAAAAAATATTTTAAATTAGTTAAAAAAAAGAAGTAATGTTAATGTGAAATTTTATGAGAAAATTATTTCATCCAATAACATTCATTTATCACATTAACTTTGCCAATAAAGTCAATTACGGTGCCTTTTATATCATAAAAAATAAAGTCAAACTGAGCTCTTTCTCTCATCCTATCCCTCCTTACTCCCTCGACTCGCGGTCTGCCAACTAAGCGGCTGAACTTCCACCATGAGCATGAGTGGATGGGATACCATGACAAATTTAGAATGTTTTGTATTGAATGGATACAAAAACTTTATTTTATACTAATTTAAAATATTTTTAAAACTTTTTTGTATCATCGACATAATTAACAATAATTACGTTATCGTAATTTTGACTGTTTGTATTAATGGAAAACTTATTTATAACATTTTGTATTAACATAATACAAAAAAATCTTTTTGTACTAATTTATTTCTTTTCCAAATTTTTATATACCATTTGTGTAATTAACCCTTAATCTACCCACAAAAAAAAAGGTATCATTTAAAATTGATACATACATAGTGACAATGAATTTATGGGAAAATATAAAAGCCAATGTAGGAGATGAAGAGTCTTATAGTTAGTTACTGAATGGCAAAAATATGTTGGCCAACTTAAAGGGCATAGCTTCTACAGCTGGACAACTCATTCCTCCCTCAGATCCGAAAATTGTATAGTCCGAAACCGCTCCGACCCCAACTGAAAATGCTACTACTAGAGGACCTGACTCGAGCTACCTTATGCTCTAATTCATAGGCCAGGCACGGTCCGAAATGCATTCATTGAGTGCTATTAAAGACCAAAACTATTTTACAAGGGAAAAGCAGGCAACAGTAATGATCATCCATCTGTAAATAATAAATATATCAAAAACAAATATATATATATATATATATATATATGATCATCATGGAAAACTCACGTTTGAGTCGACGAAAGATGGACGCTAATACTCACTGAAACAATAAGCAGAGAAGCAATAGCAATTATCAACTACTTAATGGCATGTCCAGTTTACACTTGAGATCACAAATATATGTGTATGTGTATGCATATATATCGTACAATTTCTATGTGATACAATAATGCATAAGAAGCCATACACTGGAGCGAAAGAGACTATGAAAGTTGCATAGGAACGGGTAGGAGTAGTGTAACAAATAATATGAGGGCAAGGCAGAGTGTGGCTTAGTCGGAAAAGAAAGTAGGTAGGACACTTGTTTTGACTACCAATCTTGGAGCCACATAAAGACTATCTCTACTGTTCATTATTTCATCCCTCGGAAATTGGAATGTGAAAGATCTCAAGTGATTTGTGCTTGTTGCTCCTGGCTCGTTCAGTTTCTTTCAAGAGTTGGGTCAGTCTTCTCTTCTCTACGTCAAAGTTGGGGTTAGCCATTTCGAACTTCTCCTTTATCAATTTAACAATGCATTCCAGTAGTTTGATTGCTTCCTCTACTCTATAACAAATGCAACGAAATCATGTCAGTCATGACTAGCTACTAAACAGACTGAAGCTCGTTAAGAGCAGTAGTCACTTTGCTCCAGTGCTACTTTTGATTATCACACTGCATGTTAATAATAAAACAAACAAACAAACAAACAAATTGTCAATGGAATGATTCAAAGAAAAACTTCAGATCAAACAGCAAAACATTAACTGTCACTAGAGTAGAAGATACCTCCCCAAGGAATCATAAGTAGCAGCAAGATCGCTACACGCTCCAATTGTCTCCAAATAGCACCGGCCACACTCTAGCTCTAGTATTGCCATTTCTTCCTCAAAGAACTCCATTGCCTTGTTTATCCACTGAGTTCTGATGCAAACTAATCCCATTTGATTCAGTACAACACCAAAAAAGGCCAACTTACTTTCCCCACAAACCCGGAGCTTTAGGATAGCACTCTCAAGGGAGCTATGAGCATCATCATTCTTCCAGTTATGTTCAACAGCACACACATTTAAATTTCTATCCCTGCAATAGTGTTGAAATGCCCAGCACTGCCATTCAATGACGTCATTGCCTTCTGAAGAAGCTTATGTGCAGCTTCAGTGTTGTTCAAGGCTTCATAAATGGAAGAAATTTTTATCAATGCCCTTGCAATCTCCTCTGACATAACTCCTGAAACTTTTGATTCTGCATAAACCTTTACATTATGTTTGATTTGAGGGAATGTAATGAGTTTCATAGAGTAAAATGCAATTGAATCAAGAGTTGGTGAATTTTTATGATACTTCTGAAAATATGAAGGAATGGACTTATTATGAATTTGACAAAATTGATGGAATGAACATTCCTGGATTTTTCTTTTAGGGAATGATCATTCCATCAGTTTAAATATAAAAATCTTCTTAATGGAATGAACATGTTAATTATTAATAATCTAACCAGAAAAAAATTTATAATGAAAGAGCATAAATATCAATTACATTCCATTCCATTCCACCCATTACTTCCTACCAAACATAACATTAATTCATTCTCATAGAAGAATTCAGATTCCCTTGTCAATTTAAAGACTGTAAGTGCCTCATGGTAGGAAGACACAGCCTCATTAAAACAACCAAGTAAAGAATAAACGTTACCAATGCTAAAAACATTAGCGATTTCACTATTTGGAGCTTTTGTACCCATTGAAATGCGAGCAAGAATACTGTGTTCAATAGCAGATTTGTAGTCTCCCTTAGCTCCACAAATGAGAGCAACCGTTGGTGATCAGTTACTTGTTTGAGGGACTATGGGGTTCTGTGCTCTCGGTATATACCAAGAGTCTTCTTACAGAAGATTTATGCTTCATCAAACTGCATCGCTTGACGATGGGCCTAAGCCAGATACCTGAAGTACATGATAAGGGTTCTCAGACTACTTAAACCAGTGCGAGGTATAGTAGGAGTTCCAGACACAAAGGGTAAACTTTAGAGAGCAAGGAAAAAGACAAAAGAGATCATTGAATAGACCAATAATTTAGTGCCCAACCACTAATCAGAAAGAAAAAAATAGTGCCCAATTAAGGAACTTCAGCAACCATTTCCGCTTACACCTTGTACAGAGATAGATTTAGTAGTATCTATTCATGGTGATCTACTTCTTAGTCTTACATGTCGGTTCTTACCATAGATTTTACAAACATTAGAAGGTAAAGGCAGTTCCAAAAAATTTGCACTAAGTGGTGACAAACAGAATTATGTTCCTCTTAACATTATCAGATAGACAGGGACAAATTTGAGTTTCTTAGACTGCCATGTGAAAGAGGAATAATCTTGTGTTATATGCAGGGTACCTTAACCATCTTTCCAGGTTTATATATAATGAAGACACTCTCAGGAGCCACGATACCATCCTGTTAACATTAAATTAACAAGATATATCAACATCACCATATCTCAATCCACAAAGTTGCTCAAATATTTTTCCTTTTTCTTGAAAGGACTATTTACGAATCTGTGAGCCCCAGTGGACAACCCCACAAGCCATTAAGTATGATTGTTATAGAGGCAACCACTTGACTAGCCACACTACATCAACCCACAATACAGGGACCAACATGAGACCTATCATCCAAGTTTCAATCCATCATTCAACCACTAAACCGAGTTTTTGGGTGTTAATTCCATGATCCATCTACTTGACGCAGCCTGCCCAGCAAAATCTTGAAGCCATCCCAAACTTGTAAAATGTAACAGGCTACTAAATTTGGGAGCCTGGACATGTAAAATGTGCATCTTCTCTTAATGGAACAGATATAGTTTGCTAGACATATTAGTAGTGTTCAAATATAGAATTAAAGATGCCATTTTATTTCCAAGGGAGGAGGGAAAAATGCATTCAAGCAATAATTCACAAAACATACGAGCAGAGAAGTGATCCAGAAGAAGAAAGTATTGGAAATAAAAGGAAAGGACCAAGTAGGGTCAACAGCTTGGTACAATCGCACTACAAAATGACAAGATTCAGATAAATTTTTAATGAAGAACTGTTCATTGGAGAAGTTCAAGCTTCGAATTCGAACGGCCAGCGAGCCTGACCTACAAGTATCCGCAACCAGGGGATTGGTGCAGCCCAAAGCCTCAATCTGGACCTTCAAGGCCGACTCGTAGCAGGAGATGGACTTCTCCACTTGTCCCCAAGGTGAACGTACAGGGACAACCTGGCCATGGAATTGGGATCCGACCCATTTCTAATGAACCGTTCCAGAAGTGAGAGAGCCTCCTCGGGACGCCCAAGATGCGGTGTATCTCCGCCAACAGATGCAACGCCATAGCCGCCTCTGGACTCGAAGCGATCGAGTCCCAAGTGAGGTCTGACAGAGAGTCACTGAAATCGGGGCAACATGGTCCAGCTCCATTGCTTTGCGGAGGACGACCTAACAACACTAATCTCCGCATTGCCAAAAGTAGGAGAAATTATGAAGCCGAAAAACAACATTTGGATGCATTAGCAGTCGGGTCAAGATACGAGAGATATAATGGTAGGAGAATGGGAAAGGGAGGAAGAGATCAGATCAAGATATAATTGAGGTTATGGTGGAGGATTAGATTAGATCAGGAGGGATGGTTATGGTGGCGGAGAATTGCGTGGAAGAGACGGGTCATCATTAACGAGTTGGGATATTTGAGTTTCATAACCACCTTCAGCACAAAGAAGGGAACAAACAACGAAACCAGCTCCATTGGATGAAGGCCAGGACCACGAGATGCGTCTTCGGCGGTGGCTGCTTCCGTTGGTTCTGTGCACAGACGGTAAGCTTGAGAGCGAGCGATTCACCCATTTCCCATCATCTTACCTAAAGCTCCGATCTATTCCTAGCCAGAGATTTGCGCTACGTTTGCCGGAGGGATCGATTGTTTCAGCAGCCCCACCCAATTGTCTGTGTTTTTCTCAACATATGATGGAGAAATCGTAGTAGCTATCAAGCATCATTGTTCAACTCTGGGGGTTTTAAATTTATGCCCATCTACTAATAGTTCCTCTAATCAAATCCATCAACTTTAAGAGTGCTTCATTTTCACCCCTCCTCGAGTCCCGGAGAAGTCATGAGCATAGTTTTTAAAACCGGACCGGGCCGGCCGGTTCGACCGGGAACCGGCCACTCACCCGGTCCGGTTCTCACAAAAATCCAATTATTATTTAAATGAGGTCAAATCCAATTGAACCGGCCGGTTCTCACTTAAACCAATAAATCTAATTAAACCGATGAGAAAATCGGCCAATTTAAAAATAAAAATATNTATATTATTGATTTTGATTATAAATCATAATTAAATTATAATATTATATCAATTTATTGGAATATTATATTATTAATATTGTTTATTAAACATACGGTTCAACTCATTGAACACCTGGTCCGACCCATAAACCCATGAACCTATACCTTGACCGGTCCCGGCCCGGTCCGGTTTTAAAAACTATGGTCATGAGTCAACACCTTCGACCAGGGGTTCCTAAATTCACAAATTTCCTGGGGTCCCTTTTGGAAAGTATCGATGGAATCGGATTCAAAACGGCATTCGGCATCCATTCCATCTCTTGCATTTAATTGCACAAAAATGAATTGAAATAGTCATTTTGATCTCCCGCCATTTCTCTTATTTCATTTAATTAATTGAATTAAGAAATGATCATGCATTTAATTTTTTTTTACCGATTTTATCTTTTCTATATGTATTTTTAAAATAAAATAAAATATCCATAAAAAATCAATTCTTAAAATTTCAAAAGCTATCATAAAAGTTAATAAAATATAGGAAATATTTATAATTTTATCAATCTTTTAAATTCTAAAAAATATTAAAATTTGGAAAAATATTGTATAAAACAAAATAATTACAATTTCGAGATTAAATTTAGGAAATTATAGGAAAATTTAAAATTATATTCTAAATTATAAAAAATTAATCGATTATAAAAATTAAAATATATTTAAAATATTGCAGAAAATTTTAATGGATTACAATAAATGCATAATTTGTCAAATAATTTCTGTATCAAAATCTTAATTGTTAATATTAAAGATGACATCAAATAGAATAATAGTAATGACCATGCCTCATGATTCCATTCCATTCAGACAAATATAAGAGTGAAAATGAAGCATAATTTATTAAATGAAAAAAAAAAAGAAACGGCGAGATTTCGTGCAAAAGCCGTATGGTAAATTATTCAAGAAAAAAATTTGAAAACAAATATAGAAGATATACGAAATTTTAGTATCAATTAAAATAGGATAAATACTATATTTCACCATAAATTTTGGGCAAAGTCTTAATTATTATATTACAAGTTAATTTTTTTAATTAGGATCAACAACTTTTAAATTTCACCCCCCTCTCCCCTTAAATTATATCATCAATGTTAACCATTGCAGCAAAACATAAAAAGGCAAACATTTACCATTTTATTTGTCAGATCAGTCGGACACAGATTAGCCGAATCGCGGGTAATGAGTGCTAGTGTTGAGGCTTTGATCATTCTCAGTAAAACTTACTTTATTTTGAATTGAATTGATTTAAGAAAAATATTTATAATCGAGTATAGTGTAGATCGAAATGGAAGCTTCCACCACCTGAGTTGCTTCGATTTATATCTTAAATGAGAGGAAAATGAGCTAAGTCAAAGGCAATGAAAGTCAATGTGGAGGCTCCCACTACCCAAATTCGATCGATTCATTGGAATATAAGTTGATCTATGAGGAACCCGTACGGTAGGAGCAGTGTAGACAGAGTTGAGGCCCATTCTACCTTGCCGATTTCTTAAATCACTACAACAAGAGTATGTCGAATTGTGGTGCATTGGGGGCTCAATCGGGCCTCATCACCCTAAAGGAGGTCAGGAATTACTGCAATGATGACCACTGTATTTGATTTTTTTTCCTATTAGAAAATGGGATTTCTCAGGCGGAAAATTGAAATTTCATCCAATGGCGAAATTGACATTATGCTTTTCCCTCGATATTGAAACTCACACATGCACTTCCATAGATACCATGTCGGCAAAAAAAAACTCTTTTTACCGACTCCTTGCTGCAAGTTATAGCTCTTTCTTGCTTTAGGACATTCTGCTCCAGTCCTCTGTCCAATGTAGTCACCTCTCTTCTGTCTATCCTTGTGCCATAGATCTCAAATCATATGGGCCGCCCTGTCCATTCACATATTAACAAACAATGCTCAACTGATTCTTCATCTCCACAGAAGCCATAGCATCCATTAACGGAAACTCTTCCCTTTCTCAAATTTATCATAGTTGGGGCAGAATTTGAACAAGCTTTCCATAAGAAGTTACCTCTGGAGGAACATCAGGTGTCCATGTTGCCTTCCATGTTTTCTTCTCAATTTGATGTGAGGATGAGGGTTCATTCGAGAAATGTCAGCTGTTTTAACTATAAGTGAACCCCCTCGATCAAGGGGCCAAACAAGTTGATCCTCCCTCGTTTCTCTTGCTGCTGCAATGCTCAAAATAGCCCTACACAAATCATCTGATATCTTATCCTCAATTCTTCTCAAGTCCCAGCCATGTATGTCCTTATCCAACAGTAGAGCTACTTTCTCTTCTTCATTAATTATTACTCTATCATTTGGCTTCAACTTGAAATCCTTTAGACCTGGAACCCATAAGTCTTTCTAGATTCGAATTTTCATTCCATCTCCTACCACTCCATACCAAGCCTTTCATCTTCTCCTCCTTCCCTTCAACAAAGCTGCTCCATCCCCAAGATGCTTTCCCTCCCTTTCTTGCCTTGGAAGGTCTCCATAAAGGAAGTATAATCCACGCAGCAATAGAACCCATAATTCATCAGTGTTATTCAAAACTTTCCAAGCTGTCTTACATAGTAAGCCATATCAAAAGAAGATAAATCTTCAAAACCCATCTCCCATATCTCTTTGATCACTCCATTTTTTTCCAATTCACTTCTTGACACCATTTCTTAGGAAATTTGAAATGCTCATAGGGAACACTGGGACGGCTAACGCAACAGCCTTAGTCATAGTCTTCCTTCCAGCCTTGAATTTGAAAAGCTCATGGGGTACTCTTTTTTTGTATACCTTATAATGGAATTATCACTTTAGATCATCCATCAAATCAGGTGGAGAATCAACTAATCATGCTAACATCACATTAGTACTCATCAATGCCATGCAGGGATCGGCTAATGATTCTATTCAACTTTTGATAGAGAATGTAACGTGGTGAAAGTTTAGATATTTAGAGGATTAAAATAGTGTTATATTTTATCGAGTAATTAAAACGGTGTTAATTTAAAATGATAGTTTACTTTCTTTTTTTTTAGGCCAAAATTGGTAGTTTACTTGGATGGATTCAGTAACCGGTCCAGTTCTCCGGCTCATCCATGCTTGCTCCGGTTTAGTGGAAGAACCGAAACGAGTCCCCAGTCTTCACTCGCTTGTTGCAGCCTGTCTTTCGCCTCTCTTTCGTTTTTGGCGACATCTGATCAGCGACTGCGTCTTCTTCAGCATCGGCAGCCGCACCTCTCTGTTACTGCCCGGACGAAGCAAAGGAGGTAACAGATAGTTTTCATTTCAGGGCTTTGTCCCATCGGGCCCCTCTTTGTCTCCTTTCGCGACTTTGATGTCATTGAAACACGAACTGTTCGAAGAAATGCCCCAAAGATGTCATTCGTAACAGATGTTCTAGGGGGCCATTTTTGTCCGGCATTTGCCAGTTCCTCATATTTGTAGTTCTTTAGGGTTCACGTACTAATAATCTGTTGATTCATTTAATTGACAAGTTAGTTTTTTTTTTCGCCCCCTTGATTGTAAGCTTAAACTATGAATTGACGGTCATTATTGGATCCGTTGTGTTTGATGAGCATCTATTAACTCGGTGTCAAATTGATTGATGGACATGCATATTTGGTCAATTGTTGTCAGAGCTCCGTTTTGGTGCTCATGGTTTGCAGAGAAAGACTGAAGCAATTCGGACAGCATGAATGGAAGCAAGTTGGGTTTGAATTTCTATTTGATCATTTGGATTCACACTTCATGGGGTTCTATCTTATTCTAGCATTGACATTCAGCTTAAGTTAGTGACTGAGTAATTTATCATTGGTTGGGCACTGAAACTCCATTCATGGGAATAATTTCTTTCTGTGAACTTATACTCATTTTCATCATCTTTTTTCTCCTTGTAAAATGTTGCTCCATACTTATTTTTCAATAAGGTAAATTCATTCCTTTAACAAAAGAGCACTTTACAATCACCAATGCTTCATGCTTGTTTGTCTATGATTGTTGGGTTTTAGCTGAAGCAAGAATTAGTGGCCCATGAAAGAAAAAGGTCAATGAGGGTCATTGAGAACCTTAAGCTACTGTTCCTCTTCAGATGGTTTTAAGCATTGTCCTTGTAATCTTAAGCAATACTCCATCCATACCAAATCATCAATAGTATCTAGTCCCTAAAACAAGGATTTATACTTTAGAGACAAATGGTGCATTAATTGTCAGAATCTTCAATAGCGACTAAGCCTGACATGCTAGTTGGACTTCCCATACATACAGGATGTATCTTCCTGAGTTGGCAAAAGTTTTTCCATAATTTCTGTCATTGGCTATCCTTTAAAATACACACACACACACATATATATTCTGTATTTGGCTGCTGTTTTCACCATTCTTCTAAATTTCTGTATTAACTTCTTTTTCAGATCTACAAGTAAACCAGTCTGCCAATTTATTGTGACATCATTTTTCTTTACATTTTTCCCCCTCTCCTCCTCCTGAGATCCTTGATTGTATTGGCTCTTCACTCCCCCTCTGCAGTTTTATGAAACAGTAGAAATTTAATTTCCAGTCAAATAATTGCATGAAGAGATGGGAACTGAAGAATCAAAAGACCCATTCAAAGGTGTTGATTGGAAGGCCATTGGTAATGACATGCAAAAGGATCCTGGTGCCAAAGCAGTCATGAAGAAACGGCTTCCGAGGAAGATTAGACAAATTCCAGAATGTTACTTCCTTCCTCGGAAGTCTATTCCTTCGATGCTCGCCTTCTATGGGGCTTGTATTGCAGGGGGAGTTGGCGCTGGGATGCTGCTTGAGATCTGGATAAACAAGAAAGTAAAAGGTATTTACCTGACCAAAAAGCAGTATTCAATTCTAATTGCAATATTCACTAGGTCTTTGAGAGTCTCTACCATTCCCAACAGTCTAAACTCTTTCATAGTGGGAAATTTTCATGAGTGGAAGATGGATTCCGCTTGCTCTAGATAGCAGGCAGTTCTGAAAGTAATACTAGTATTTCTTAGACTGGAAAAGCTTTATGCTACGGCTGACATTTACTATGTTATTGCAGAGGATGGAGGTGTTATATGGGAGTTCGACAAGTAGAGCCTGCATCAGTCACTGTTGGCTTATTTTGGCCTCTTCTCTGGCAAAGTTTGTGCTTTGATGTCTTCAATGATGCAGCAAGCCTGAAGGCTGTGAAATTGACTTATTATAGTTGCCCCTTTACACATGTTGACAAAGTGTCTTCTTGAATATTATATTATTGCAGAAACAAGTCTCAGACATTAGAGAGTGGCTAGATATCTTACTAGCAGAAATACTGGATGAGCTTTTTGTGATTGTGTAAGTTTGACAACAGTCTATTGGTACAATTATCTTGTTTTGAGCTTTTCTTTGGACAAGTCCACTAAGGATATATTAGTAGCGATCTGGGTTGGTTTCTAACATAATCAAGATGACTTATGGGAAGTTGCTTTACAGAAATGTGAAGCTTTGTTTTTATGAGTGAGTTTGATTAGAAGTTACATTGTGGTCTATTTACCTGAGCACGGCTGCACATTTGAGAAAGTTAATTTCATGTATTTGGATGTTCGTGGTTTGCCCCCGTCTGTGGAAGAATGAAGCTTGACATGAGGTGGACAGTGCTCCTATCAGGCTTTCTGCCGATGCTGCAGGTGAAGCTGAGCACATGCACAGATTGCAAAGCCTTGATTTAGCCCCCGGTTCATCTGATGTAAGGCTCGAGCAACTATATCAGAGCCTCCATCTAAGTGGTCCCTGGTGGAACCATTTTATGGAAATTAATATGATTGTACTTGATCCCAATCAAAGGCTAAGGGCACACAGCCCGTCGATTGCTGTAAGATCATATGTTTCATTAGGTTTGGCGCGCATGATGAAATGCAAAGGTCATGGTGGAAGGACATGATCATAGCTACAGGGGTGATGAAGACTACTGTGATCCGAAGAAAGATAGCATAAAACAGGTCATGAATCGAAGGTAGGTTCTCTATGGAGCTAGATCCGATATTTTCCGGAAAACTCTTATGTAAGTGTGCGTACCAAGAACATTGAATAAGTGGTGCAAATATATGGGAACCGTGCCTTTTGATATGGAGCTGAATGAAGCTTGGGCTGATCAGACGTATTGAGGAATTAAAACATGTTACAAGGAATTGCCAACAATAACAATAAAATCAAAGAGATTCTCGGGTTGATGTCAAAGACTAATGTTAGTGTATCTATATAGTTCGCTGGCATAAATCCAAAAAAATGCATTAGTTTTGTGTGGTACAATAGATTATGAGGAGATCTCAACGAAATTTGAGTACAATTCAGATGAGAAATGAAGTAACTTGCTTAAATAGGTTCTAATTGTATCGGTAATGAGAAACGGTAAATAAAGGAAAATTTATTTATGTGGTTAACTTCAATTAGTTATACTTTTCTTATGCAAATTCTTACTCTTACATTATTATTTTTAATGGTATAAATTAGAACTATCAAAATTTAGTATATTATGAAAAAATTATACTTGAAAAGAGATTTTGGAACCACCTGAAATATTAGGTCATACCAACACGGTATAAAAATGTGTGTTGGCTGAAAATATAAAAATAATTTTTATAATAAAAAATTATGTGAAAAATTTTAAAAACTAACTAATTATATAAGAATAATTATATATTAATAATTTTATTTTTTAAAATTAATATAAAATTTAATCAATCTATCCATTATATCTTAAAAAATTATTTTCAATATATAAAATTATTTATATATTAAAATTCTGGGGTTGCCCGAGATGGCAATTGACCCTCAGGGCTGGATATTAAATATTGTAGACCTTACAATAATGTTGGCAGACCCATATACGCCCGGAGCACCGGGTGGATTCTTGTGCTAAAGGCCTGCCGCCTCGTCGGCTCGTCCGTTAAGGGCTTCACATGGGGACGAAGTTCCCATCGATTCGGCGTGATTTCATCTACTCATCCTCCCAAAATTAACCCTCACTAGAGGTTAAAATCCCAAGCCGGTCCTCCAAAGAGCCGTGGTCAATATCAGATCAGGCTCTCAAACTGCGTGTGGCATTCTCGTAAATATACCCCTCACTATGGCTTCCATGAGCACTCCCGCCACTCGGAACCGCCATAACTTACCACCGTGTGGTTTCTCCTTTCTTTCGCGTGAGCTCTGCTCTGCAGATGTCTCTAATCTCTCTCTCTCTATCTCTCTCCCTCTCTCCCTCTCATTGTGAGCGGCCATAAGAATTCTCACTAACTTGATCATGGTGAACGGCGACTCTCCGCCTCTTGCTCTGTCAGCAATGCAGATGGAGAATGTGAAGGTGAACATTCATAGCACCGTTCTCTCTCGTATTGTTATCTATTGCTTTACACGTTAGAAAGAAATTTCTAGGATGTGTAGTGAAACTTCTCGACATGCTTATAGTAGACGCACAAATCATTGAAGAGTTGCTTTATCGATTCGGTCAAGAGGATTGTCCACGTCAAAATGCTCGATGATCTCATGTTGGTTCCTGACAAAATGCTAGTGGCATGTCAAGGCACATTGTGGTAGATCTCTTCAGTTCAGTTGCTGTTATATAGATTCTGCATTTCTCGATGATCTCTGTTCTTAATCTGTTTCCGTATCTTCTTGTCTGTTCCTAATGTCGAGAACACAGAGCAAATTCCTTTCTGAGAAACAGGAGTATAATAATATTACATTAGACTTCTTTGGTACGAGTTGCTGTTACATAGTTACGTTTCTCTTTGATGTATCTCTAATTTCCGTTTTGTTTTCTTTATCCGCTCCATTAATTTCGTCTCTGTAGAATGTTCAGTATACTGATAGAATTGTGCTCTGAGGAACAGGAGTCTGATCGACCTCCAGTTTCAAATACAGAATCAGTATGTCAGTGTGGCGCTCTTAAAGAATCTCCAAGCTTGCCAGAGGATAAGCATGTTTCGCCAGAAGCAGCAAATTCCCCAAATTTGCCAGATGGAAAGCCAAAAATGGGTGTTAATGCTTCGCCTCCTCTTAACCAAACTTGTTCCTCTGATTCTCTAAATGATTCTGCAATGACAAGTAAGTCACTTCGCCAAATTGCATCTGAAGATATTGAAGCTGCTAAATTGAAAACTTTAAACTTCTCGCAAGGTGAATCAACTCAAACGGCTATGATGAGATCATCATCCGACATTTTAGATATTAAGACTCTTAATGCAGAGGTTGGTTCTCCAGATACCATCAGCAATGAAACTGTAGAGAACATTAAAGAACCATCAGCCAGTATTGAAGAAGATGGGAAAGTGGCTGCAGAGAAGTCGAAGAAGAAGACAACATTTGGTGACGAAGTTTCAGATAATGTGAGGGCAACGCTCAGGCCATGTCCGAGCTTGGGCTCCAATATCAATAACTATGAGGCATGTGAGAACAGCTCCTCACGGGTTAGTGGCAGCCCAATGATGGAGGAAGCCTGGGAGAGGCTCAAGAAATCATACGTTTACTATAAGGGGAATCCCGTTGGAACTTTAGCTGCCATGGATCCAAGTGCAGAGACTTTGAATTATAATCAGGTATTTACAAATTAATTTGTAAATTTGCCTACTGATGGAATCCACTTCAGTATAAACTTGGCCATATTTCCAGATGTTTTTAGTCATAGTTAACATGTATAAACGTCATTGTTGCCCCGTGAAAATTCCCATGTTATGTGGTTTGGAGGCCAGATTTGCTTACTTGACTGTATATTTAAAACCCTTGCTGCAGGTAAAACTCCTGAGGTTATCATACATTTAAGCCCTTCACCACATCCATTTCTTGTCATGATAGTTATATTGACCTTGAATTAATGGATTCAATTTTAAGATCCCTCTCAATAAAAAGATTTATTATTATCATGGTCCAGGGTCCTTGCTGATGTGAAGATGGTTTCTTGCCTTTCATTATCTTAATTAGATTTCAATTTGTGGAGTGATTCCTAGATTGTTCTACTAGTTAGCAGAATATAGGGTAACCATATTCTTCAAGAAGCCCATAGAATAGTCTTGAAGGAAACCTTCCATCAATGGAATATATGCTCTCTCAGCTTCAACTAAGTTGCTGATTTTAGTATTTTTGCTGGCATCTCGAAGAAAATCCCTTTAAATTGTTTTGATATATTTGGTACTTCATTCTTTGCAAGCCACTTTGCGTTAATATCCACTCTTGGTCACTTACCCTGCGACTGCTTGACTACTCGGTTTTTGCCAGCTCCAAGCCTCATTGGGTCATGAAGATCATGTTTGATACCCTTGAGAAATTTATTTTTCTGCTGTTTTATCTATCTGAACATCTTGTTATATAATACTGCAGGTGTTTGTAAGGGACTTTGTTCCTACAGGGTTAGCATGCCTAATGAAATCTCCTGTGGAATCAGATATCGTGAAGAACTTTCTTCTCAAGACTCTCCATCTCCAAGGCTGGGAGAAAAGAATTGATAACTTTACACTTGGAGAAGGCGTTATGCCTGCAAGCTTTCGTGTGCGTTTTGATGCAGCTCAAGGAAAGGAGAGCTTGCTGGCAGACTTTGGTGGTAGTGCAATAGGAAGGGTAGCACCCGTTGATTCAGGATTCTGGTGGATTATATTGCTTAGATCGTATACAAAGTGTACACATGATCATACACTTTCAAGTGAACCGATAGTGCAGAGAGGAATAAAGCTGATCCTTAACCTTTGCCTGTCAGATGGATTTGACACTTTCCCTACACTTCTCTGTGCAGATGGATGCAGCATGATAGACAGAAGGATGGTGAGTTTTTCATACCTTGTTTCTTCTGAAGTTCCTCATGACGAATTGTTTCCATGTGAAATTGCTGTAAACGGATAGATGCTGTGTAACTGGGGTCATTAGCTGAACTATTATCTTCCTGCTGGCTCTTTCCCTAGTCTATATTATGCTACTATGGAGGATTTGATGCACGGCAGATTGACTTAGATTGCCATTCCATAGGGCATATACGGCTACCCAATTGAGATTCAAGCTCTATTCTATTTTGCTTTGAGGTGCGCACAGCAGCTGCTGGACACAGAGAAAGGCAAGGAATTTATTGAACGAATTGACAAAAGAATCGAGGCCCTCAGTTTCCACATTCGGGAATACTTCTGGTTGGACCATACACAACTGAACATCATATACCGATACAAAACAGAAGAGTACTCACATACTGCTGTCAATAAGTTCAATGTCATTCCTGAATCTATTCCTGATTGGGTATTTGACTTTATGCCGCTCCGAGGAGGGTACTTCATTGGCAATGTCAGCCCAGCTCGAATGGACTTTAGGTGGTTCCTGGTTGGGAACTGCATTGCAATCTTGAGTTCTCTAGCCACGCCTTCACAAGCAACAGCTATAATGGATTTAGTTGAGGAGCGCTGGGAGGACTTGATTGGGGAGATGCCTCTTAAGATTACTTATCCTGCACTAGAGGGCCATCACTGGAGGATCGTTACTGGATTTGATCCAAAGAACACCAGATGGAGCTACCACAATGGTGGATCCTGGCCAGGTAAGTGTAATGCAGAAGGGCTCTTATTCATTTGTATTTTGAAAAGAATCCTCAGGTCGGCACTTGTCATTAATTTCTGTGATAATTTGCTAGCTTTGATATGCTCATTCACTCTCCATTTTAATATGCTCGGCATTCTGCAGTGCTGCTATGGCTGCTAACTGCAGCATGCATCAAGACAGGGAGGCCCCAGACTGCAAAGCGAGCAATTGAGCTTGTGGAGAAGCGCCTCTCCAAGGATGGGTGGCCAGAGTACTATGATGGCAAATCGGGGCGTTATATTGGAAAGCAAGCAAGGAAGTACCAGACTTGGAGCATCTCCGGCTATCTGATTGCAAAAATGATGATTGAGAACCCTGCCAACATCTCCATGATTTCACTTGAAGAGGACAAGAAGATTGCCAAGCCGAGGCTCTCCCGCTCCTCATCATTTTAGGGTGAGGTTTCATCCCAAGCTCGGGATCTAGAATAGCAACCTGCTATATCTACAGGTACACATGAATTCTGTGCCAAACTGCCCTTGTTCTTGTCTTTTTGAATTTAGAAAACAAATTCGATGATTGTAGGTGCTATATAAGCCCCTGAAGTCCATCTGCATTGACCTTGGAATTGATACGACTCCTACAGATCTTCATCATTCCCAACTGTCATTAGTAAATGGTCGAGCAATTGAGCTAGGTGCCCTTGTCTATTGTGAATGTGTCCTTTGTTAAACTTCACTTTCAAGTGTCAGCCATTTTGCAGAAAAATTCCCTGGAAAACCCAAGTAAACATGAACCTGAGAGAAGAGATTACCAATTTTTGGAATCTCCAATGTCATTGCAATTCTGAGTTCCCAAGATCTCTTTGAAGGGAGCTACTCCAGACAGCACTTAATGATTCTAAGCCAAAATGACCTAAAATTACAAAAGCCCAAGGGGCCTATTCCACGGGATTGTTTTAACTGCAGCAAGAGACAGTAGAGACACATATCATCAGTCCAGAACAACCATACCGAATAGATATCTTTTTAATTCTGAAGAAGCAACTGCCAATCCTGTAGGTGAAGAAGAGATTGCAGTAGCAGGTGTCCCAATGACAAATCATCCTGACAAGGTTAGGGATTAATCCTCTCCAAAGCCCATCCCTTCACTTCATCAGAACTTTGTGTAGACATAAATGCCAGCCTCTGATTTGTCTTCAAGTTCAGGTAATCAACCTAAATCATAACTGCAAATAAGATGAAATAATAATAGAGAAGAGGAGTGATCAGCGAGCAGAGAGAAAAACAAACCAAGAGTCGACCTGTTCCGGATCTAGGATTAGCAAACAAAAGGAAGCAACTGGGCCAGTAGAAAGATCCAGAGAAGCTTCTCCCTGGGATTCTTCAATCAAGCAAGGAAGGCCCGGACTAGGTCCCAAGTACTGCAGCCTCGATCGCGTGGAACATGAGTACCATGCCTTCTTCCTCAGCTGCATAGCACCAGAAAATGTCATCTCAACTTTGACGTTGAGATTTAGCTCCACCGAAGACAAATGGTTTAGCAACTTCCTTAACTGTGAGACCTCTGATTAGGTCCAGCCTAACTATTAAATCACCAGCCAGCGTTCAAGACCATACTATGAACCTATATGAACAACCTCACAGAGGCTAGGACAAATTCGTACCTCAAGCTTCAGGGAGTCGGGATTTGTCTCCTCAATCACCTCGACTCTCCCGTTGATGCGGAACTGCTCCCAGGAGTCAGTGAAGTACCAACATATCTACAGCAATCGGATCATATGTCAGCAGAGAAGGGGAAAATCTCAGCATAACCCTATTGAAAGGACCTGGGGAAACTCCAACAAACGCGTTTTCACTTTAAGCTCAAGAAAGAATTCACCTCGGCGAGCGGGCAGTGCCTGAGCTCTTCAACCTGCGCATTGTAGCCAAGAGTTACGAGGATATAATTGGACAAGAGTTCTTGCCAAGCTGGCGGAGATCGGGGATTACGATTCAACCTTGTGGCTTCGACGATCAGTGTGAATCTGAATCTTCTCGCTGTTCTCTTGGAATCCTCTGGAACAGATCCCCCGGCCGACGACAAGGAACTCAAAGACATCAAAATTCAGAAGGAACAACTGAGATTCAGACAGAAAAGGGAGGAGGGAGGCGCAGTCGCAACCTGAATACGACAGTGCGGTTGGACGGTCTGCCATTGGATCCGATGGTCGCCTGCGAGGAAGCAGTAAAAGGGGGTGAAAATGCTGAGGCTGAGAGATAGAGAAGGGGGGGGAGAGTCCGAGGCTGGAGAAGACGGAGAGAGATTACAAGCTGAAGGAAGGAAGCGTGCTTGAGGTGTGAATTGGACTCTAATGCATTCAAGAGGCGCTGTTTCCATGAAGCTGTTGCTGTTGCTGCTGCTGCTGCTGCTGCACTCGCCATCGCCTCCTCAACCCAAGTATCGTCACCCAAAACACAATCAATTCCCCCATATTCCTCTTTTCCATCGCAACTTCTATAACCCACTGAGTTAGAGTTGAGCAATACTACAAAAAGTAAGTGGTGGTCCTTGACGTTTGCATGCTTCTCTTTTTAGTCCTCAATCTTTTTAGTGTATGCCACCGCTTGGTCCTTTCATAAGCTTGGTGCAGTTATTCGCTTCGTAATAATCAAGAAGGAAGAAATTAATAAATAGATTTTTTTTTTATAATTACCACACCCCCACCCCCACAACAAAAAAAAAAAAAAATCAAGTTACGTAAGATATAGTGGGAGAAAGGTGACCCCTCAATGGGCAATCATCGTCTCTCTTTGGCCAAGCTCCACCTGCAAGGTGTGTGCTGGCTAACCTCCCCTCAAGCAAATGGTAGCCAAGATCGCTGGCCTACTGGACCAGGAGGTGCATGCATCAGTAAGAGGTCGAGGTGTCACAACTCCCCTTCCAGGCAGATGAAGCACCACACATGCTCTCAACGGAATCCACTGAAGAATCTGACCACCAGGCTGCTTCCCCAGGTAAAAAAACGTTTACCTTTCGTCTTTTTAAGGATATAGTTGACAGGGATAAAATTCTCCAGGGCAGTGCCTGGTCAATCAAAGGGTCTCTATATTAATTGAAGAATGGTCCCCTCATATCCCCATTAGAAAACATGCCTTTTGATCATGTAAATTTCTGGGTTGAAGTTAAGTATTTACCTTTGCTGCAAATGTGTCCTCAAAATCTACCTGTCATTGGTTCTAAAGTAGGTGAAGCGCTAGTGGTTGATTGCAAGCCTGACCCAATGATAGAATGTATTCATCCTGCAAAAGTCTTAGTTCTTCTAATCAGTGTTCACACTCCTCTTTTCCCTGTGTTTTATTCTCAGCAAAATGATGGGTCAAAACTGTGGATTGGCCTTTGCTATGAAAAGCTTTCAACCTTATGTTCTCAATGTGGTATTTTGGGTAAAGAAGAAGATGAATGCTCTAATGATTGAATTGCTACTACTGCTTTTCAAGAATTTGGCCCCTGGTTGTGTGCTGGTTCAAACATGGACGGTCATCTATCAAAGTTTGCTACAGTGTCGTAAAATTCTGAGTCTACACCTGGAAAAATCACCACCTCTAGAAATATGGGTTATTGATAATAATTTAACCCGGAGGAATAATAAACACAGTTTACAATACACTAGGCAGAGATTAGATTGGGTCTTAGTGAATGAAAGCTGGATATTCAAATTTTCTACTAGTGCTGAAACAACCCACCTCCGTTTCACAAACTTTGATCACAATTCAATTGTACTTGTACTTATACTATAGCAACATTAGTAGAACAAACTTTCCCTCGTTAAATTTGGAGCAGCTTGGATAGCCTATCCATCCGATCCACAAATAACATCAAATACATAGATAAAAGAAAGGGAGTGGGGTGTTTGCTGCATGCAGCTTCCCTTAAAAATTAAAGCATACCTTGAGCACATGGAGTAAGAATTTATTTAAAATTTGCGATGTTAAAATTCAAGAAACACTAAATGCAACTGATGATATACACCTGAAGCTATATAACTTGAACAGGAATTACATAAAAAAAAAATTGCAACAATATCCAATGAGAGAAGACACTATATGGAAGCAAAAATGTAGAGAACTATGATTTAAAGATGGGATCGAAATACAAAATTTTTTTAAAAAAAAATATGGGCATATCATTACACAAGACTTTATCAATTAGATTAAAAAAAACTTTTTGCATGATTGAACACATATTGAAGGAATGGAATGACACATTTATGTGCTATAAGTTAATTTCAAAGATAATTAGAATTAGACTAAAATCTTTCTTAAATAAAAATGATATCATCGAATCAAACAACACTCATAGAAGGAAAATGGATCCATGAAAATATTGTATTAGTCCAAGAAATATCATACCATGAATAAATCTAAAGCTAAAAAAGGACGACTTGAAATAAAATAGATATATTTAAAAAATCTTTATATAAAATTAAATAAAAATTTTCAGAAGTACTTATTATCATGATTTTGATCCAATTTTCATTGAAACGACTATGCGATACATAGTAGCCCATTCATTTTCGATTTTAATTGATAGAGCCCCCAGCTGGTCACTTTAATTATCACCTTATTTATTTATTCATAATAGCTATGAAAGTTTTGTCATGATTATTATATGAGCTAAAATTTCAAATTTAATTAAAGGAATCAAAACTTCAAGGGGGAATGGTTGTTAAAGTCATTTGTTTTTCCACTGATGATGTAATGCTTTTGGGAGAGACAACCCCTTTTGATGCCAATAATCGCAAGAAAATTCTCAACGTTTTTGTAAATTAGAATAGCAAGCTATAAAATTTTCAAAATCATGTTTTTTTTTCAGAAGAAGTTAGAAGAATAGTTTAAAATATAATAAAAAAATTCTAAATATGAATAAGCTAAATAATGATTCAAAATATTTAGGAAAACCACTTTTTAGTAAGAGAGAAAGAAGCGAATCCTTTGAATATTTAATTGATAAAATCAAAGCTAGATTAACTAGTATGGAGCACCAGTAACTCAGTGGGTAGAGTATCTGTTTCCTAAGTACAAAGCTAGATTAATCGAATGAAAAGCTAAGACACTATCTATATCAGTTAAGTCAATATGCAATAGCATTCCAACATGTAATAGAAACATTTAAACTGTCATTATACATCTGTAATAGGATCGATGAAATTATCTGTGACCTTTGGGGGAATAGAACTAAATTAAATAATAGATACTTCATTCCTATAAGTTGGTATAGCATATGCAAACCTAAAATATACGGTGGATTAGGTTTCCAAAAGGTTGTATATTAAAATGGGGCTATGTTATCTAAGATAGTATGTTTTTAACTAAAATTAATAACAAAAGTTTTGCAGCCATTTTACTTTTATAAAAAAAAATGCACGACAACTTCTTATCATTAAATTCAAGAAATATATCGTTAGTTTAGAGGATTTACAGATATGTAAGCCTACATTTCATATACAAGATGGACATAATAATCTTATGTTGAGTGAATTTTCAAATCATGATTAATTACAACATGATAATAATTATATAATCCGTCCCTCCAAATCAGACTCTGGTAACTAAGTTGGGATTGTTCATAAAACTTTATCCGTATAACATCTTCCATTTAGATTCTTACTGTAAAATTCTAACGAATATGCATTTACCAAACAAATTGGTAAAACCATCCTTGCCTAAGTACACAGTGGGCAATGCTCATTAGAATCGTATTCTTGTGAAAGTCCACTCTTGGCTATTCTCTACAAACGGAGTTTAAAATCGCTCATGAATTTTTAAACTTCAAATTTTTCCTCAAAAATATTCATTATCTCCACTATAGTTATTTTCTTGACCTTTATTATAAAAGAAAACTCTTAATTGAATTATTACCGTTGCTATTTGGGATCCAAACAAAGACATTTGGTACCCAGTCCGACGGTGAATGCATTTTTAAAATGTTATTTACAATATTTTCCTCAAATAAATCTTTCATAGCTATTAATGTTAAATTATCTCTGATGAGTATATCAATGAGATTATAAACTATATGAGATTTGTATTAATAGGAACATCTGGTTTTTGAATTGATTTAAAGTATTCATCTATGGGAATCCAAGAATCAAGTGAAACTCTACACTTCAACCATTACCTATAAGTTTTTATATTCCTCTATGAGTAAGTAAGTAATCAACTGATAGTAGTAGTTTAACCTACTTCCACCTTGATTTCTCCCTGGGATTCCTCTCCACAATCCTTATTCTAGCTCTGTATGAGGTGAGGAAATGAGAGTGCGAAAGCCACTGAAGTCTCCATATGGGCGGTGCAACGTCGGTTAGGTTATGTCGGTCAAGAAATATTTGCAAAAAAAAAAAAAAAAACTCCTCATAAAATCTTGAAATTCCAAGTTGAGATATATAATCGCTTAAAATGCCAAATTGAGCTTCGCAGTATATACAGCTCGTCTTTCACATTGTTGCATTTTATTTTTGTTCACTCAATTTACTTAAGACTTACATATAACTAAGAAAGCAGCCCTGATTTGAGTTCAACTAAAATGTCATAAAAAATCAAATTTCGAAGGATTCAAATATTAATTAATTTTCCACTCAAAGAACAATAATTGAAATATTGTTGTTTGTTCAAACTTGTATCATCTTTTATCGCAAGCGAAACTTAGTATACAATTTGCTAGAAATTAGATTTGCCACCTATTGGTATAGAACTATCATTATCGGGGAAAAAATTTCTTGTAAATCCATCTTTTTTTAAATACCATATATTACTAATTCCATTCAAATCTAATGATTTATTGGCTCAAGTTGCAATCCCCACTGAGCTTTGGTCATCTTATCATGGTCTCAATGCTCGTTCCCATAAGATTTGTTGTGGGTGTTACGCAGGAAGTATACATTTGTCGATAATCAATTCGGTAGTATTGATAGCAATCTTACCATAAACATTATTTATAACTAAGAAATGTAGGGATTTAAATCATGGTTTTTTTTAAAGTCCATCTGTAAGTCCTTTTAGTGCCCTTTGTAATTGGTGTCTACTGTAAAAATTGGAGATGCTGTCCAAAGAATGTACACTTCTTCAAGTGCCAAGTTTGGGTATCTTCTTCTTCTTCTTTATCACTTTCACTAAAATATTATAAACGATTATTTTCTTTTTTATTAGTAGAGAAATCTTCATATTTGAAGAATTGATAGCACATTCATTTTTTTATCGATCATTTGGCCTATATGACAAGCCTTGTAAAGTTACTTATGTGATTCTTTAAAACCCTTTTTTAACTACATTTCTTGATTTCAATCCAATTTTATAGTGATAGGAAGAGTGGTCAATGGTGCAGTTATTCAAGAGGAAGTCTTGCATATTTTGAATATGAAGAAAATCAAATTGTGAAATAACAATTGCGAGGGGAGGAGGCGGCGGCGGCGGCGGCGGCGAGCTTCTTGCACGCACACGGTCACCGGAACGGTAGGAGAACGAGCAATTCTCTACCGGACAAGTGTCTGTCTTTGCCTTTTCTTTAGCTTCTTCTCCCCTCATCCTTCTCCTCTGGCGGCAAGGCTATGCCTTCCCTATTAATGTCAACCCCTTTCCTGTGTTTCAGTTTTTCCCGCATCTCGCCAATTTTTCCTCTTTGCCGTCCCCCGCGCTTCGAATCTGAGATTCCCGTCTCGGGTCTTCTCCGATTCTTTCTACCTTTTCCCCTTTTCTTTGGTTACCCGAAAATGAAAATCGACCGGAAGAGGGCAGTTCCAGGGTCGGCGTAGAGACATGGTGGAATCCTGTCGGATGGCAAATGGGCTCATTTTGCGATCGCGAGCAAGCTCATTACTGCCTCCTTTCCCCCACCGCCACCGGAATCAGCAGCTTTGCATTGTCTCTATCGGATGCCGACTCTACTTCCTGAGATCTGCATTCCACTCTGCAGAGGAATTCTCCGATCTCGGTCGCCGTTGTCGTCCCGATCGACGGGGACTCCTCTGACCCTTTACCCTCATACCTCCGTCTCTGAGATTGCCATACACCGATTTCTCCTAGTATTTGTGGTTGCCGTCAGCCTCTTAACTGCCGCAGGAATGAAATCCCGAGCTGCTTCCGAAAGTGGTGGTTTCCTAGCCAAATCTAGCGATGTCTCTGACTCTGAGCCCGATTTCATTGAGGTTGATCCCACTGGACGCTATGTTCGGGTATATCACTCCTTCCCTTCAACTCAATATATTGTTTGTTCTATTTGTCATTTTCGTATCGAGATTGAATTCAATTATGTAATCACTTATGGAGTTAATTGCTGCCAGAATTAAAGAACAGGAAACAGGTGTCAAAATGCATAAAACCAATGCCTGCATTGTAGCTCAATTTGTTCTTGATTGCATGCTGCAGGATAGTTTAGACAGTGGCTTTCTTAGGTGCTCCTCTTATGTAGTTTAGGATCGTGATGACTTGTTAAACCTTTAGTCCTCTGAATTGCTTAAGTCGTGTAGTTTATGCATTATTAAATTTACTGGTTTATTTATATAATGAGGATGGTTAGTTCTGCTTCTGGTTGTTACTGGTTCTTTTGTCAATTCTAGTTATCCTGATTCTGGTGCTCTGGTGGCACCGTTGTACGGTTCCATCATTAGAGACAACGCCCATTGAAGAATTTAAGGACCGCAATCCAGCTCAAATTTGGCAATGGAAATGTGATTTCTCAAGTTAGTTAATATGTGATTATGCAAGGTGCTTCTGTTATGCCATGTGATATAGTTCGATTAGCCCACAATGGCAGCCTATTGTTGCACATCTTTGTTTTAATGAGTAAATAAAATCAAAGATTTCATTAATTTTCTTGTTATCAATTTATCACCCATGGCCATATACTTTTGCCTCGATAAAGTTTTCGTTCTTTTTAACTATAGTTTGCCAACATCATAATAGGTTATGTCAAAAGAGCACTAGCCGTTAGCAGTTCCGTTTGGTACCTGTCAATCTGTATTAGCACCCCTGAGCCGAAGGGCTAGGCTGGAGTTATCTTTTATTAATGTGAGCATTTGACTTTTATGTCAATCATTTTGCACTTAAACTGAGGCGCTAACATTTTCTTTCTTTCCTTGTTACAGTATAGTGAGATCTTGGGGAAGGGTGCTTTCAAGAAAGTGTATGATCTCTTAGTTCATTTTCTGATGTTTTAATTTGGAGGTTTCTCTCCTCCAATTAGTAACTGATACTTTCCAACATCTGCTGAAAAATGTACCTTCTTTGGCTTAGTTACAAGGCATTTGATGAAGTTGATGGCATAGAAGTAGCTTGGAATCAAGTGAAGGTTGATGATGTCTTGCAAACACAAGATGATTTGCATAAGGTCTATTTGGAGGTTCACTTGCTCAAACTTTTGAAGCATGATAACATTCTTAAATTTTACCATGGTTGGGTGGATTACAAGAAGAAAAACATCAATATGATCACAGAACTCTTCACATCTGGAAGCTTGAGGCAGTATGTCAGCTCAATAATTTGTTGGTTTCTTGTATTTAAGTGATGCAATATTTTGTAATATGCCAATTATTTTTAACTATCAGATACCGCAAGAAGCATAAGAATGTTGACATGAAAGCTATCAAGAATTGGGCAAGGCAAATTCTTCAAGGTTTAGTGTATCTTCACCACCAGGAGCCTCCTGTTATCCACAGAGATTTGAAGTGTGACAACATATTTGTAAATGGGAATCACGGACAAGTGAAAATTGGAGATCTCGGGTTGGCAACCGTGAGGAACCAGCCTACAGCTCGAAGTGTTATAGGTAAGAACCCTACTTCAGACCACTACTTATAGCTGCAAAATTTGATATAGAATCACCAAAATAGACAAACTTCAGGAACTCCGGAGTTTATGGCACCAGAGCTTTATGAAGAGGAGTATAATGAACTTGTCGATGTTTATTCATTTGGAATGTGCATACTGGAGATGGTGACTTTGGAGTATCCATATAGCGAATGCAAAAATCCAGCTCAAATATATAAGAAAGTCACATCAGTAAGTCCGCCAGTTACCATATTATTGCAATAGGATGTTCTTTGAGCTATCAGAGTTTATCTATTGGTATTGGTTTATTTTCTTGCAGGGCATTAAGCCAGCTTCGCTCAATAAAGTTATTGATCCCCAACTTAGGGCGTTTATTGAGACTTGTCTTGTTCCAGCCTCAGAAAGACTTTCCGCCAAGGAGCTTATGGCTGATCCATTCCTTCAAATTGTGAACCCCAAGGAGTCAGTTGGTGATCCATCGCGGTTAGCGGTTCAAAGTCCAATTTTGATGAATTTGTCAGAACCCCTTCTGATGGATGTGGATGGTGACTGGAAGCAGCTTTCTCCAAGGGAATGTGCAGAGAGTAACCTTGCACTTTTGCATCACCCCGTTCTAGAATTTGAGAGAGTGCATGGCTGCTGTACATTCAAGTTGAGAGGAAGGAAAAATGATGAAAATTCAGTCTCGTTGATCCTGCAGATTAAGGATGGATTTCGTAAGTGCCTTTCTAGTATCTTGGAATCAATTTTTATCTTTTTAATAGATGTTCCTTCTCAAAGGAAATAATATACAAGTTTTTTCTTAAATTGCTAGGTCGTGCTAAAAACATACATTTCCTCTTTTACCTCGATAGTGATACTGCTCTCTCTGTGGCAAGTGAAATGGCCGTGCAGTTGGAGTTAGTACACCATGATGTGGTCTTTATAGCTGAATTTATTGATTTCATGATTATGAAACTTCTTCCGGGATGGAAACCATCTGATTATCTACCTGATGGAGTGATGATCCCTCCTTGTGGTGATGACAAAATCACGATGGTCAGCCCATCAGATTCAATGGTAACTAGCATGCCTGCTGAGTTATTGGCCAAGGAAGTTACACTAGAGAGCTTGCATGCAAATGGTCCCCAGGCCGGTGATACTTTTGATTGTGTTGTATACCAGAGCGAGTGCTACTCTTCTCCTGCTCCCATTGACCTGGACAATCGGGACTCTCAGCAATCCACTGTTTCAGAAATAGTCATCGAAGATTCTTCCGCCAAGCATGATAAATCAGCTGAATTCGTAGATTGCCCGATGAATGGAAGTCTTCATGCTTCAAGTGGAACCAGTACTGGTGCTGGAAATTTCATCCCAGTGGACAGACATCTAAGGAACGTGGGGCTGTCTCTAAATGATGTGGAGGGACAAGTTATGAGCCTGACAAGCAGCTGCTCGTCACTCTCGTTGGCAGACAGAGACATAGACATGGAGCTAAAGATAGAACTCGACTCGATAGAAGCTCAATACCAGCATTGGTTTCTAGAGCTCTCTAGGATGAGAGAGGAGGCTCTAGAGGCAACCAAGAGGAGGTGGATGTGCAAGAAAAAGCTTGCCCACAATTGATTAATTTGGGGGGTTTGGGGAGTGTTAAAAAAAATGCAAAAACTTTCTAACGGTATCTGCTGATGTGGTCAACGTGTTGTTCTGCCAGATTAGTTTCTATCGTTGCCCAAATGTTTCGATACTCATTAAATCGAGGGGCGGTTTGAATGCAAATTAAGGCGTTGATTGGCGTAGATATGGCATTGTTAGTTGGCTACAATTTCTAGTATTGGAGCATTTTTCCCTCTCGACTGGGTTGATCCAGTGTTCTTGCTTGCCTTGCCCTTTCTCTGTCCTTGCATGGAATGGCAATTTTCTTTCGTTTTATGCTTCTCCATGGATGATGTATGACGAAACTTGCCGAGTCTCGAAAGTCCTTACCACGGGAACTTGCTTGCTAGCAGGGTTGTGTGCTTTCACGATCACAAGTCCTCTCTGAGACTTTGCCATCGAAATTTTCGGCCGTATATGCGAAGCTTGGATGGCTCGATGCGTACATACAGATGACAGCTTGAATTGGACGGCAGGTGTGAATGTGAGAAGGAAACAAATGGCCAGAAAGATTCCAAGTACCATTAATCGAATGGATGGGCAGAAAGGGAATAGTGATGGGGGAGGAAACTTCTTGGAAGAAGTCATGGGTTGAAGAGAAAAAATAGCGGAAAGATATTTATTCCCCAGAATGGTTGGAGGATGAGATCACTATAAGATTGAGAGAGGCCTGCAACAAATATAGATGACGAGATGCTGTTATAACAGTAAAGACAGCACTTTCCTGGAAACTTCTCAATAGAGAGAATTAGATGCACGAGCTCGTGTGCACGCTCCACACGCGTCCCGGTCTTCTAAGATCTTCTACGCTAGGCGATTCCCAGTGGAGGGGGGTGGGGGGTAAAACGAGGGTAGAAATTCGGTTCATTCTGACTTTCTAACTCTGCAGTTAATCACCCTGTCCGTAGAGTAGACCATCCATCCTGGAAGTCACATTCAATGGACCAGGAAAGTTCTTAGCAAGTATCGGGTGGGTCATTTTACCGAGCGAGGACGATGCTGGTAAGAGTAAATCCTTCGAGACAGAAGGTGCCGTATGGTAAACATGGAGTGGTTCTGACAGAAGATAGGACAGGACACCGTTCCATTAGAGTTGACAACGTCGATGAGAGTTCCACCACCCGTTATGCGAATTATGAAAGACCTTCTCACACCCTATAAAGCAAAGCACGCCTATGATCCAAACCCGTCATAGCTTCGCACCCCCCAAGTTCCTGTTCCATTACTCCTTCCTTCTCTTCGACTTGAATCCCGGGAGAAAGAACCAAACCATGGAAGAAAGAAATGGATCTCATTCAGAGATGCCCAAGGACCCAAAGCCCCAGGAGGTCGGAGAGTTCGAGGATCTGCTGCCGGTGATGGCAGAGAAGCTCGACGTGGACACCTTTGTGTCGGAGCTGTGCGGGGGATTCCGCCTGCTGGCAGACCTGGAAAGATGCCTGATAACGCCCGAGAGCCTGAGGAAGAACTCAGGCCTCCTAGGGATGGAAGGGATGAGCGTGGAGGACTCACAGACAATGGTCAAAGAAGGAGACCTCGATGGGGATGGAGCTCTCAACGAGTCCGAGTTCTGTATCCTCATGGTCAGACTCAGCCCCGGTATGATGCAAGACGCAGAGGCGTGGCTCGAGAAAGCGATCAAAGAGGAGCTCAGCCGGTCCTCGCGTTGATTCTTATGCACTGACCTGCGTATATTTGACTATGCTCTGTACGCTTTCTTCTCTATCTCAATCTCTGCTTTGAGATGAACTTCGCGTAAGACGGGTAGCAGCTTCATTGAACGAACATAAGAAATTCCCAGCTGCTGTAGAGACTGTTCCACAGTTCCGACGCACTCTAGACTGAGACTTGATTTGAGGTAGAGTGAAAATCATGATATGTAACCACCGTAGATGTGATCGAGTGGTTCAACACTCATCATCCTAATGAGAGAACTCGAGTTCGAGTTTCATCTACGGTGGGGAGCTCTTAACCTCTTAAATGAGTCGATCTGGAACGATTCAGATTAGTCAGTTAGATAAAGTTCAACTGAATACTAAGGATTTTTAGTTAAAAAAAAAAAGAACTTCATCCCCACAACCTCTAAGAAAAGACAAGCCAAGAGAAGCCGATCCTATCCAGAAACCTCTCCTTTCAGTCGAATGACCCTTGATTTGTTTTCATCTAAATAATTTAAATAAGTTGTGTCCAAATCAATAGTAACTCCACAATATCAACCAATTTTCCTTGGTGAGCAAAAAGCTGGGAAATTCCCGAGTCCCAACTCATCAAAGGATGACTTCCAAGCTTGAAGCTCCCCAATATTTCCCCCCGAGCCTCCCGAGAATGAATAACCACAAGTAAAAATCAAGTGGTCATGCGTCTCAGGATACGTGTGACAAAGTTCACAATTCCCCAAAGCTAATCTCATCTCCTACTCCTTCAATCGATCCCCGTTAGAAAGCTTGTTCGACCAAGCAAACTAGCTAATGAAAGGGGTTTGAGAGATATTCCCCGAAAACTAAATACACTAGTTTGTTTATTTTAGGCCACATATACTCCAACGTAGTCGACGTAGTAACTTGCCCATGCCTTTAGAGCGACTGCACCAAGGTATCTTTCTCCTTGATCTCTAGCCCCGTAGCTTTGTTCTTAATATTGAATTCAATATACACTTATAAAATATTAGATTTGTTTTTAGCTAAAAATATAATCTAGTAAGGGATAGTATCAAATTTTTTTATAAATTTATAACTTTTTTTATTTAATCGATATGATATTGTATATCTTAATACTTAATAATTAATGCTTGCAAATCAATAGATTATAGTCAAGTCCATTCACCATTCAGTCTGATATACTTAATTAATCCAAATATACTCCAAATTAACTCATATTTGTATAAACCAACTGTATTTCAATTCGAGTATCAAATTTAACTGAATCGATGGTCAAATAAGGTTAATTATAAATTATTTAAAAAAGAAAAATTGGCTAGGAGTTGGAAGTACCATTTGTACAAATAAGAATCCCCTTCGTTACATGATTTCTTCTTCATATAGATAGATATAGGATTTGACATCTATTTTAATAAAAAGAACATTAATGTTATATTTTATTTTTATTTGATTTAAATTTACATTTTTTTACTGAATTTAGATATTATTGTGGATATTTTAAGTTTTGAAATAATGAATTTATTTTTAATACATGATATTTTAATTTATAATCATTAATGATATATTATTATCTTTTTTTTATATATAAATATGGTATTTCATTGATGTAACTATCTCAAAATGTACATTAATTTACAAAAATACTCTTAATATAAGAAAGGTTGCCAAAAGAGCTCGCACCTAGATGAGATTCAGTCCTGGGGAGTGCTACACTCCTACATCGAACAAAGTCAAGTATACAATTACATATATGATCCTCACTTGCTCTTTGGTGTTGCCATATAATTGAATTCCTTCCTGACCAAATCACATAAATATTGGTAGTCCGCATTACTCTACATAAAGTGGAGTCGAAAGAGCGACCCTTCTAGCTTAGGACAATTTGGAACTCCTCATCCCAGTCCCCTGGTGAATGAAACAGTTGGAGTTGGTGCCGCAATCTACCCCAGACGGCTCCGGTGAACGAGCAAGAGAAAAGGCGATGAGATCTTGACTCTTCCATTTGCCCACAGAAGTAACACAGTAAATTAGGAATGACTGACCAAGAAGATGGCCTTTTGTTTCGTGGGGAGCTTGTCCAAGATTGCCAGCCAAGACATAGATGAGGCTCTAGGTATGTGCCCTTGAAACAGTAGACCATGGTGCTACGGGACTCGCAGCTTATGCTGTCTGAGATCCTCGTAAGCACATTTTTGTGGAGAAGTGAGGGTTACCTTTCCATATTGGTTGGTCTGTTGTTGAGAGGATCACTTGAGTACCAACATCATGAATTGTAATTTCCTTAGCTTGAGGATCAGTAGTGCGAGGCCAATTCCACGTTCCATTTCGTTTAGTATCTCCAACGGTAGCTTGAGGGCCAAGAGAGGGGAAACAAGTTAACCCCCTAGAGCAAGCGGTGAGGAGTTGTCCGATTCCGGTTCAGTTATCATACCAAAATGAGATGTGTCTCCCTGGTCCTATGTTCCAGCTAACAAAGGGTTTTGTTCCTCCAGCTCCAAGAAACATTAGTAGGCATCTCGACTCCCTAAATGGATATGCCTTTAAGAAGGTATTTGTGAGCCCATGCCACCCATAAGGAGCCTAACTAAGTCCATTAACAGTTGCCAAAAGTGCTTCGATACACTTGCTCTATTCCACAACTCAATACTCCTCATCCCTAGCCCCGCCTTCATTTTTCAAGGTGCACAACTCACCCCATCAACAGTTCTAATTATATATTATTATAATTATTGATTAGATATAGATTCCATTAATTAAATTTATAGTTCAATTTATGACACTTCCATCGTGCTATGAGCGGACAATCCCGAAGAAATGGTAAGATATGGGTAAGAGTTCTCGCAGATCTCCCTGTTACCGGGAAACCTACAGAAGTCAGAATGGGAAGAGGAAAAGGAAATCCGACGGGTTGGATTGCTCGTGTGTGCACTCATACATTGACTATTTCCCCGTTCAGTCCGATTTTTTAAAAGTTATGCTTTAAATTTGATCATGGAAAGCTGAATCCCAGAATTACGAGCATTTTATTGGTCCGCTTTCCCTAATCCTTACACTAGTCTTCGACCCGAAACCCACGTAAGTTGTTGCTGAGGCATAGACACCGACCCGCTCGATCACTTTCACTGGAGTACAGTCCTGTCCTACCCAGGGGCCAGGGCCCAGGCAGATTTCGACGGATCATTTGGGCCCGACATTAGCCCACCAAAATGTTGAGCCCCAAATGAGGCCCATTATTAGGCGGACAAGCACAAAAGATCAAACGATGAGGCATGGTGTAAAATTGACAGAATTCTATCGGGCGGAGTCGTCGAGTCAGCACTTCGGTGGGGCATAAGATTCTTTCCATCAATCAGTTTGAACGAGAATCCTCCATGGCCTTCAACCAGAAACAAGCTCCAGGAGTGCTACAATAAGACAAGATGATCATTGGTCGTATGACATGGGTGCGTTACCCACTTGCGAGAGAAGCACGTGGGAAGCGGATCCGATCCACTAAAGCTATTTTGGCACTGTGCCTACTTTGGGTCCCATGAATGCTCGGGTCACCTTGTAAGACATCCACGGGTCGGCCGTGTTTGGTTCGATGAGTTATAGCAAGGAACTGGGAAAAATGCAAACTGAAAATGCAATTATTCGACCATGGTAGTGCGGGGTAACTATAATCCATAGTTTTAAAAACCGGACAGGGCCGAGAATCGGTCAAGGTATGGGTTCATGGGTTCCTAGGTCGGACCGGTGGTTCAATGGGTTGAATCGCATGTTTAATAAATAATATTAATAATATAATATTCTAATAAATTAATATAATATTATAATTTAATTATGATTTATAATCAAAATCATTAATATAGTTATAATTTTAGTCCCAAATTCAACATAAAATATAACTATAAGTCTAGTAAAATAAAATAAGCATATTATAATAT
>CXYZ01003352.1:2061712-2076426 GCA_900006705.1 Sonneratia caseolaris | reverse complement strand
TAATTAGCACGCTTTTTTTAGCCGTGCTGGAATCAAGCAGCCCAAAAGTATGGCATAGGCACAGCATCAATTTTTTTCGCTTCTAAGTCTGATGATATATTTAAGGATTGATTTATTTTTAAAAATTTTCTGTAATTATATTTTAATTTTTCATTAGAATATTAAATCAAATCATAAATAATTGAGAAAATTTAACATTTATTCTGTTAAAATAATGTTTCATATTTAAATACAATAAATTTATATTGAAAGAATATTGTGATGGATTGTATTTTGAAGTACAAGCTATTTTTTATTGAGAAAATTCAAATTAATTTGCATATTATCACAAATTTAAGGAAATGCCGATCAAGATGAATCTGGAGTAGCTCAGGATGTATTCATAACAGGAGATAACTTCGATAGATTTACATGTAAATTCCTTAAATTTGGTAAATTGTAACTTGTACTAAATTTAGTCTCCCTTGAATTTAAGGCTGGGTCGATGATTACGTGGCCGCTGTGTGGCCTGTAATAGATCATGGTCACGTTGATGATCACTACGTTTTAGACTTCCAAGACATAATTAATTAATTAGTCAATAATCGAATTGAGTTACGTGTACCTCACGTCATCACAAACTTTATTGCCCACACACAAACGCCAAACTAGTCGTGGGTGCACTCAACTAAGTAAGTTTATCATAATGATATATTATTATAGAGATATCAAGACAACTACAAGATAGATGTCCCCAATGGATATAATCATGTATATTGGACATCACCATAAAGTAACTTTTGAGCTGGCATTGTTACGTAAAATATTTTTTAAATTACGTAAATTACTAATTCACGTAGTAAATTTTATGGAGTTGTCTGTCGAAATAAAAGATTATTATATTTTATAAGCATATTTAATTTATTGTAAAATTATATAGGTATTAATAAGAAGATTGATTATACTTTAAAATTTGAAGTAGCTTTGAATATTCAACTATTATAAGTTTGACCAATAAAATTTTGTAATATTATAGGATAATTTATTTTTGTATTGCAAGTTAACTTAATAAAAATTACCGGAATCTTCACATGGATCTTAGTTGAGAAAATCTCGTTATAATATCACGTGATGTGATGGTCCTATAATATGATACGATGTATTTTGGTAATTTTCAATAAAATCATAAGAAAACCATTAAAAGGCCCAATAAACTCTAAAAAGAAAAAAAATACAAGCCTTAAAAAAAGGAACATAAACCCAAAAGAAAATATTTAAAACCCTAGAATTTTATAATATAACAATTATACGTGGCAAAATAATTGGTCATGTTTTACCTAGAGATATCTAGGGGTGAATAAATATTTTTAAAAATATCAGTTCAAAAGGAAAAATTTTCTTTAAGCCCTCATTTTATTTTTAGGGGATAAAATGGTAACTTCTCGCTCACTTTTTTTTAATATTATGCTGGAAAAAAATCCACCTTCAACGTGAAAAAAAAAGTCTGAAATACTTGGCCTTGGCGTAAGATTTGAGAATCTGCCAAAATTGTTAAGTTTTCTAGAGGCATTAATTGATAAACTAATATCCTTAGACAATCCAATATCTTTATTTGATTAATTAACTGATTTTTTTTAATTTAGAAATCTCTTATATAATAAAATAATTAATTTTTTATATATATGATAAAATAAATATTTAAATTAGTTATGATTTATCATATTCTTATAGTTATCACTTGAAAGGGAGTCAGGTCGTATTATACTTTTTTGTTCTTTGCTAAATCAGGTCATATTATACTAAGTTTTCGAGGGACGTGCTTTGCAAATTGGGTTTAGAGATCTCGTGCTCAAGAGTTTGAAAAATGAAAAACCCTTGAAGAATTAAGCTCTAGTTGTCCTGTAACATTGTTCCTTCATTATTTCCGGCTATTAGAATCATAGTTAAGCCGAGGAAATTTTAGTTGGATATCGAAGAAGACATGTGAGACCATTCGTCAACGAGTAAAACTCTCCAAGTATAAATTGGAAAGAGATATCGAATCATTTTAACTAACTTATCTTGATTTAAGTGATGGTTCTGGCTCGTACTAATAGTGCAACATATTCATTGTTGTTAGTAATGGGCCTGAAAAGCATAAGAAGATTTTAATCATTAGTGTTAACCGAGGTTCATAGTTTTAAAGACCGAATTAGGTCAGCCAGTTCGACCGATTCAACCGGTTCAATCGGTCACTCACCTAATCCGATTCCTATCAAAGATTCAATTTCACATTCAAAGATATCAATTCCAATTGAATCGGCCGATTCCTGATCTTACCTATGAATCTAATTGAACCGATGGAAAAATCGGCCGACTTAAAAATAAAAATAAAAACAAAAACTTATTATAATATACATATTTTATTTTACTAGACTTATATTTATATGAAAATTTTGTTTAATATAATAGTTGTATTAAATATTTATAAATTATATTCAAATTATGATATTATATATGTTTATTAGTAATATTATATTATTAATATTATTTATTAAATATACGTTCAACCTATTGAATTTCCGATTCGATCCATAAATCCATATCTATACTAATTCTCGATCTGATCCAGTTTTAAAAACTATGCTAGACTACCCACGACACCTTTTGGTTTTGGATTAATATGTTTCGAGTGCGAGCAATTGAACCCAATTCTAGCTGTGATGATCTTAAGTGCAATTGAAATTCCAGGGGATGATATATGCTTGTGCATTGACAAGACCATTCATTATTTCTCAAAACCTGATATATCTCCCCGGTTGACTGAACAGGAACACAATAGCTTACTCGACCGATGAGTAAATATTCTTAAAGTAGCCTCATTAGACTGCATATCTCCGTACAATTTCAACATTATCAATCCCTAAAGCTAACCAATGAGATTTCTTATACCAGTTCCTGGCTTCTTCCTTGTATCATTCGTGTATCAACAAATCTGAGAACCCTAGGAATGAGCAATGCATCCAGAGATGATCAGATATTCAGCGGTAATGTGCAATAAAAAAAGGACACGTGGAAGGTACTGTGAAAGTTTTAAGTTTTCAAGTTCAAAAGAAATTATACGTGTCATCAAGCGATTGGATCATGCACAATGGAGTTGACGTGTATTAGCATGGAATATCTTTCTCGCATTGAGGCCACTGTTAATATCCCGTCCGTGGACCGCTCGGCCCATTATTGATGACGTAGATATTCTGCAGTTTGGGCCTTTGTCGGAAAGCTTCAGCCTCGTTAGGAGATCGTCAGTCCTTCAAATAAAACATTAAAACATAAAAGTCGCATGGATTTCTTGCTCTTCCTAACCAAAAAAACGTTAATAATTAAAAGAAACAAGATCAACGTCAACAGAGATTTCTTGCTCTTCCTGACTGACAATGATCTGACGTAACAACCTCAATTCACCGTGACTCTGGGATTCTCCCTGGCAAGTGATTTCTTCACAAAGAAATGTCAACCCAGAAAATGGTAGTCTCGAACCCCTATTCCTTCTCCACCTTCGGTAGAGTGACACCAACAAGAATCAGCCCCAATGCTGACCAAACTTCTTCGTGGAGAACGATCTTGTTAGGTGCTTTTGGGCTTGTACGTTCTCCCTACAGGGTACAGAGAAATCCAATGTACTGAGTGAGTATTTGCTTTTCTGAATGGGCTTCACCAAGAAGAATGCACCGAGTACTTTTTATCATCAGTAGAAACTCAGAGCTCCTCCACACTTTTCTTCCTTGAGGAAATAAAGCGGAGCCGTCTCCGTGGTTCTCGCGTTTTTTTCTTTTCTAATATCAAAAGTAAGAAACAGAATCCGTGCTCAGTTATATCGCAATGATGATGCTTTGGAGGGAGCTGTTACATCAATGAAATGGGTAAATTCTGTTCTGCACCTATGGAGTGAGTAAGATCGGGCTTGTTAATTATCCATGTGAGACATCCGGAGAAGACAAGCTTTGATCAATCAAACTGCAAATTCTGGAAGGTGGCAAATTGCTCCCCTAACCAAGTAGATTTCATAATGTAAGGCACTGCATGCTGCCTTTTTCTGCATAAAGATCACTGACGTATGGCACTCCGGCATCTGCCGCATACTTCCAATTTGTAGCAAGACCACTAAACTCACATGGTGAAAGAAGATTTAACAAATTTAGAGGAGATTCGGGAATTGAATCGATAGATGAACCGTCATTCATAGGAAAAGTACTCGATGCTCTCACGTGTGTAATAAGATCACTCTTTCATCAGGGCCAGAAGGATTTGAAGCTTCTCTTCGGTACAAGAGCACAGCAAAAAAACAAAAGGAAGATGTCCCCGGGGACCCATTCCAGGAATACTTCTCTTTTCCAACGCGAAGTATATTTTGGTTCTTTTCCTGGAATCGCAATACCTGAAGCGCAAAATTGTCCATGGAATAATGCCATGCTTTTATCACGATTGCTAAATCAAAAACCGATCGAAGAATGTGATCATAGCTGTAACCAATCCTGCATGCCGATTCAGATCCCCCTGAAAAGTTAAGGAAATGGAAGGTGTCATCCATTGTGCTTGGAAGCGTAGAAAGGACGAGTATTCTTGAAAGCATAATAAAAAGGGAGACGGAAGCATAAGTGTTTCACTTTGTTAGCAAGCAAAGTTTGAAATGAGACGTGGAGAGTAACGGTCTTGAATCGATGTTGCGATCATTTGGAGAATCCGTGCATATAGAGTGAATTGATCTGCGTGGGAATGCTCATCTGGAAAAAGGCGAGACCGGGGGAGGAAGACATTTAGCGATTGCCAAGCAGAGAAAAAAGGGAAAAAGAGCAGCTGCTAGTGGAACAGGAACACGAGCGTGAGTAGGAGAAGAAATGTGCTGCACAGCTCATGTTGCTGGGGACCAATGCATTTGCAGCTCATAGTTGTTAGGCCAAAGTTGCCTAGACAGTTCGGCCAGGTGAGCGGGAGTACAGTGGACACAAGATTCTTCGGTACGGGAATGAGAAGGGATATGACCGATGTAAACTCTTCGGAAAGTCTCCATGTGCTAATATAATAGGCCACACAGAAGATACCAATCTTGGTTGAGCGGTGGGAGAAAGGAAGAAGTCCCCTTTAGCAGAATCTGATGCCCTGCCTCTCCAATGACTTCTTTTACAATTTCCTTGCCTCAATTCGAAGCTTTTTGATGCACAGAGAGAGGGAGAGGTATCTGCCAATCTCAATACAGAGAAACTCTTCTGCCTATATATGCGAAAACCATCGCCACTCATTATCTAATCTCATATTCTTCTTACACCCACAAATTTGGTTAAGTTAAAATGGCATCCCAAGCTAGGCCATGGCGCCGGTTGCCGTCAATGATTCGGCCCCAAGCTCCGGTGCCACCACCGACTGCACCAGCACCTGCTCTGTCCCTGACGGCTATGCCCACTTTTAGGGCCGCATCACCGCCTCCACCCTCGGAGCCTCAACCTCAAAGGGAACCAACTCCTCCTTTAAACCCTGAGCCTCAACTTAAACCAGAGGCCACTCCTCCTCCAGCTGTTGCCTCTCCTCCTCCTCCTCCTCCTGCTGCTCCCCCAACTGAACCATCACCTCTGCGTTCACCGCCTACTCGGGGTACCACCATCAGGTCTGTTCCATCGACTCCAGTTCCAAGACCTGTTGTAGCAGCACAGGTCTCAAGTTCACTGTCGTCATTGCCACCCTCTCCTGCTCCTACGAGAGTCTCGGCTCCAACTTCACCAATCCAGGCTCGAAATGGATTGCCATCTTCTTCAGCACGTCCCCCTTCTCCTTCTCTGCCAAGTGTTACTGGTACTGCTACTACTGCAACAGTGCCCGTGCCAAGCCCAAAAATGGTGAGCAGCCGCGACATTGCTCCTGTTCCAGTTCCATCTCCTCCCAAAGTCATTAAGCCTGAGGCTGAGGCTAGAACTAGGACCCCTCCTCAGTCACCCAAGCCCAGGCCCATGGCTCCACCGCCCTCTCCTTTGGCCCTACCGCCACCCCAGATAAAGACTACGGAAGCAGAGAAGAAGACAACTCTGGTGCATGAGAACATTCGTGCTTCTAACCGTAAGCACAACGTAGGTGGAGAGATGCAAGGACAATCAGTTGGAGAGAAACACAAGCATGGACATGGAAATGGGACAACAGATGCCCAGAAGAAGCAACACGAGAAAAAACATTTGGACTCCGAGGAAATGGGCGTGAAGGTAATAACCATTGCAGGGGAGAACAAGGGCGCCGTGATGGATCTCATCCGTTCCCCAAAGACTGGCAGGTTTCTTCACCGGAGGGGCAACACGAGCGACGAGAATGAATCAGGAAGCTCGAGCAGCAGTGACGAGGGGAAGCAGAAGCTAAAGGATGAAACCCTCAAATCAAAGTCCACGCTGGCCCCTCCCATGACAGCATTCATGAATAGCAACGTGCAGGCCGTCAACAATTCCCTGGTCTTCAACTCTTCCTGCACTCACCATGATCCCGGCGTTCACCTCTCCTTCTCTAAGAAGCCTTCATCCAATGGCGCCCATCACCACATCAAGGAAAGCTCCAAAGCCAAGTCTCATAAGAGTTAACGGCAACAAGAGGAGTTTCCTTATTTTCTATGCTAGAACATAGAAAACTGATGATGTTCGTGCTCCAAATAATAATAAACTTCGATGTGCCAGAGCTGTGGGTAATAAAATGAGGAGTGGGTTCTTAAAATGTTCTTCATGGTTGTATCCCACCATCTGTGGATGTGATGTGAAGAGTCGAAGAGGGGCCCCCCCTTCCAATTTGGTTTTCTAGTGTCCGAGTATCTATTGTATGATCTGCAGTGTCAATAAAAGTGGTATGTGCTTTCAGCATTTTTTTTTTCTTTTAGAAGGCTACTTTAGTATCAACATTTAGATTTCTTAGTTTGATAGGATTGGTGATTATGAGCTGCTCCGTTCAATAACCGTGAAAACATAGCCTCAAAAACGAAGGAGAAAATGATATAGATGAGGATTTAGAATAAAAGGACAGAGTCTATCATTTTTTATACTCAACTCATACATCAAATGTGGCAATTTATACAGCTCGTCAAGTTCAACTACATTCACAGGACAGCCCCTTTTTGTTGTTATAGAAATAACTGGCACAATGTTTCAATTGCTGGCTTCAATCAGCACAGCAAGACCCAAGACTCCCCTTCAAGAAGGAAGATATATGTTCTTCACTCCCACCTTGCCAAGCAGGAACCTCAATTGTCTTCGGTACAGGACCTTTGTTAGCAGATCAACAAGCTGCTTTTGGGAGGACACATATATGTTCATTAGTACCCCATCCTACATCTTCCCTTGTACGAAATGGCAATCGAGCTCAACATGTTTTGTTCTCTTATGATACAGTGAGTTTGCTACAATACGTAGAGCTACTTCATTATTGCAAGAAAGTAGTGCAAGATCCGGATGCTTCACTCCTAGTCTTTTAGCACATTCTTGAGCCAGGCAAATCACACGTCATGTTTGCCATCAATCTGTATTCTGCTTCAGCTGAAGCTCAAGCCACAACAGATTACTTTTTGGATCTCCAAGAAATCAAGGAAGACCCCAGGAAGGCACATAATCCACTAGTCAACCTCCTAGAGTCTAGGCAAGTTGCCCAATCAACATATACGAATGCCTTGAGTTGAGCAGTGGATGCTGATGGAGAGAACAAGCCCTGTCGTATTATTGTCCCTTCAGCATATTCTTACACTTTGACAGCAGCCATCATATGAGCGGTTCTTGGTGCAGCAACAAAATGGCTCAACATATTAATAGGAAAGCTCAAATCAGGTCTATTGATTGTCAAATATGATAGCTTAACTATTAATTATCCATAATCAGTAGGGTCTATGAATGGTTCTCCATCATTCTTTGGCAATGATTGAAAATTTGATATTATCGTTATTAATTTTTTTTAAATATCATATAAATTAGGTAATTTATATTATCAAAATATCTTAAATTTAATTTAGTTATTTTTGTAATATTTAAATTTTATTTATTTTCATATATAATTATTTTTCTAAGCATATAAATTAGTGAATCATTTAATATAATTTCTTAAGTCACTTAATAAAGAATCATTAGTTACTTCTTTGTGTTAGGCCTTGGGCCACCATGTTTTAGCATTCTCTCCACTCTTCATTCACCTTATATATAAAATTTGACATGGTATTAGAATAAATTGATCTTGGCAAGCTCATTGTGTGAGTTATAGTTCAAGGTGAATCTAAACATTTGAAGATATACATATTTACAGTCTTATGTCAGTAAAATATAAAACTACATTAGTCCATGGTGAAATATAAAAAGGCATTGACTGTTATACCGACGAGATAGAAAAAAAGGCATTTGTTACTATATTAGCGAGATATTGATTGTTTTATTGGTGGTATATAAAACGAGTTTTAACCTTTTTGTCGATGATATATAAAACGGGTTTTGACCCCATTCGAAGTGTTCTTTAGATTGAAATTGCCATGAAAACTGATATTCAAGATGATTATTTCGTAATACTACATGTTCATTTTGAGAGAGTGTTATGAAAAAATATATATATTCTTGAATTTTTGAATATCAAATAAATTAAATAGTTATATTTTTAAAATATCTTAAATTTATTTTAGATATACTCGTGATATTTTACTATTATTTATTTCCATATTTTATTATTATTCTGGTTCCATAAATAGACATATTACGTAATATAATTTCTTGAGTCACTTAGTAAAAAAATTATCGGTTACTCCCATGTGTTCGATCTTCAGGCCACCTCGTTTTATCATTCTCTTCCTTCTTCCTTCACCTTATATATAAAATTTGATAGTAATAGAATATTTGGCTCCATAGGTACTACACTTGACTTACAACCTATCATCTATATATTAGAAAGCAACTCAAAAGCATATTTTCTTTAGGAAATAAAAATCCCAGAATACGGTCTCGTAATTTCAATACTAAAGAAATACTTAGGTATCCCAAAATCTTGCACTTCGAACTTGCTTGACAAGTCCTGTTTTAGTAACTCCATTATAACGACATTAGTTTTAGAGATAATGATGTCATTGACATACACAATTAACACTGTCAAATCAATAGAGTCATCACATTTAACAAAAAGTGAATGAAGACATTGCAACTGTATAAATCCCTAGTAAAGTACTACACCAGAGAACTTACAATACCATTGATGTTAGGTTTGCTTAAGCCCATAAATTGACTTTCGAAGCATGCAATCAGCATTCTCTAGCCAGGACCCCCTTGTTGCAAGCATATCCCAATGGAAACTCCATATAAACTTTCTCATGAAAATCTCCATGGAGGAAAGTATTACTAACATCGAGCTACATCAAATGCCATTGCAATATAGCTACACATGCAAATAAAGGTTTGATAGTGACAAGTTTTGTGATAGGAGAAAAAGTGTCCAAAACATCCACCCCATTTTGTTAAGTAAAGCCCTTGGCAATAAGCCTGGCCTTGTGCCTTTCAATGTTCCCATATGCTTTATACTAGGTCTTATAGACCGTTTACACCCAATGGCATGCTTACGAGGAGGCAATGGCTCCATTGTCTAGGTGTCAATCCATTCCATGACTCAACTAATCTTGCATGGCATCTCGCCTAGGAATGGTAATTATGCGCCGGGCTTGCAAGACCCAACCTAGCCTAACCTATGTTGGGCTAGTTGTGCATGCAGCAGGTTTTGGTTTGGCTTTTGACTCGCCCTGTCCCGATCCACCCCGTTTGACCCACTTTAATATATATATATATATATATAAAAGATAATGTTTTTAAAATAATTTAGGTCATAACGGGCCAAAGTGAGTCTGACCCGCCATGCACAGATTGGGACACGAGTCAAAATGAAATGACCCATCATGGGTCATGGGGCGGGGTAGGTCAATGGGCCAAGGGTGTGGGGCAGGTCTAGGTATCTAAATAACTGTCTCGCTTAGCCCAATTACCGTTCCTAATCCCGCTAGATCTAATGTTTCACTATATCATAATAATCTGTAAGATCAGTATAAGATGTGATGGGGATGAGCAAAGTAAAGAATTTATAAGATGGTGATAAATGATGACATGAAATATAATGGGAGAAAGAATTAGCAATGGAGCACTGCTAAGTGCAAGCATCATTTGCTAATAGAGAACAACAATAATCATTATGATATGTTGGTTTGTGAATATTTCTTTGAGATATAATTGAAGAGGATCAAAAGAAGTGGGATCTTCCATTGGAACAATTGGAGTTGAAGATGAAAATGTATGATTGTCAAGGATAGATATAAGTAAAATATCATCTACAAAGAAATTCTTATGAGTGTTGCACAAATGTGATTAAGCCAAAGGAAAAATATGTTTGTGAATAAAACATAACAAGAAATAATGATGCAATGAATATGAGTGTCTAGTAATTGACAACTTTTATGCCCTGGTGGATAGCCTAAAAAGATGCAAGCTCTTACTTGAACATTAAATTTACTACACCCATGAGGAAAAATGGAAACATAATACAAATATTCGAAAACTTTAAGATGATATCATACTTGGGTTTTGTCTTATATAACAACTCAAACAGAGCTCTATTATGTTGAATTGAGGATGGATTGTGATTTATGAGGTATATAGTAGTTTAACACCTTCTCCCCAATATTGAAGAGGACCTTCAGATTAAAATAGTTAGGATTTCACAACATTTAGGAAGCGTTGGTATTTATGCTAAACAACTGAATATTATGATAGTGTTTTTACACAAGATTTATATGCTCAAATCCCCTTCTCTCAAAAAATTGATTGAAAGCTAACTGTAGTGCACCATCAGACCTGGCTACTTTGATAACACAATCAAATGAAGTGAGAACATATGAATAAAAGTTAGGAAATATTTGCAAAACATCATATTTATTCTTAATCAAATATATCCAAGTAGTTAGTAAATGGTGATTGATGATAAGGAGGAAGTATCCATGTCTCACAATGCTCTCTACTAAGAATAGTCCCCATTTGTGAATACGAATCAAATAAAAAATATGATCACATATATTATTCTGTGGTTTAAAAAGCAAATAATGCTATTTTGCTTCATGACAATCTAATAATGAGTCAATGAGCTAGAAATAAAAGCTAAAGACAAGTGCAAATCATCATGCAAAAGCGCTAAATGAGCAGCAGAGGGATGTCCTAGTCTTGTATGCCAAACAGTAGGAATAACCACCAACGAGCAAGCACTGGCTTCAAAGGATAAGTTAAACAGGTAAAAATTAGCATGCCTCTTACCCATCCCAATTATCCCCCACTCAAGTTATAGATGATACAACAATCAGCAAAAACGTTAATATGACAATTGTGAGAGTGAGTATGTGCACTAATACTAATTAAGTTATAATGAAAGCCAGAAATATGCCAAAAAAATTTATGCAAAATCAACTGATTACAAAAACAAACTAATCCAACCTATGACACCTTCATAGAAAATCCATTTATCAAGTGAATTGCTTTGCCATCACATACATCAAGTTAGAAAACAAGACTCTATCAAAACACATGTGTGTAACTCTTGTGTCCATTGTCCATGCTTTTGGTATACCTATAAATCACAAATCAAATGACAAGTTTGAAGAATTACCATAGATTTGCGAAATGAATGGAGCTGAGGCACTTGAGATGCTTTATCAAAATTCTGTAACTGTTTTGGTTGCAATTGAGTATTGATGTAAGTGATGACTTGCTTTATTTGCTCGTGTTAGTGATCCAATTAGAAAATGCACAATTGCAACATCAACACCACATAATGATGACGTATACTTCAGAGCTTTGTTATGTGGAGAACTAGGTATATTGGATGATTGGTTGAATTATTAATTTATAGAACATGGTTGATAACCTAGTGGATAGCCTTGAAGTTTGTAGCATTTGTCTATGCAATATCCAACAAGGTTACAGTGCATGCATATTGATAAAATGATTCATGCAAAACAAAGATAGCATTTTTCTTTTCTTAAGTATTGTTATTGAAGGATATGAAGATAAAAGAACATTCATGCTAGGGAGCCCAAACATAGTATGAAAATAGAGATGTACTTCAAGGGGCACGAGTGGTTGCCTCCCTTAACTCGAAAAATTCAAGAATTTAGATTTAAATTTTGCCGACTTTATCAATATATTTATTAAATTATGAAAATTTGACTCTTTACAATCGACTTGTCAACCTTAGAATTGATTCTTTTATCTCTTCTTATACTTTCTATGAATTTCAACCCTTGAATGAATTTGTGGTGTTAGGGATCAGATTGCACGAATAACAGAGGAAAAACAAAAAATAGAAGAGAAATGTGCACACAATATACATCGTTTAGGACAACCATGGACTGTTATCCGTACGCCCACATCCAAAGGAGGCTGGGCATTGTCTTCTTCATTGAGCAATAATGGGGAGAGTACAAAATAGGGTAATACAAAACACAACTTAATTTTCAAGTCACACGGGCTTACCTAGAAGAGTTATTCAACAACAACGAATAACACATCTCTTAAACAAAACTCTCAACACTTAATGGGCACACCAAGTGCAACTTATAAGAGTATTCTTAATTCCTATATGTAGATCCGATAAAATTTATAGAGAATATCCTTATTTTTATCTCTATTCAAAATATTTGAAAATACAATATTCTCAAATATAATATTCCCAAAAGATAGAGTATTACATATTGGAGAAAACTCAGGAAATCAAATTGGGATCATAATTGCCTTCAAAATTAAAGGCACAATCCCAAGAAATCCTCATTTTGTCTTGACTTCTCTAAACCTTGAAGAGTGATACAAACAACCTCCTTTTCCCTCAATCAAAGAGTACCAAGCGAATCCATGAATTACGGAAGAATCATCACGGTTGCTGTTACCATCTTCTTTGTGAGAACCTCCTACACTAAAACCTATTAGATCTTAAAATCGTGTTGTTGTGAAACTTCATTGTATTCTTTAGACTTGGCTCTAATACCACTTGTTGGGGATCATATTGCACAACAACAAAGGAAAAAGCAAAACATGAGAGAATTGCACATATAATATACGTGATTTGGGATAGTAGTGGAGCATCATTCATACATCCACATTCAAAGGAGGCTCAATATTGTCATCTTCATTAAGTAACAATGGTGAGAGTACAAAATAGAGTAATACGACACATCTTAATCTTCAAGCCACACAAACTCTCAACACCCATTGGATGCACCAAGCATACCGTGCAATAGTACTCTCAACTCCTATATTTAGATTTGATAAAATCTATAAGAAGTATCCTAAAATTTTATTTATATCCAAAATATCCTAAAATATAATATTCCCAAATGATAAAGTATCACATGTAGAAAATTAAAGAAATCAAATTAGGATCGTAATTACCTTTATAATTCAAGACACGATCCTAACATGTTGTTTCATCATTTATAGAGCCCATTACAATTTTTAATGCATATGAGTGCCTCTGTCCTATATGAGCCAAATTTTTTATTTGAATTTTCTTTTTTTCTTTTTATAATTATGTCAACAATGACAACTTTTATGTTTGACAAGAGAGAATTAATTGGATATAAATTATTTTCAATTAAAAAAAGTAGATGATAATTTAGGTATTCAAAATTAGTAAACTCATTATTGGTCATTTGGTGGCATAAGATAAAAGATAATAATTGCTTAAAGAGAATGCAGGTAAAAATATTCTATGACAAATAATACCTATCTACTCCGTAGATTTTCTTAGCATCAAGCCTATTTATTGAAAATATGAATAACAAAATAATTTATTATTCCCTCTCTTTAAATAATATTTTAAATTATAAGAATTTTACCTTTTAATAGGTCTATCTAATTATTTAAATTATAAAAATTTTACCTTTTAATACCTCTATGTGACTTGCTCGAAGGTCAACAATGTTTGGATTGTGGATTATTTATACCAAGAAGATTGTGCACGTAATGCAAACGTCGGCCTATAATATTCTCATGAAAAATATTCAATCATATGTTCATGTTTTGTCCACGTAATGGAAGATTGACCGTCGCGCACCGACTCGCGACTTTGTCCCCATTACGAGAAAGACCATTAATGTTTAGAGTGAACGCACGGGGAATGCCTTCAAGGGTATTCGTTGCCTTCCAATTTTCCGAGTGATTTTGCCCGAGCAAGATTTCCTCATATGATGAGTTAGCCCCATATCCCAACCAGGCGAGTGCGCAGGGTTGGATTTGGAAGCCTTGTTTCCGGGTGGAAACTTGAGACAAGTCAAAGAAAAGAGCAAATTGATGGGTCTGCTGTTCTGAAATGGGATAGAAGTGCCACAATCCGACAAGCGATGAAGTGAAATCGGTAAAATTCATACGGCATTTTACGTATTTTCTCGAGTGTAAATGGCACGATATTAAAGACCCATTAAATTCAACCTCACGTGTAAGCAATCAAGCTGCTCTCTATGCTATCTATATAGGGACTTGAACATGTGCCGCAATTAGGGCTACTGCATTGCGTTGGATGGAATTGGATTGAAAGCAGGCGGTTGGGGCCACGCGTAATAAGGGGGAAACTGTTGTTAGTTTCTGGTTAGCAGCTGCCTTTCACCATCCAACTGGCATGTGTCGTAACGCTTCTTTAAATGATGATTGTTATCTTAGCCGCTCCTCTCTCCCTTTCACCCTCCCCCCCCC